>JADLZN010003702.1:0-335000 GCA_018155175.1 Sinocyclocheilus anophthalmus
TGTAACTTAACTTTTTTTTTTTTTTTTTGTAAACTTGACGTTAATTCCTTTTAGGAACTGCAGGTCCTATCCATAGAAACCATCATAGTGATTTATATGGATATGACACCAAGTTAGACTGAGCTTATTAAATTCATTCATTCATTTCATTGATAACGTAAATACACTGTATGTACGTTAACGTTAATGTTACCTCCCGGGAAACAGTCTAACGTTCTTACTTGTCATATTTATTTTTAAAGAGAAATCTAACACTAATGAAATTCTTAAACCTCCCCAAGTTCTGTGGAAAAAAAGCCGGGTTAGTTAACAACTTCTTTGAACTGCTATAACGTTAACTGTTCAGTGATAAAATAATCACCTAATTATTTCAACCTAAAAATGACCTCTCATGCCCAAGTGTTTAAAGTTGACTCTGTTAATATGTGAACTGTGCTTATGGCTTATTTTAACATATTTTTTATTTTCATTGGTAGTTACCTGTGCTGAACAGTAATTGTCCACCTTTTGTGCGTATGTGTAAATGTTTCTTATGGCTCTTATGTCAGGGGTAGGGCAGGTGTTCTTTGGTTGGTGTTTGGTTTGGACCTTGACAGCATATATGTTCCTTTATGTATTAAAGGGATAGTCACCCAAAAATGAAATTGTGTTATCGCTTACAAGATTGTAGGTGACTTTGTTTCTTCAGTAGAACACAAACGCAGATTTTTAAGTCAAACCGTTGCAGTCTGTCAGTCATGTAATGGAAGTGAATGGGGAATCACGGCTTTTCCTACACACGCTTATTTAACCCAAATTAAACCCTGCGGATCGTGAAATACATTGTGGTAAAGGACACGAAACGATCGCGTCTGGGCAAGAAACTGAACAGTATTTATATAGTTTTTTTACCTCTGATGCACTGCAAAGTCTGACCTGTCCTGAGCGGGCGCGTCTTCTTCTTGCTTTACGGCGGATCGCAGACTTATAAGTGCATTACCGCCACCTATCTCTCAAATGGACCATTGACACTCCTAACTGAGATTGTAGATAGTGTCAATGGTCCATTTGAGACGGGGATTAAAGTTCCGTCGCTACGACGGATTTCCGTCAGTTCATAAAAACAGTCACTTGTTCATTCCTGAATGATTCAGCCATTCAAAACGAATCAATTAAATGAATGATTCAGTAATAAAATCAGTGAATTGCCACCACTTGCTGGCGGATTTAGTTTCATTTTTAGCCTATAATTTCAGTTATTTAAATAATTTCTTTATTCAAAATTTTAGATTTAAAACATTAATCCCCACATGAATTTATGAATTTAATTGCACTCATGCTACATCTGAGCCTCATTAAATGTCTAAAAATGTACCTACAAGCCACTTTTGTAATCTTCTGTGCCACTCTGTAGTAACAAAAATTAATTTATTAATACTAATTCATATTGATTGGTAACTTATTTTTCTTATCTACTACTTATTAGATGTGACTGAAAAGTTGTCTTGGACCAAATCCATTCCTCAACCATCACTGTCACACAATACAGCAGTTTTTTTCTTCTTGTAATTAGGAGCGCTTGTCCTCCTAATTAATAATATTTGGGAGCACCTTCTGATTAATAATAAAAAATTCTGATCAAAAATTTGCTTTCCTAATATGAGGTGACATTTGACTCCTTAAAGTGACTTACAGGAGTATTTGCTTTTCCCTTTGTAATGGCATAATGTTCATCTGTCAAAATTTAAAAATGTATGTTTATATCTTTTGAAATTCTATTTAAAACATAGTAGAATAAGACAAATATTAAGGTACAATCATTATCGAATTAGTATAATAAATTAATTTGTAATACAGAGGTGTGCCAGAAAAGAAGAGAAGAACCCAAAAGTGGATGGTAGGTACAGTTTCGACGTTTAATGGGCTCCAAGAATGGCATGAGGGCAATTAAATCAAAAAATTCCTGTGGCGTTAAGTTTTAAATCTAAAATTTTAAACAGAAATGGATTCAAATAACTGAAATTGAAATTATACGCTAAAAATGAAACTGAAACCACCAGCTGGTGGTGGCAAGTCAATGATTTTATCACTGAATCATGCATTCAATTGATTCGTTCGAACGACTAATTAATTCAGGAATGAAGCAGGTGACTGGCTTTATGAAACTGACGGAAATCCGTCGAGTGACGGAAACTTTAATCCTAGATTGAGTGTAGGTGGCGGGGTTAATGCACTCTAGTCTGCGATTCTCCGAAAAGCAAGATGAAAGGACGACGACGCATCACTGGTCGGGCGCGAGGAGCACGCGCTCAGGACCAGTTCGACTTTGCTTCAGTGCATCAGAGTAAAAAAAAACAATTATAAATTACTGTTCAGGTGTCGTTGCACAGGACAGATCATTTGTTGTATTTACACATCCAATGTTATGTCACGAGCCGAAGGGTTAATTTTGTTTGTGTTGTATGTTTTTTTTGTACTCTCAAAGCCGGAGTCCATTCATTTTCATTAAGACGACAGACTGCAACGGTTTGAGTTTTTTAAAATCTTCGTTTGTGTTTGCGAAGAAACAAAAATCACCTACATCTTGGTGCCTGCGGGTAAGAAGATAAACATTTACTATTTCCACGTTTTGGTGTGAAAACTATTTTAATAATAGTGTAGTATTTTATACTTGCCTGCGATACCTATTGATGATAAAGTGAGGTGGTCAATCAATCCGTCTTAAGCTGGAGACTAATATCTGGCTTTAGCTTACCTTTTCCCCTCTTGTTTTAGAATGAACAAGCTCCTATCGAGAGAGCCGTCCTTTGGAGTCCACGGTATACAAGGGTGATGTTCCTTTGGTTAGTCGGGAATGCATCTTTGATTAGGGATAAGCGTTGCAACACGGCCGTCGCATACAACTATAGGGTGTGACAGTGACACATTTCACACTAGTATGATAGCCAGTTGTTACTGAGACAACACTTGAAATGCGAGTCAGAAAAATGCATAATAAAAGAAATAGTGCTTAAATTATAATTGGGGCCAATAAACTTTTGACATGGTTTTTTAGTTTTTGCACCCCCTATCTGTATCTCATTGGCACCCGTAGAGGCTATGAAACGGACTGGAAATCGGGGATGCATGCAACCAAATGGTTAATGGCTCAGTACCAGCAACCACCGACAACTGTCTTGGTGTTAAAAGAGGGGTGAAATGCCACCAAAAGACGCCAGTCAGAGAAGCAGTTTTATGTATACCACCAAAGGAGGACGAGTAAGAGAAGATACAAAGGGAAAAAGGGGAGTCGCTTTTCGAGATGAACTAGTGCGACAAAATTTTAGAGTGACAAACAGCGGAACAGCAGGTCGCGTTTAGATTTCGTCTAGAGATGAACAACATCAAGCCACTTCTCCACGCCCATTTTCGAGTGGAGTCGTTATGTGAAAAGATAGAGTAGAAAGGTTGGTTGATGAGCTTGCCGTAGTTAGACATGGTTAGTTAGAAAAGAAAGTTCTTTCAGCAAAATGGTGTGTTTGTATTTAACACGAGGTCTTGAGATGCCAGTCAAATTTTAGAGTGAAAGCTCAGTCGCTTTAGATTTCTTTTAGAGTGTACATCACATTATCCATTTTAGAGTGGAGTGTTATGTGAAAGTAATGAAAGTTGTTTTGCTGCACTGTGATTTTAGTTAATAATTTTCCCAAATTTGTGTTTGTTTTACAGGTAAAAAAAGTAATATTGTTTACCTGCCAAATACAGGCTCATCCACTGCAGACAGTGTTCAACAACCCACTGGCTCAGAGACCGATATTACCTCTCCTGATGCTTCTGTAGCAAGACCTTCGATATCACTGACTCCACTGTTGCCCCCAATGTCATTGCCAACAGGCCTTGAAGCTGCTGCCAGAGAACATGCCCTGAAGATGAAGATTAGGAGTCTGAAGGTACAGGTGTGCAAACTAAAGGCGGAAGTGAACAGGCTGAAGAAGTCCAGGAAGGCCTGTGTTAATAAGGAGTCAGTGATGAAGCAGTTGAAGAAACTCTTACCAGCCAAAGCATATGCTTTTGTGAGTACACAGATACATATGTTTCAGCGGAAGGCTGATGGTTTTCGGTGGACCACTCAGGACAAAGCTTTCTTGTTGTCTCTGCTACATGACAGTCCAAAGTGTTACAGGCTGCTGTTTAAAGCGTTTTCTATGCCATCTGTCCACACACTGCAGAAGCTTATGAAGGCTATCGATATTGAGAAGACTATTGGCGAACACAGCTATGCTAGAGTGACTACTGACTGTAAAGTAGATGAAACGGGCACCGTATGTGCAGATCCACCAGTCACTGCTAATGCGGAAGCCAAAGCTGAACAGGTGGAGCAGCCAATAGACTATACACTTGACCACCAGTTTGATTCCCACCAAATATCTTCTTTTAGTTCTGGAGATCATGGTAAGTGATCTTTGGTTTTTCAGAATTTTTTGATAATTCTATGTACACTACAATAACTTGTTGAGCTGATGGACTGCTTTGTGGTCATCCACTCGACTTGTGAGTCAGATAGGTCAAGGGAGAGTACTCAACCAGGACCGGCTATCTACCTCTAGTAAATCTGAGAATCTCAGAATCCAGGGAAAGTACTCAGCCAGGACCAGCTATTTTCAAGAACAAAAGAGATCTAGGCAACTCAGAATCGGTTTATTGTCATGTATATGCATTAACACAAGGAATTTCACTCTGGTTAACAGACTAGCAAATATATACAGACATGCCAAAAGCAAAAACAAACTGTAAAATGAGGTAAGTTAAATAGGCCGAAGAAGACCAGGAATGCCGGTGTTAAAGGGGCCATGAACTGAGAAACCCAAAATTCCCTTGATCTTTTGACATATAAGAGGTCATTGTACTATAAAACATTCAGAATTGTACTATAAAACATAAGTTTCAGAACTAAAAACTTTTTCATTAGTCTAAAAACAGCTTATACTGAAGGCAGTCTGCCAAAACGGCAGCTTTTGGTATGTTTACTCTATGATGTAATAGAGTGGATAAGCACGCGCTTTCCACAGAAATCAACCCTTCTTCTACCATCCTTGCTGTTAGCCCCGTCCACTGATTCACACATGTAGTGTAAATAATTAGAAATAAGGTGAATGCGCAGGTTTATGCAGAAACCAATCTGTAAAGATGGCTTTGAAGACCACAAATGTTGTGCACTGCCAATTGGGGCAAAACAGTGTTTGCATGTGCCTCCTTCTGATCCAACGTTGAAAGAGTGAATTAACTTTAATTTTTAGGAAGAGCCAGGCCATGTCTGTAAGAACTTGTTCCTTTGTCACTACTGGTTACTGCGATTAGTTATAAACAAGCAACAATTCAGACGCCGCATTGTCAAACGAAAAAAGGTATTGGTCAGACATAATGTTCCAAGTGCGAGTAACTGTTTTCCATTATGTGGCACTGCTTTGTCCTCGTCTTACAGATTGTTTATATGTATTTTTATTCATATATATTCTTTTTGCATTTTCGCCTTTTACGACAGACAGATCAGAACTGACAGGAAGCGAGTAGGAGAGAGATAGGGGCAGGATTGGAAAGGCCTCGATCGGATTCGAACGTCGGATGCCCGTAACTGCGACTGGCGCTGCGCACAGGCTACGGGTGGCCGAACCTTTATGTTTTTTGACGCTAAAATCACAGCACACCTATCTATGACACTTGGTACGCTGTCAAACATACACAACTCTTAGCCGATCACAGCAGTGGGCATTTACCTTCCGATTTACAACATCCGCCACGCCTATTCAAACAAAGTGTTCTGATGAGGGGGGTTAAAAACAGGCCAGAAAATAGCCTATTACTTAAAAATTGAAAAATAAAAAAACAAAGGCAGTTCATGACCCCTTTAATAAGGAGTCAGTGATGGCTATAATATACAGAGAGGGAAAACATTTAAGGAACACTTGATTAAAAGAGTGGAGAAATATATCGGATGCAAACATCTGTAAATAAGTCTGCACTTAATCTTAATATTGTCATATGCCTTATTTTATTTGTGACATATGTCATTAGGTAAACCTTATAATTAATATTTGTATGTATTTTGTTTTTCCAGAACAGTGATGCTGTGCTGGAGTCTGATGTGAGGGTGTTCTACCAAAACATGTCCTGGACCTGCTGAGTGACATGAGATGAGGCCACCAAGTTTAGCAGCATTTGCCTTTGACCATGATGGAAGTGTACTGGTTTACATAGCTGGGTATATGGCCAGTAAGGTTGTGGGGAAATTCGCAGTCAGTGAAGATGGTCCCTGCAAGGAGTGTAAAATCTTGAACACAGATATCCCTGCTGATTCACATTACGCACTCCTCAAGGACAAGCAGTACACTAACCTCAACTTAGGAGAGAAGAGCCTTAAAGTGCCCAGCATGGCACTGGTGGATTTAGTCATATCTCTGGAGTCTAGCTTCCGAAGACAGAAATAAAGATCAGCTCAGTTATCCACACAGGCTGGGTGGGAAGCTATTTACCAGTAGGATGGTGATTGTGAGTGAGTGCAGGGGAGTAGTGTGTGACACGGAGAAGTGCAAAAAGTCACTCACCTACATGGTTACTCTTTATACAGATCAGAATCCAAAATTGGCAAATCTCACAGCCAAATTAGAGGCACAATAGAACATTTCTCAACTTAGTCATGTTGTATTGTCTTGTATATGTTTTATGTTATCAGTTGTGGAATCCAACCATTAAGTACACATTTAAGGTAGGTTTAGCCTACTTTCAGTATTTCCCTTTTATGCAACTCTATACTTTTACTATTACTCCACTAGGTATGAAATATATATTGTACGTTTTAATCCCCTGGAACACACTGCAAACATGATGTGTCTGTTCTTTATGATCAATAATTACTTTTGAGACTGGCTGTAAAAAAAAAAGTTGTTTTTGTTTACATTCTTGCTTTAACGTTGACATTAATATAAGACAATACTGCAAAAACAGTTTACTGTCAAGCTTTTATAATCCTGTTGTTGTCCAACATTCCCAGTTTTTCCAATGCATTTCCTTAATTTAATTTTATGTTGGTATTGGTGTTATTATATTATAGTGTTATAATAGTGGTATTAATATTCAGTGTTTATAATGCTGATACTTGAACTTAAAAGAATTTAAACTGAAACTAACATGGTTTCTAGAGAGCAAATGTTTTGTGAAAAAAATGGAAGACTTAAACACAGTCTAAAATAAACTGTTAAATGAATTTGATGATCACTAGTCTAGTGATTGCATGTTATTCTGTGTTGTCATGGATTTCAGCTTAATGTACTTTTCTTTTTTAAACAAAGCAGCTAATATTGCCACAACGAAAAGCTAGTGGACTGGATGGAAACATAGGGCTGCTGCTGGGCGCTACTGTTGCAATGGAACAGCCTATTGGCTTTCACTTTACACTAAGTTCTTTGATAATATTTAGACAAATTATGACTGATTAAACCCCTTCACTACTTATAGGACGTAAAAGGGGGTAAACATGAAACAGGCCCTTCAAACATCAACTGGCAAAATATCTACTATAACAAATATTTGGATTTTACATGTTACTTGCAATATATAAAGTTAGAAGTCTAATTACTTCATATGGGCAACAAATAATAAAGATGCCTTTTTAGCCCCAGGCACTGTATACAAGTATAAACTCCAGACACAGCAATAAATAATTACTGCAAAACTCCTAAAATACCACAAAAGTGATAGATTAATATATTATCCAGAGCAATGAATTGACATCATTGCCTACACAAGACTCTCCTGCCTGATGGAAGTTTATGGGTTATGACATAACCTTGGCCTCACTTCATGAATAACCTACTGCATGCTGTCATAATCAGGTTTTAATGACAATCTTAATGCATGCAGGAAGACCCTTAACCTGATCCCAAAAAATAAAGTTCGACTGGGTGTGAGAAAGACTACGTCACCTCTTGAAGAGATTAGTTTGTGTAAACTCTAAAATCCTTTAATTGGGAAAATAATTAATTTTTACCACAAAATATGGTTTAACCAATGTGACTAAGACTGTTTGGTGGAAAATGCTTTGTAAATATATCAACTCTCATATGCATTATTACCCTAACAACCTCACAGTTCAGCAAGACTGCAACTACTGCAGTGAATGTTTACATCTCAGTCTGTTACGCAACTCTAAGCTGCACATGTCAGGCTTACCTTCTTCAGAGGATCCGCACATCATGCCTTTGCCAAGCCCCTTTCCCAACACCCTATAAAGAGCTTAACTATTCCTGCATGCTATTTCTGCAGTGGCTGTGTCTGAAGAAAGAAGTGGATGTTGGGGACTCTGGAAATAACAGGTAGCCCTAAACATGCAAAAGATCAAGTCCCTTTTTTGTCGCGCTACACATCCAAAACCGAATTCTTGTCCTACGTGCTGCTCTACCTGGTGAAGATGCCTTTCCCGCCTGTAACAAGACCACGGAGTCTTCCCAGCTCGGGCAGAGAGAAACTTTCAGGACTATCACCTGTCATACTGGTCGAAACCGCGGAAGAGAACAGTTCTGTGAAGGAACGGCTCAAGAAGTTGAACAAGAAGGCCACGCCACACAAAAGTAAGCTACCTACCAGTCGGGCCCCTTCTGGCTTGAGGATGGAGGGTAAAAGCACTTGGATTACAACTCCAAGTCCCGCTGATCCTTTAGGTTCCTCGACCCCAACTTCTTCTAAAAGTACTTCTGGCAATAGTACCTCTACAACCAATTTGGCAACAGCCTCCTCAGTGAAATCCTCTAGCAAGAAGATGTTTCCTGTCAGCGTTTCAGCAACAAACATTCCCACAAACTCTTCTAGTCCACAGGCTTCGTCAGGATCAGGCCATGGACTGAATAGTGAATCTAACTTCTCTCTCAACTTGACTCCTGAGGCCACCTTGCTCCTGCAGAAACGTAGCCGTGAGAAGCAGCTCCGTGCCGTCCGTGGCACCGCACCACACCAGAAAGACCGTCTGCCTGCCAAGCCAGGTTCTCGATCCAACATCCCACTTGTGAAGATCTCTCTTCTAAACGAGCATCACCGATATGATGATGTGGAATATGAGAAAGATGAACAGAGTGTGGATCAGAGCGTTCTGCTGAAATGTTCTGAATGGTTGCGAGGGGTGGAGAATGCTGCTGGAGCTACAGTCTTGGGTAGAGTGGACAAAATCAGCCAGAAGAGCATTTAACAGATCAGATGCTCCGTGTCCTGTTACTTGTGCTGACTTGAGAAAGGTGGTAGTTTTGAGTAGTGGTCAACTGATATGGGTCCTGCAATGGCTGATGTCGATCCCAGCAACTGAAGAGCTGGGTGCCTTATGGCTGATTATTACTGTTTAATGGCAGAAAATGGGATGTACATATAATTGCAACACCTATTTTAAACAAATTTGAACATCCAATGTTTACATTTCACAATGAAAGTGAAAACATAAATTGTTGCCAAGGCTACTGGTATATTTTAGAAAAATAAATGTCCTGTTAATGGACAGAATTATTGGCTGATGCAGCATAATATGGCACCAACAAAGCCAAGGCCATAGGTTTGATTCCCAGCGAATGCATGAATTAAAAATAAAATGCATTGCTTGAATGCAATTTAAATCCCATTTGCTAAATGCATGATGTCATGAAGTCACTGGCCTGGCTAACATATCAGTCTATCACCATTCTTGTGGTATTTTAGGAGTTCTGGACAGATTCTGCAGTAACTATTTATAAGTGGACAACCATGACTAAATCAGTATTGGATTTTTCACATTTCGGCTATTGGTTCACAATGGAAGGAACATTCACAACTGTTTTGGGTATGATCTGACCTCTAAATTAAACACGTACGATTATCCAGAGTTTAAGTGAAATATGCAACCTTACAATGTTGCGTTTATATTTTTGAATTGTATTGCAAATATTCTCTTGAAAAGACAGCACACTTTAAATTTTTATGGGGATTCATTGCTGTCTGTAAGAATACATAAAGTCTTAACTCTACAGTCGAAGAGCACACATGACTTTGCTGTGTTACTATAAGTGGCTTAAGGGACATGGTTTAGACAGACTTAGCAACTAACAACATCGCCTACTCGTAGCACTTCCTGATCTCATTAACAGAGAGATGCCTTCACTTTTAACCAAACAGCAAACATGGTGGAGGGCATGAGTGGTTGTTTCTACAACTGCATCAATCTCAAGTAGACATGATAGGAAGTACAGCTAAGAGTTACGC
This sequence comes from Sinocyclocheilus anophthalmus, assembly GCA_018155175.1. NCBI lineage: Eukaryota > Metazoa > Chordata > Actinopteri > Cypriniformes > Cyprinidae > Sinocyclocheilus > Sinocyclocheilus anophthalmus. The sequence goes on from JADLZN010003702.1 coordinate 10,231, forward strand.
CAACATTTTCCCTGTTGCTTTAGATAACATTTACTAAAATACAGTAAAAACAGTAATAGTTTGCAATATTATTACAATAAAAATCTTTTTTACACTATTTTAAAATGCAATTTATTCCTGTGATGGGTACAATTCAATTAAAATTGTACTGACCCTTGACTGGTAGTCTATGTTAGAATCAAATGTCAAAAGCATGACAACTGTTAAACTGTAAAAGTTACTGTTTAAATGCTACAACAATAATTTAATTAAAGAAATCATAAAATGTAACTTTTTGGCAAACACACTGACTTGATTATGACTTTGGGGGACATTTAAATAACATTTATGGATGTTATCAAGTGACAACAACAAGTAGTCTCGTGATAACATCACAACATTTATTCTGTAGTTTATTTTCTCTGGCAAAGACTAGAAATTACTATCTGAAGCCAAATGGGCAGTTTTGCATGTATTTTACATAGATTACATAGAGTCCAATGAGCTAAACATCCCTCCCATTACGACGCAGAGAGATAATTTGATTAACAAAGTAGGTTGAATGCTGCATAACCTCAAAAATAGGTGTGTATCTCAATCTCCTTTGTGTAAACCAGAAATTTACAAAAGGGAAAAAAACTAAACACCCTCCTCTTAAGTGGAACAAAGCATTCAAACTCAAGCTATTTGCTGGAGGACTCCTGACAACCCTTTCACTTCACGTCTAAGCTACTTAACTTAGCACGGTAGGCCAATTGTATATTTTATATACAATTATTTTATATTGAAATAAAATTACCTAGCTATCATTTACAGGTAATTCAGCTTTGAGACTTGGACGTAACATTAAAACAAACATGATGGATGGTATTTCAGATGGATGAGCTAGATGAGACTCAGCTGAAGAATCATGTGGACAGTCTGAAGCAGCAGTTACAGTTTAACAGAGAGAAAACATCTGTCGCGATTCCAGAGTGAGTTTCAAACGTAAAAAGTCTACTGTTTTGGTTTGTTTCAAACCAGTGATTTCCAACTAGGGGTTTATAAACCTTTAACAATTGTCATAAATTGTGATAATTCAAAATAAATACATAAAAATAATTATCTTTTTTTTTTAAATGCACACTTCATTTTTTTATTTGTATAGATAATATTCATATATAAATGCAAATCATTGTGTATAAAAATCTGAATACATCTGTTCTGAAAATATTACAATAATATAAATATAGCATTTAAATACGTATTTTGATTTGTGAAGTTCCAAGCTTAGTGAAATAAATTAAGTAAATAATAAGTCTACAGATATTTTGTGTGTGTGTTAAGTTCTATCCTCCTATTATACATTAATTTCCAGGTTAACTAAATGGATAGAGGAGAAAATGAACGAGGATCCATTTCTGAATCCAGATGTACTGAAGGACAACCCGTGGGTGGAGTCAAGTAAATGTGTTATAATATAGTGCAAGAGCTGTCACTCATCACTATGGCAGCAGGAGTGACTCCACCCACAGTCCTGGTTACACTGCCCAACTTTGACTAGGACCAACATGCAAATGTAAATCTGCTTTCTTGTTTACGCTTATCATGCCACAACATTATGAAAAAAAGAAAAAAATGTGTTATTTAGTGAAAACATGTATTTATAAAAGTGTAAGACAACTATACAAGAACACAATAAAAAAAACAACAAAACAAAGAGGAACCAGTGCTTTTTCTTTTTCACATATTGTAGATTTGTAGGTTTGTTTTTTAACTTTACAGGTTCAGAACATTTTTGGTTTTTGTGTATTGATTTAAGGTGGTAAATTAACATGGGCTTCATCCACTTTCTCACCCATATCACTTTAAAGTAACTCCCGAATGTAAACGTTTCTGCACACTGCATTGGACACACCTTCATTGAAACGAAACCATACGTCACTGTTACCCACGGCTTTACCGATATGCACCACCCCAGCTCCTTTGCCATCTTTACCTGCAGAAAGTGAATTATTTCCATTTTATCAGAAGACTTGTCTAGATTTATTGCACAGAGTATGAAAATCATCTATATATATATATATGATAATGATTCAATACCTATATAATTATATATATATAATATACTAATATCTATATATAGCACACAACCAACAACACCACCTGTATGACCACAGTCTTCTCCTTGGGTACAATGGCTCGACCAAAGAAATCCAATTCAGGCTATAAACATGGAAAGGATAAATAAACAAGTCATCACGTGTGAGCACTTCGACCCTGATCCACTATTAACCCAATTAATCTTGGATTATTATGAAGCATAAGTCAAGCATATGCAAAGAGAGCCAGTATGAGAATAATCAGATAACATGATGGCACAGAATCACTGTAAAATGGATAAAGCGGAGAATTTACTAAATACTTTAAAGCAAAAACAAACATTCTCTGGTTCGGCATTTTAAATTAGGTTACAATCAATAATCTATAACTAGCACTACAATTTATAAATATTATTGCTTTTTTTAGTGCATTTGCAATCAGTTTTATTGCATATAATATTTGCAAATTTTTATTTATTTTTTTATTATTTGCAAATATTATCAGCAATAATATAAAACTGATTAGTCATAAAACAGTTTCACACAATGCCAGAATGAAGTTGTGAATCACAGATTCCAGTATTGAATTTGCTATGGTAACATTCAATGGTGGACTGCACTTAAAGAAAATACATTTTAAAAAGGGATTTTTATGAGTATAGGAGGTTCAAGGACAGATGTAAAGGATTTAAGGTGGTTTAATATAGATGCTTTACCCTGCTTTCCACCACAGTCTGTTTAACAATGTTCTCCAGCCTCTGCTGATGGTTCCTGCTTGTCTGTTTCTTCACTTCTGTTTTCTTCTCCTCTGGCACCTTATTAACTGCCTCTGTCTGAACACACAGAACAAATACTTTGCAATCTGCACAATCCTGTTTATAAAACACGATTGTCTACAGCTCTGCATATTATACAGTGCCTATAGAAAGTCTTCATACCCCTTCATTTTTTTCACATTTTCTTATGTTGCGTTATGTTAAACTGCTTTAAATTACTTTTTTCCACATAAATCTACACCCCATTCACTATAATGACAAAAGCAAAAACCGGATTTGTCACAACTTTGCAAATTTATTAAAAAGGAAACACTGAAAAAAATGACATTGCACAAGTCTTCATACCCTTAACTCAATTTAGTTGAAGCACTTTGGCAACAATTACAGCCTCACGTCTTTTGGGGTATGATGCAACAAGCTTTGCACATCTGCATTTGTTTTTTTTGACATTCTTCTCTTTAGATCATCTCAAGCTCTGTCAGGTTGGCTGGGGGACCATCGGTGGACAGCCATTTATAGGGTTCTCCAAAGATGTCTGATTAGTTCCAAGTCCCAGTTCTGGCTGTGCCACTCGAGGACGTTCATAGAGTCGTCCCTAAGCCACTGCTGCATTGCCTTGGTTGTGTGCGTAGGGTGATTGTCATATTGGAAGGTGAACTTTCAGCCCAGTATGAGGTTCTGATTCTGAACCAGATTTTCATTAAGGATATCTCTGTATTTAGCTGCATTCAGCTTTCCATCTTCTCTGATCACTTACCCAGTCCCTGCCGCTGAAAAACACCCCCACTGCATGATGCTGCCGCCTCCATGCTTCACCGTTGGGATGGTATTATGCAGGTGATAAGCGGTGCTTGGTTTCCCTCAGACGTGAATAAGGAGTTATTTGGGTGTATTTTTGTAAATTCCAATCAGGGTTTCATGTATCTTTGTATCTTTACCGAGAAGCTTAAGTTTGGTCACTTTTGCCATCAAGCCCAGATTGGTGGTGTCGCAGGGATGTTTGTCCTTCAGTAAGTTTCTCCCATCTCCATATAAAATCATGCTAGCCTTCAACGAACCAGAGTGACCATCAGTGTCTTGGTCACCTCTCTAACCAAGACCCTTCTCCTTCGATTGCTCAGTTTGGCCAGGAGGCTAGATCTAGGAAGAGTCCTGATTGTTTCAAACTTCATCCATTAAGGATTATGGAGGCCAAATGCTCCTGTAAACCTTCAACACAGCAGAATTTTTTTTGTAGTGTTCACCAGATTATTCTCAACACAATCCTGTCTCTCAGCTCTGCAGGCCATTCCTTTGACCTCATGGCTTAGTTTTTGCTCTGACATCCATTTCAGCTGTTGAACTTTATATAGACAGGTGTGTGTGCCTTTCCAAATCATGTCCAATCAACTGAATTCGCCACAGCTTAACTCCATTCGATTACGAACATCTCAAAGACTATCCATGACGGACAATGCCCTATCTAATTTAAGTTCAAAGCGCAAGGTTCATGCAGACTTTTTTATTTTTTGTTTAAAGGGGTCATATTATGCTATTTCAAGTTTTCCTTTCTCTTTTGGAGTGTTACAAGCTCTTGGTGAATAAAAAAGATCTGTAAAGTTGCAAAGACTAAAGTGTCAAATTCAAAGAGATATTCTTTATAAAGTTAAGACTCGTCCACGCCCTCCTAAAATGCCTCGTTTAAACCCGCCACCACATGTCTACGTCACTGTGTGGAAGATTTGCATAACGCCGCCCAAATATCCACGCAAAGAAAGGCGGCGTAACTTTATTGTTGCTGCCACCGCCGCTGCCATGTTGTGAAGACGCTGTGTGCTTCATTGCGAAAGCGAAAATACTTTGTTTGGTCTTCCAAAAGAGGATACAACTAGAAATCAGTGGTTAAGTTTTCTGTTCCGGAACAGTTCAACCCAAATTATTCAGATGTGTGCAGCGCATTTTATGGAGGACTGTTTCCTGGGAGAGTAGACAACAATACCGGCTGTTCTGACTCTGAAACCTGTAAGTACGTTTTCATATTTAAAGAATTTGCCACAGATGATTCACACTGGATAGCTGGCCAATCAGAGCACACCTCGCTTTTCAGACCGATGAGCTTTGTAAAAATCGATGCGTTTCAGCAAGGCGGGGCATAGAGGAGAAACAATAATGCGCAGTATGTGGAAATAATGTTTTTTTTAACCTTAAACCGCATAAACATTTCATTACACCAAATAATGTTCTTTTCAGCAACATCATATGACCCCTTCAATAAATTTGCAAAGTTGTGATAAATCCGGTTTTTGCTTTGTCATTATGGTGAGCGAGGAGTAGATTTATATGGAAAATAAGTAATTTAAAGCAGTAATAATAAGCATAATAATGCAACATAACAAAATGTGAGAAAAATGAAGGGGTATTAAGACTTTCTATAGGCACTGTACATTGTATAGCTGTAAGTATTCATGACAATACATAAAGGATTAAATGCATGTCTTTCATTGCTGCCGAGTGTCCATACTAGATGAAGTCAAGATACAATTATATTATATAGGTCTGTTAGTCCAACTCCACAAAAAATCAGACTAGAACAACTGTAGTTGAACAAAACAGTAAACATTTCCAAAGTCATCATGTTGTAGTCCAACTGAAAACGATCAAAGTGCATGTAAAAGTATTTAATGTTTACACTACAAATGAGTGGTGAAACAAATGGTGCGGTGTCTATGAGTGGGTATTAGCTGCATTTAAATTATTTTAAAAACACAAAAAAATTTTTAAAGACACACACACAAATACAACCATACAAAATAAGACAAAATAAACAAAAAAACACTTTGCAGCACAGCATCAAACTTTCAGGAAAAAAAACACCTCATAAACAGATTTAAAATTCACTTTTTAGGAGTAACCTCCATAAATAATAATAAGTTGTTGATAATATATTATGTTTCAAATTATTAGTTATAATATATTTTGTAAGTGTGCATATTTGTGCACAGGCTGTGTGTGTGAATTTTACCTTGTGTAGGTTTCGTTTCTGCTGGGCTTTCTCCACCCTCCTCATCCTCTCCAGTTCCGTCTCCATGGCAATCAGCTGCTTCACCTGATAGGTTAACTGTCTCCGGGGAGGTAAATCCAGAAAATGCACCACATCTTCTACATTACTGTGGAAACACACACAGGTCATTTAATGTACAACAAGTCCATGAAAACAGCTAAATATAAATGAAAGCACAAACCTTTACATAACATTTTATTATTTAATTTTATTATTGGGCACGACTCCAAAGAGAGCCCAAACAAGGGAATCTAACGAGGAGGGATATAAATGAAGATGAGCTGGTTTAAAGAGTGGAAAGCGGGTGAGCCAAATAATCCATCTTACTCAGAAGGTGAAACACTCTTCCAGGAATAGAAGTAAATTAAACAATATGTGCAATACACACAAGCAGATGAAAATCCAAAAGCAGGATTAGTTGTGCAGGGTATTCCTGGTCACATACACAAAGTCATTCCTCTAGGACAGTTGGAGAATGTTCCGTCAAAAAAAATATGAAGCAGTTCACAAGTTTGTGTTTGTTCCCATACATTATGCTGTTATTGCTATTTTCACACTAAAATAAAATAGTTCTTCCATTTCTAGAGAACAGGACAGCAATGAAAGGTTGCCAGTGAAAGTTGGATAAAATCCAGATACTTCAATATCTCTGTGCTGCTGATATGCCATTGTATCTCACATGAAAACATCAAAAAAAGACTTCACATTAGTGGTCGACCGATATTTTTTTATTTTTTTTTTTACAGCCGATGCCGATATCTTAAGTATTTTTAGTGCCTAACGATGTTTCACAATAAATAATAATTTTATACAAAAAATAAAAAGGAATAAACTGTACCAAACAGAGCACTCAGTTATTCTGGTTAAGTTTGTAAGCATTGGGATCATACTTTTTTCAAATAATCCAGTACCCTCATTTCATACAGCCGTGAAAATGAGCATGAATAGGACAGTGGGCAAATGCCTAAGAGCATCATATTTGAAATCACGAATTGAAGTGTTTAAAGCATTCGATTTTGCACAGACCTAAGGTCACAGGCAGAGAACACACGATTCACAGGTCATGCACCCCTGCACAAGATCTCAACAACTGAATTCAACTAGATAGTGCAAAGGTTTGTGAATTAAATTTTCCATTAGCCCCAAAGATTGGTTAATGTATGTCACTGCGGCTGCTTAATGCTGACTGCACGAGAGTATTATAATTTTTGCCTTCGATTATTAATAATATAACTAGCAAATCGTATAATACGTTTTGTATAGGCCTACATTTTAATTCTTTTGTTTAACACCTCTATCAGATTATTTGACAGACTTCTATCTGTATTAAGACAACGGCGAACAAGAGGGAAAATGCGAGCACTGTGTGCACAGGCGCTGCCGCTCTCAGCGCCGTCAAAATAAAAACAGAAAAACTTATCGGCCAATGCCGATATTTGAAAAAAAAGAGCCAAATATCGGCAGAGGCGATATATCGGTCGACCACTACTTCACATATATATGGAAATGCTTGCTGTGTATTGGCAGGATTAAGCAATAAAAATTTGGATTAAATTGACAACATGGTCTGTCAAAATGGCACAATAATTACAAAAGCAAGATGTGATTGTTTCTTCCATTCAGGCCTCCTCTTGGTTTACAACGCTGAACCATTTCTCCTCAATGCAATGAAAATGCAGTTAGCTTTCATTGTCATTCAACATTTGGCATGGGAATTGTACAATCCTCAGTCCATCTTGTTATTTTCCAGTGGCATGGCTTCAGTGTGGTTACTCAGCACTTGTTGAAGCAGAGCTCGATAAGAGATGGCAGGAAGATACAGGAAGGCATAAACAAGCAGAAGCAGCAACAGGGCGACCAGCAGAGGAATCCCCCAATCAGAGGTGACCAGTGTCTCATCGCAGCGGGCCTGCAGGAACGACTGCTGCATGATTCTACCGCACCAATCACAGAGAGAACACAAACACACGCGTTTATCAATAAGAAACATGTTATCTGTCTAGATTATATTGCCCTATCTAATCTAGACTAGTAGGGTTAGATTCATTATTAAATATAATTGACAATATACAATTAACCGACGTATTCATTTGGTTCACTCAGTTTGATTCATTTCCAAAAAGCTGTTATTTTTAACTGTCTGTTTCAATGCAAAACACTGATTCTGGGGTCATAAATTTTTTTTGACAGAATTCTCTACAGCAAAGAATTAAGTAAATATTATATTACTCTTTGTTACATTCTATTACATTTAGTGTATTTTTAGTGAAAACACTAAATTTTTTAACTAAAAACAGTAAGAAATGAACAGTAAAGCAATTAATTAGTTTATCCTAAATAAGTAAACAAGTAACAAATAAATCCTGAAAAAATGCTTCATAGTTTCCACAAAAATTTTAAACAACACAATGTCATGTGACACTGAAGACTGGATTAATAGCTGCTGAAAATTCAGCAGGAATTAGGCTAATACAATTTTAAAATATATCAAAATTGTAATAGTATGTAACTGTAATACTATTTTTACTGCATAAATACATGCATTTTATACATTACACAATACATTTTTTAAAAACCAAACTTTTTGAACAGTAGTGAATGTACACATCAACATTTCATTAGACAATAGCCATATCAGAATCAGCCACTGAACAACCAATTCTGATCAACCATTACTAGACTATGCTAGTCTGTTTTACAGAAATTCAAACTAACAAACATTGCAAAAACTTGAATGCTCAATGAATAAGAGGCAAACATACAGGATGAACAGAGATGCTCTTCTTTTGTTCCAGCTTGAACTCGCCGTCTGAAAACCAATCCAATAGCCCAAATTGTTCCCTTGCTTATCTTCTCACTCCTGGTTTTTATCCACCTGTAGCTTTATCAAGCAGACTTTTAAAGGTTCAGCAGCAAGTGCTCCACGCATGACTGTCAAAGCTTGTTTGTGAACATTGTCAGCATCACTTCCATCAATCAGTGTGAGTGGTAGGACACGGTAAGCCACAGACAGGATTGTAGGTTTTTTTATATACTTGAGTGATGAACATGTGCATCCATGCATGAGGCAAGTAACAAAAACCTCCAAGTTCTCATCTGAGAGAATCGCCAAAGTGAAACAGAGGATGGAGAATAATAAAAAAGGGGAAGAGTAGGGGAGGGAGAGACAATAATCTGGAGACGCAGCCTAATCTCTCATAAATCGCGATGAACAGGTAAACACATACAGAATCTCTCAGCGCTGTGTGTGTTATTGTGTATTCTTGTGATGAAGTATGAGTTGCATAACAGAACAATATGTCTGTAGATCAGGGTAATGTTGTTTGTGTATGTGCATGTACTCACGGCTCCAGAACATAAGTGTACTGTCCCTCTGGTGTGCGGTCCTGTCTATAGGTCAGGTTATAGTTGATCATGGTGTCAATCAAATCATAGAGCTGCTGCTTCTCCCTAGTGCTGTAAAGCTGAGGGTTGACCTGTAAGAAACACATCACAATTCACCAAAGGCTGCATTTATTTGTTTAAAAAAAATACATGTGAAATTTTATTTCATTTAAAATGTAATTTATTCCTGTGATGGCAAAGCTGAATTTTCAGCATCATTACTCCAGTCTTCAGTGTCACATGATCCTTCAGAAATCATTCTAATATGCTGTGATTTGATGCTCAAGAAACATTTCTTAAAGGGGTCATATGATGTTGCTGAAAATAACATTATTTTGTGTATTTGGTGTAATCAAATGTGTTTATGCGGTTTAAGGTTAAAAAAAACACATTATTTTCCACATACTGTACATTATTGTTTCTCCTCTATGCCCCGCCTTTCTGAAACGCTTCCATTTTTACAAAGCTCATCGTTCTGAAATGTGAGGTGTGCTGTGATTGGCCAGTTATCTAGTGCATTGTGATTGGCTGAATACCTAAAGTGTGTGACGGAAATGTTACGCCCCTACCATACTGTGATGCCATCTCCCGGCATGACCAGACAAAACCAATTAAACCCATTACAAACGAGGTATTTGTTGCATCCGGGGTACATAATTAGGATTATAATTACTTATACTGTCTTTTTACGCGTTGCGTTGTATCGCGCCGCGTAAACATAAAACCATTTTTGCATTTGTGATCGGAGAAATGACAATCTACAGGCGCTACTCTACACTGCTCAAACTCGAGTTTGAATCATCAGTGGCAAATCCTTAAAAATAATACGTACTTACAGTCTGTGAGTCAAAACATTGTAGTCTAAAGTTACTCTACCAGGTTCAGGAAACAGTCCTCCATAAAATTCTGCACACATCTGAATATTTGGTTGAACTGTTCTGCAACAGTGTTGTAAATAAAACTTAACCAATGATTTCTAGTCGTGTCCTCAAAGAGCCGCGCGGCTGTATGAGCGGAGCCGGCGCTTGCAGCCACCACAGTTACAACCCCGCGCTGAATCCGCTTCGTCCACGGTGAAAGCCGATCCAGCGATCCACAGCGCAAATTTGATGTATTCCCTCAGCGACCAGCAAAGATCAGCTCCAGGCATGACGAAGCGGATATCTCCTCTTTTGGAAGGCCAACCAAATAGCAACAGCAATACTACAGTGAGAATCAAAGTTACTCCTTCTTTCTTTTGTGTGAACATTTGGGCGCGTTATGCAACTCTTCCCACATCGTAACGTAGACATGTGGGGGCGGTAGAATGAGCCGTTTTAGGTAGTCATGGTTGACTCTTAACTTTATAAAGAATATCTCTTTGTATGTTGAGACCTTGGTCTTTGCAACTTTACAGATCTTCTTTATGCACCAAGAGCTTGTACACTGACAAAAAGAAAGGAAAATGAAATTGCAATCGATCTACCCTTTAATATTAATAAGTGTTGAAAACAGTTGTGCTGCTTATATTTTTGTGGAAACCGTAATACATTTTATTTTCAGAACTCTTCAGTTTGATTCATTTCCAAAAAGACGTTATTTTGAACTGCCTGTTTCAATGAATCAGTGCAAAACATCACCTAAAAAAATTTTGACAGAAATCCCTTCAGCAAAGAATTAAGTAAATATTACACTTGGTTAAATACTATTGCCTTTAGTTTATTTTATATTGCAATATGCTTATAAATAAATGTGCTCATTTAGTGAAAACACTCATTTTTACTAGGCTCTGATGAATAGAAGTTTAAAAGACAGCATTTTTGTACCATTATAAATGTCTTTGTCACTTTCAATCAATTTAATGCATCCTTGCTGACTATTTTATATTTGTTTGTTTGTTTCCAAAAAGAAATAAAAACATCTAGACTTCCAAACTTTTGCACAGCCTGGTTAGCTTCCCAGTGAACATAATTATAATAAATAGGAGATCGTATGAGCGTGCGCTGTATCTAAGTACTACTTCCTGTGGTGTGAACAAGTGTTCACTACTGTGATGGTAAGTAGGCAGCACAACTAGGGTTTACAACGAATTGGGTTAGTTTTTTACCTTGTTTGCACACACACTCAAAAGGATTGTGTGTAAAACGGTACTTAACCTCAGAAGTGCGACGAAAGGGCACAAATAATTCAAAGTAAACGCCAGTCCACAAGACTGAAATGTTGAAATAGAAATTGTATTTTTCTAGAAAAACAGGCTCCAAGAGTCTGTTTTGTTTACAACTTTGAAAAAAAAAATTTTACACTGCAGTCACTCTGCACTTTTTGCACGATGCATTTTATCAAATATATATATATAAAAAAAGTTTTGTTAGACTGTGTGCAGGGCTGTATTAGCAGGCATGGCGGCTAGGCCACCTGCGTGTGCTTGTTACACGGCAGACTGGTAAAATCACGTCACCAGTCCGGGAGGAAAATCTCCAGGAGAAGGCTGAGGATGTCCAAACAGAGGCTGCTCATAGAAATTCGGCTTTGTACAGTGGGTGGGATGTCATTCAACATGGCAAGCAGGGCGTTCTTGGTGTGCTGACTTTTGGTGAAAGCCTAGAAATGAATTTATATGACATTTATTACCACTTTCATTTTACAATAAAAATGATAAATGTTAAGAGTTTATCATCATTATATAAAGATGTCATGCTATCTGATATCAGCAAACCCAAATATCTGAATGTGCTTAAAAATTGGCCCATTTTTTTCTTTTTTACTTTCTTTCCTTCTTAGAACATTTGAGTTGACTGACTGTCTTTAAAGGGCACGACTTTGGTACATGATGGAACCTTGCAGAATGGCTCAAGTTAACAATTTAACTGCTGCTATTGACTTTAACTTTTCAAATAAAGGAGCATATTCGTATTTGCTGCCATATCAAAATTGGTATTGAAAACTGCTAAACTGCTGCCAACACCAATCATGGTACATGTGATATGCAATTCGTTTTAGCATGGAAATAAAGAGGATTCGTACCATAAAATGAAATTACAGGACTTTCAAGGACTTTTCAAGCTCTACTTTTTTAGTTTTCAAGGAATACAATCAGAAATTTAATTTATCTAACAAATTATATTTTAACTTCTACAAACGGTAAATAGCTAAATATACTAATAAAACAAAAAGATACAAATAAAGCACATGTAAAGTATGCAATGACTGTGGCGACTTTAACAAAGTGGAACATTAACAAAGCCTAATAACTTGAAGAGCAAAGAAGAGCATGTGCAAAGAAGTCATAAATGTCTTACAAACGTTTATAAAAAGAAGCATAAAACAAACATTACATTTGTAAAATCATTGTAAAGCATAACATTTTTTGTAAAGCACTGTAACTAGTTACAAAGTAATTTCAGGATTATCTGATGAATGGAAAGTTCAAAAGAAATGTCTTCACTGTAACGTTTCATCAGTTTTAATGAATCCATGCTGAATATAGTATTACATTTGTTAAAAAGAAAAAAAGACCTAAATGACCCCAAACTTTTAAATGTTAATGTATGTGGAAAAACAGATGCTCAATGGCATAACTCCAGTCATAGTCAAAGGAGACACATGAGGGCTGTGTTTTGAGGTTTTATGGTCAAGAGTGTAACTGGGACAGAGTGCTTTAATTTAATGAAAGGTAGAAGGGGAACGACAGGACATTAGGGTATTAAGGATAAGGGCGGATAGACAGCATGTGCTCTCGCTGTCTATTGCATTCTCTCACCTCGTAGTGACTGTGTGGATAATTGATGAGTGGGACAGAGTTTGCAGCATATAGTTGGTGGAAGGCAGCAGGCAGGAAAGGGAAGTAGCGCATAAGCGAATAGTTCTGTCCGTGTAACACACACTCATTCAACATGTCAGAGAAACACAACCAGTCAAGACCTGCGCACACACCCAACATCCCTGGGTCCTTCAGTTTCATGCTGAGGAAGTTATCGTACAGGCCCTATGGAAGAGAGAATGTGAATCATTTTGGCTGAAACCACTCTTTTACATAGATTGTACAGTATTCAAGAAAGAAAGAAAGAAAGAAAGAAAGAAAGAAAGAAAGAAAGAAAGAAAGAACTTTTCAAATTAAAAAATTGCAGAAAGAATTTTGTGAGGGTTTAAATAACAAAACATACATGGTAGTCAACTCAAAATTACACTTTCTGGTTGTCAAACATTATAGAAACATGACCATATTTATTTGTGATAAACTCCTTTGACATTTTGCTATCTTAAGCAAAGAAATTCAAGCATTTCCCCCCGGTTTCACAGACAAGGCTTAAAGGGTTAGTTCACCCAAAAATGAAAATTAGCCCATAAATTACTCATCCTCAAGTCAGCCTAGTTCTATACGTCTTCATTCAGACTAATCCAGTCGGAGTTATATAAAAAAATTTCTTTGATCTTTCAAGCTGTTTAATGGCACTCAGCGGGTGTTGCATGCATCAGTCCAAAAGAAGTTAAATAAAAAGCGCCCATCCATAAAAATAAAAAAGTGTCTCACACGGCTCCGGGGGGTGAACAAAGGCCTCCTATAGCGAATCAATGCGTTTTTTTTATAAAAATATCCATATTCAAAACGTAATAATCACTTTAATGTAGCTTGCGCCAACAGTTGTACACGGAAGCAGCTCCGGGAGGATGACGTAAGATTTCAGCATTGCGCATGCCTGGGCGTTTCATGAAACCAACTTTAACAGGAGCAAAGGAAGCAAAGTTTCCATATTTTAGCAAAGGAAAATCAGTCTCCTCTTGTCTTATATCGAAATCCTCCAACATTCTTCGTTACAAATCCTCGTTTTGTACTTCTAATAAGTGACCGTTGTGTTGTTTTGATCTCTCCCCTGCACTTCCGCGTGCGTCACTCTAAGCGCACATGCACAAAGCCGACCTCATACGTCATCTGCCCGGAACTGCTTCCCTTTACAACAGTGAGCGCAAGCTACATTAAATTGATTATTACGTTTTAAATATGGTTATTTTTCTTACAAAAACACATCAATTCGCAACAGGAGGCCTTTGTTCAACCCCCCCCCCCGGAGCCGTGTGAGACAATTTTTTATGGATGGGCGCTTTTTATTTTTATCTGGTTCCTTTTGGACTGATGTCCTGCAGAGTGCCCCTGAGTGCCATTACAGCCTTGAAAGACAAAATTATTTTTTATACGAACCCGCCTGGATTCGTCTGAAAGAAGAAAGTCATATAAACCTAGGATTACTTGAGGGTGAGTAATTTATGGGCTAATTTTCATTTTTGGGTGAACTAACCCTTTAAGCCTAGTCCTAGACTAAAATGTAAATCGGAACTGTTTCAACTGAAAGAAACTTGCACTGACTGATCTTAAAACATGTCAGTGCATTTGTTTTGTTTAAAGATGAACACCAGTAATGCTTTTTTCTATGGCATGTTTATAAAAATTACTTAAAATGTCCTAATTTAACTATGACCTAATCCTGGTTTAGTCTAAGCCCTGTCTATGAAACCGGGCCATAAAGTGTGATTTATGTGTCTGAATGCTTGAGGGCACAATTCAAGTTTTTAGTACTCTTTCTCCAATGAAGCCCAAAGTAGAGCATATCTATCATTACCTGAGTGAGTTTCTCATGCTCTCCATTAGATGAGACCAAATGTAAGATGTGCTGAATCCTTTGTGCGCCATCTTTAGGTCCCGCCTCATCAAAACCACCAAAAGGATCTCCACCAATCCGCTTCCTAAATCACCACAATATCAAAAAATTACAGAGGTCATAAACTGAAGGACGCAGTAATTAGTGACACAATCTGATAAAACAAAATTTAAAAACACCAGCTGACACTGGTTGACCCCCAACTTAATTATTTAGTTTCTCTTTTAATGTTTAATATGAATGGAATGGAAACATTTTCATACTGTATCCCAAAAATCAGACAAAAATAACGAAAATAAATAAAATAACATACAAAATACATACTATTTGTGATAAAGAAAATAGAAAAATCCAGTTTTAGGATTTACTATGCACCTTTTTTTAAATTGGGAAATAAATGAAAAAATAATCTAATCTGCATAAAGGTGGTATAATAAATATGAACGTGTTATGTAAACTATTTACAATTTAAATAATGTATTTTTTTTTTGCATTTGTTACCAATTTGATTTTTTAAATGAATTACACTTACATATTGTCCTTGCTATGGACAAAGTGAATTTTTAAAACCACACATAGATATATATATATATATATATATATATAGTATATATATTAATATACCCATTACAAAATTTCTACAACTAATCCATGTCGTTTTTTTTCATCATACGATTCAATCAATGTTTTCAATCAATTCATTCAAAGATTTAAAAGAGAGGGCTGTGTGAAAAGAGCATGTCCTTGAGTATGGCATATTTTGTTTTGCAGTACCTTTTCAGTCGAGGAAGCTGAAAGATTTCCTGCCAAACTGAGAAAAGTCCCTTGTTTTGGTCTTTCAATCCCACGGAGACTGAATTGACACTGCGCTGATCCAAGTGCTTCTGTCCACGACTGTGTAAAAACTGCACACAAAAAACATGAGCAAACCCATATTTGAACCAATTAGCATAAGCAAACCCAAATTTGAATTCTGGCATGTTTTTAGCACACATCTCTCTCACCTGTAATGTGTTGATGCAAGCACGGATGTCATTGTCAGTTTTCTCACACAAGGCCATTAGAGTGCCAGTATCTGCTTTCATACCCTGCCGCCTTGTGATCTGCAAACAGAAACAACAGCATGCATGGGTCCACATTCATGCATGCATTTACAAAATCATATTGTAGATATGCAAGTGTATGTGCATGTCACCTCTGCTAGTCTTTGAGCTAAGCGAGAGGGCAGAGTCTGGGGAAAGGCCAATAGCAAAGCTTGCTGTCTCAGCGGCCTCAGAGCTGGAACATACCTGACAAGAGCATGGGTAAATACTAAATAGGTTACATTTTTTCCTTTCATCAAAGTAACCTTTTCACATAAAAATACAGCATTTTTTGTATTGATCTTCCAGTCGTAGTTTAAATTATGAAGGTGATGCATAACAAAAATCAACATTTGTTGGACATTATTTGTGTGTTTTCTGAAAGTTAACCAGTCAGAAATGTCAAATATTTCAAACATACCAAAATGTTGACTTAAGCCACTTAAACATAGGACTTACAGGTCATTGCAGATGCAGATGATTGGTCTAAAAAGCACAGATTTCTTCTTTTTCTTTTTCAAGGCATTAACACCTGACTCCTCTCCTTCTCTGCTATCCTTCCGGTTCAACGTCGCTAATAGGATATTAATGGCAGCCTGAGCCGATAAGAAAAAAAAAAGTGAGAAGCAGCTACTATTAGACAGGCCAATGAATTAAAAGTAAACAATAAAACTGAAAGCAGGTCTTTTTTCATTGGCTCCCAGGACTGACTTCATCTGTGTTGCGGTATCAATACATTTCTGGAAGAGCTCTGCACTGCGGTCATCGCTAAGAAGAGAATAGCGCTATCAGCTTGTGAGTGTCAACATTTATATGTGGATACTTCTACATCAAGATTCATTACAATAGGGCTTGCATCCTCTTACCTAGCATTAATTTCTACTACATTGTTACCAGCATGCTTTGCGATAATGTGTGCTAGCGTGGTTTTCCCCAGTCCAGGAGGACCTGATAACAGTGCCACCTGTGTATTATGACATACACAGTTAAACAACTTACGTATAAAATGGTAAAAATAAGAATTACACACCTCTTGGCATTACATTCACAACTTCTCTGATGGTGAAACCATGTCTCATGCAGCTTATGTTCATATTTTACAATGAAAATCACCTATTCACTGTCAAACGTCAAATCAAATAATTGGCAAATAATTTGGTAAATTTAGTGACCTAAATTTCAAAATGTAAAATACTTATCTAAATATGAATTTTAAGAATTTGCATATTTATTAGCTTATAAATCTATAGAAAATTAAATATAAAAATGTATAAATATATTTTGTATTTTAATATATAAACATAACATTACATAATTAAAATGAAAAATATATATATAAAACTTCTAAATAATTCCAAATGTAAACCTCAAGTACAAATAGGAAAAGCTTAATTTATACAAATATAAACCTAATATAAATTTAATAAATCTGTTGTGACTGCTTAGTTTTACTCGCCTTAAATTTAGTTATTTTGTACTGGTCGAGCTCAGCCTCTAGTATCTCTTCTGTCATTTGGGACTTGGTTTTGAAACGCTGGGACTGGTTCTGGTTTTGAGCATTTGTGAAATTCGATCTGATGTCTGCAGGGGCCGAACGTGGTTTCCTCTCTCGCCCGAAGACCACAGTGTCCCAGAGTTTCAGCCACTTCAGCAGACAGCGATTAGTAAACTACAGAGACAAATGTAAATAATTACAAGTAAAATACATGCCAATATCCTTTATCTTCAATTACAGAGGTTAGTTTTCAAATGAACATCGTGTCTATGACTCACATCATCACTGAGTAGATTAGTGTAGTGCTGTGGTGAGAACTGATCCACCCACAGCCACGAGGACGAGCCTTCATCTTCCCCACTATCACCATCCACACCAGAGTCTGTCTGCTCTTCTGCAAGAAGCTCTGCATCTATACCACTAAAACGCCATTAAGAGTAAAAGGAATAGCTCAGCCAAATATGAAGATTTGCTGAAAATGTACTCACCCTCAGGCCATCCAAGATGTAGATGAGTTTTTTTATTGGACCAGATTTGGAGAAATGGCCTGAGGCTGAGTGACTGATACAATACAAACAAAAATGTCAACTATTCATGAGCTCTGTCAACCTTTGGGACTCCTCCACCACTTGCCGATGGCGCTGAAAAAACAAAACCAATTCAGACAGATTTCCTCCAAATCATTAATTTAGTTTTTTTATTTTTGCATGTGCACACATATTCTTACTCTCTCTGCAATTTGTTCTTTCAACACTTCTACGGGAACCACTAACAGTCCTAGCCCATTCAGCGAGTTGCGGAAGGCTCAAGGCTCCGGTGCCTGAGAATAAGGTTTAGAAAAATCAATAAATAAACTTCATACATTGTATTCCAGCAAGTTGTAAAGTAGGGCTGTGCAAAAAATCGAAAGCTGAAAGCACGTGCTGGAGATTTACTACTAATCACAGAACCGGCTTTACTGACGAGATGAGCATGAAAATCGCATTCGATTTTTTGCACAGCCCTACTGAAAAGTAAAATTGCTTGTGGGGTCTAAAACCTTCTCCTTATCCTCTTTCTTGTTAAGGTAGACTCTGTTTCCCATGGAGTCTGTGACAGTTATGTAATCTCCGCTTGCAGGGGGCCGTTTCTGGGCATGGCGTCTTGCTGCAGTACCCCGCTTCAGTTACTCCTGCAATGCAGCCAGTCCACTAATATCTAACACATTGGTTGTTTATTTTTTGTGGCTGCTGTTCTATCTGGAGACAAGAGCAAATCCAGGCCTGTAAAAAGAAGAAATAAGATTTAAAAAAAAAAAAATAATAAATAAAACATACTTTAACACTCAACAATCAATGACTGTAATGTTATAGATGTCAAACCAGTAACAGTTTAACTGTGATGGCATAAACTTTTAATAACCCATCTCTTGCGGTCCGGGTCGTAAACCTCTGGGGAAGATGGAGGGGTGATGTCATCACCATTTTCAACACCAAAATCATTTTTTTTTGCCACATCTTGTCTCTTTTTCTTAGGTGTAGGAGCTTTAAGAAACCGCAAAACGCATTAGACACTGCATTACATTTTACCCCTAAGTTCACAAAGGTGAATTGTAAGCTAACTGTTCAAATGTTTGGGAGATTGTTTTTTTTTTGAATGAAATTAATACTTTTATTCATCAGTGATGCATTAAATTGATCAAAAATTAGAATAAAAACATATATTACAAAAAAATTCTAAAATAAAAAAATAAATCCTGTTCTTTTGAAATTTCTATTACTCAAAGAATCCTGAAAACGATGTATCATGGTTTCCACATAAATATTAAGCACAACTGTTTTCAACACTGATATAATAATAAAAAATGTTTCTTCAGCACCAAATCACCATATTAGAATGATTTCTGAAGGATTATGTGATACTGAAGACTGGAGTAAATTCAGCTTTGCCATCACATGTATAAATTACATAGTAAATCACAGTTATTTAAATTATAATAATATTTCACAGTATTTCCTGTTTTTCTTGTATTTTGATCAAGTAAATGCATTCTGTGATCAGACAACATTTCAAAACCAAGAACAAATCTTACTGACAATCAACTTTGAATGTGTGTACTCTGAATTTATTGTTTTTATTACATGACAATCAATGTAATGCACTGTACTCAGAGCTTCGCTCTTCCTCCCTTTTGTCCTGGAGGTGAGATTGCTCTACAAGACACTGTTTTATTTTACTGATTTCTCATGGCCCCTCACCAACACATGCTTCCTCAAACGTCTGCGCATCGGCATTCTTATTGAAGAACTCAGACCCTTGCACTTGAAGGACGTTCGCCCTACACACATACAGAAAACATTTATACGTTCAAAATTACCAAACTGTTTTAATTATTCCCATGATTTTAAGAAGTACATGGTACTATAGCATTCATTGCTTAAATATAATTAATAATTGAATAATAATGTTCCAACATGTTTGGTAACTTCACATTTAATTTACTTGCCCAAGACGCACACACATAAATATAAATATATATATTATATCTTATATTCTCTATATATATATATACAGTGCCCTCCATAAGTATTGGAACAGTAATGACAAAATTGCTCTGTTTGCTGTGGAGTCAAGACATCTGCAAATATGATTAAAAGATGTATATGAGACAAAACTACAGAATGTCATTAATTTTATTATTAGCTGTTTCAACACATGC
Organism: Sinocyclocheilus anophthalmus; assembly: GCA_018155175.1. Classification (NCBI taxonomy): domain Eukaryota; kingdom Metazoa; phylum Chordata; class Actinopteri; order Cypriniformes; family Cyprinidae; genus Sinocyclocheilus; species Sinocyclocheilus anophthalmus. The sequence goes on from JADLZN010003702.1 coordinate 30,399, forward strand.
ATGTTTTACCAATTAAAAAGGACAGCACTTTTAGAGTTCCCACTATCTGATGTGAGCATAAGTATTGGAACAGTTGAACTTAAAGGGGTCATATGATGTTGCTAAAAGAAACATTATTTTGTGTATTTGGGTAATGCAATGTGTTTTTGCGGTTTAAGGTTCAAAAAACACATGATTTTCTACATACTGTACATTATTGTTTCTCTCTATGCCCCGCCTTTCTAAAACGCATTGATTTTTTACAAAGCGCATCGTTCTGAAAGGCGAGGTGTGCTGTGATTGGTCAGCTATCCAGTGCGTTGTGATTGGTGAATACCTCAAGCGTGTGACGGAAATGTTACCATATTGTGATGCCCTGTCAGGCTGGAGCGACGATTCAAAAACATTAAAACCCATTGCAAACGAAGGCATTTGTTGCATCCAGTGGGGACAAGATCGGATTTATACTGACTTATACGGTGTTTTTAAACGCGCTGCAATTGCGTATCGTCGCCACGTAACTAAACCATGTCTGCATTTGTGATCGGAGATACGACAAACAACAAGCGCTATTCAACACTGCTCAAAACTCTGGTGGTGGTTGAGGAGAGACCCCCATATGATTGTAAAGCGCTTTGGGTGTACAACAATACACAATGAAGCTCTATATAAATGCATCATTCATTCAAAACTCGCATTTGAATCGTCAGTAGCAAATTCTTTAAATGAAAACGTACTTACAAACTGTGAGTCAGAAGCGCCAGACTGTCCTTGCAAAGTTGGAACTGCCCCACTTTATAGAAGAGCCTTTGAGCACAGACCCATTGTAGGCTACTCTGCAGGTTCAGGAAACCTGAATACGCTGCAGGTCCTCCACCCATAAAATTCGTCACCACAGCGGGCTAGAGTGTGCAGAAGCAGCGTATTCGACGAAGGAGCGTCTGGTGGGCTAGCGGCAACCACATTTTGACGACCCCGGGCTGGACTCCGCTTCGTACACGATGAAAGCCAATCCGGTGATCCACAGCGCGAAGTTGATGTATTTCCTCAGTGACTAGCACGGATCAGCTCCAGGCATGATGATGTGGATATCGTCCTCTTTTGGAAGGCAAACAAAGTAGTTTCACTTTCACAAAGAAATGCACTATATGGACAGCACAACTAAACACACAGCATCTCCACGACATGGCGGCGGCGGTAATAATACTACAGCGAGAATAAAAGTTCCGACTTATTTCTTTGCGTGAACATTTGGGCGACATTATGCAAATCTTATGCCTGAAAATAATCCCCAGCTAGGTAACTTCCAATAAGCCTATTTTCAGGCGATGCATAATATCATTGCACCTGCTGCACCCATTGTACGGCAGCAAATATCCTTGAATATTACGCTGGAATGAGAGTATAGTTCCTAGACATATCGGCCTAGAAAATTGCAACTTTTCATTTTCCGTCAGTCATAGTACATGATGTAACTACAGTAGAGTCAAGTTTTAAATAGGAAAAAAAATCGAAACTCTTTGGTCATTTTTGAGCGAGATGCTAACGGTCTAAACAGATTCAATGATCTATGCTAAGCTAAGCTAAAAGTGCTACCGCCAGACCCGGAGATCGGCTGAATGGATTCGAAAACGGTAAAACTCAACCGTTTAACTCTAGGGGAGTTGGAAAATGAGCCTGTAACCAGTGGGGTGGGGCCGAGAGCTGTGGGAACGGAGCGAAGCCGGTGGAGTAATTGATGTTGAGTGACACCTGCACCACTCACCGGTCTCCTATGTGGGACTCGAGACTCCGTTCCCACGGCTCTCGGCCCCCGCACTCCACCGTCACAGAGCCTATTTTTAAAAATAGTGGAGTGTTCCTTTAAGGCAGATGTAAAAGATTAAAAGCTATTATTTAGTTGCAGATCTCTTGCGTGCAATCACAGCAGTGAGTCTGCGACCCCCAGACATCACCAGACTCTTAGTCTCATCCTTTGAAATGCTTTTCCAAGCCTGTAATGCAGCCAATTCCAACTGTTGCTTGTTTTGGGGAGTTTCTGCCTTTAGTCTCCTTTTCAGCTGCTGAAATTCATGTTCAATCGGATTTAAATCTGGAGATTGACTTGGACAATCTAAGACTTTACATGTTTTGATCTGATAAACTCCTTGACTGAACTGGCCGGGTGTTTTGGCTCACTGTCCTGATGCAATATGAAGCGCTTCCCAATGAAACTGGTGGCATTTCCTTGAACATTGGAAGCCAAGATGTTTCTGTATACTTCTGCAATCATTCTGCTACTGTCATCATATATTAAGTCATCATTAAAGTTGAGAGGGCCTGTTCCAGAGACAGCTATGCATGCCCATGCCATGACAAAACCTCCACCATGCTTTACAGATGAGGCTGTATGCCTTAGGATCATTTGCAGTTCCCTTTTTCTCCACACTTTTGCTTTCCCATCACTTAGATAAAGGTTAATCTTTGTCTCACCTGCCCATAAAACTCAGTTCCAAAACTTGACTGGCTCACGCTTTGTCATGGCATGGGCAAAAATTTTTTGCTTTTTTGCAAACTTGCTAATCAGAGGTTTGCATCTTGCCGTGTAGCCTCTGTAATACTGTGTCGAAGTCTCCTGCGGACAGTAGATTGTCAGAGCATCACCCCAGCTTTCTGGAGGTTGTTGGTGATTTTGCAGACACGTATTTTAGGGTTCATTTTCACAGCTTTCATGATTTGTCTGTCATCAACTGCTAATGTTTATCCTCAGCCGATCAGGTCGTTGTTGGTTGCTGATGTCGCCGGTGGTTTCCAAACTCTTGATTTCTCCATGGCCTTTGTCTTTGCTATAACCCCTAATTGAGTTCCACTTTGCTTTTAGCATCCAAATTGCTGGCTTTTCTCTCGAAGTCAGCTCCCTCGTCTTCATCCTGGTTTGTGTGTACCGTCATCGAATGCAAGACTTAGAATGCAGAAGCAATGGATATAACTGATACGACACATTCCCTGCTTTCAATACCTTAACAATTAATTCAACAGGACACAGCTGATCACTTAGAGAGACCTGTGAGGCAACTGTTCCAACACTCATGCTCACATCAGATAGGGGGATGCAACTTTAAAAGTGTTGATCTTAGTTGGTAAAACATGTATGTGTTGAAACACCCAATAATAAAATATGACAATTTGTAGTTTTGTCTCATATTCATCTTTTAAACATATTTACAGATTTCTTGACTCCACAGCAAACAGAGCACTGTTGTCTTTACTGTCCATTCTTATTGAGGGGCACTGTCATATATATATATATATATATTATATATAATATATATAATATATATATATAAATTGTATTTAGATGTATGCTACACACACACACAATCTGCAATGTATCTCATGACAATATCAGAATCCTTTTCGACACTAACAAAGAGCAATGGCATTCAGATATTCTATTCTTCAGAGAATACCGTGGTACTACTATGGTAAATATATTTTTGAGACACGACACAGAAATCTAAAATGCGATGTAAACTAGATTTAAATACTTTAAGGAGGAGCAGTCAGTCGTTATACCATCAGACAGAGAGTTAAGACAAATATTAACATATCTGTCTAACTTACGTTCCATTTCAGCCATGACTTCCAATTCATCCGCAAACTGGTGTTCAAAATCATCTTCAATCCCGTACATTTCATCATATTCATCCATGTTTGCGGTCTCTCGAATGTTTTGACAGGAAATGTACATGTAACCTGACGTATGAATAAACAAGTAGTAGAGCGCATATACATCGACAACAGAAATTTTCGCGCAAATTTTTTGTGTACATAAATGTACTTCCGGTTTTATTGTAAGACCTACATCCGCTCGATAAAAGTCCTGGACATGGTAAATTAAATAAACAAAGGCGAATACAACAATTTAAGATTTATATTAGAAAATAGCCTGTTTGAAAACTCTATCATCAGCCTTTTTTGAACTGTCATTTTCCAATGTATTATAATTGCAAGTTTACAATAGATTCAATTGATATGAAATAATGTAATTTCCTAAATACTGTATGCACTAAAACAATGATTATGCATTGTTCAATTTATTTTTCATCAAATCTGCCATTCCCTCTTTTCCCTTGCTTCTGATTGGCAGACAAACTATTATGTAAACAATGACAAACAGAAATGTCCAATCATTCCGCTAGAACGCAAGTGTTTTGCATATGTCCCAGAACGCTCGCACAGAAGGGGAGTAAACCCTCCTAAAATTTGAGTTTTTATTATTTTGAATGTACTCCAGATTCCCCATATACCGCTCTACGATATAGCAGAGTTATTATATAAATAATTTGTTGTCTAAACTTTTTGTTACCGCCATTTGCTTTAATAGCCAGTATCTGAACTCTATATCTTGGCAATTTCCTGTGTATGCTTGTGTTGTCTGAAGCAACACATATACTAAAATTGGAACGATACAGAGAAGATTAGCATGGTCCCTTGCGCAAAGATGACACGCATAATCGTGAAGCGTATCCAATCTTTTAAAATTAATATATATTTTTGCAGATAAGTGCTTTCAATCGTTTCTAAAATCTTCATCCATATAACCAAAGTCCGTTTAAGTATCTTCTATAGTCCTTGTTATTACAGCGAATACAAAAGCAACAATTAGGAGAGACAAATCTTTCTACAGCTAGTTGCAAAGACAAACGCCAATTCTTTTATAAGCACACATATTTTAATACACATATAGGCTATATTTTTATACACACAAACACACACACACACACACATATAATTATGCAGGTGTCTTTAAACTGTATCAGTGGGTTCATTTTAAGGATATCGTTTGGTGGGCTTGACGCTAAAAATCTGGTATGTAAATATATTTTCATAAATGTTGAGGTTATATCACATTTTATTAAAACACATTTACTTGGTTTAAATGTTCTACATGTTTTAATTACATCATTTGTTGGCCATGATAATGTTATGGTATATTTGTTACCTTGTACATCCTTGTTGTTTAGTTTAGTTTTATTTATGTATTTTTTTTTTTTTGCCACAGCTTTAATGTATGTATCTACAAAAAAGTTGCATTCACTTAAGAGACAGCTAGCTCAGATTACATTATCACTCTGTATGTTGCAATCAGTTTAGTTATACAGGCTTGGTAGAATGTATCATTCTTATGCTTTAAATAACTATGTTGAGAAAACGACTGAACATAAAAAGTCATATGTTATTATTTCTTAATTTTAATGAAGTAATAAAACATTACTTGTTCCGATGGCACTAAAACTGCAGGAAAATGTATTTTGCCCACTTAATAAGCAGAGAGAATATTCTATGTTGAACGGGCAGAACGGGCCGTGTTGTCATCAATCGTCAGGGCCAAACTGTTATTGTTCCACGTGCAGTTTTCTCGAAACTCCGCCTTTCAACTCAGCGCAGCGAGACGCTATTGGTCAGACGCGCTGTCAATCAAACAAACATGGCCGTGCCTTCTAGTTTTCTACTGTAGGCTCTTTGATTTGCGTGACATCACCAGTTCCGTCCCAACGCGGAAATGTGCAATATTTGTTATTATAATATAGGATCAGTTGTCTGGCATGTTAGACATATGCTGAACCGTAGCAGTACTGTAAGTGATTGAGCATGCCGCTGTGATTATGGCGTTTTGTTGGGGTTTGGAGCCCTTTCGACCTTAGTGTATATTTACTGGCACAGACCTAGAACACGCCGCTACTTCAACCACACACACATCTGTCAGATTCAAGGAGAAATGATGGACTGGAGACATTTGCTGCTGCTGCTGTTGCTTAGCTTGGCTGGAAACGTGTCACAGGTAAATAGGGGGAAATGGATCGCATGTGTTTACCACTTTATGTTGCTGGTCACCATAGGGAATGCACGGGGGACAGGGATATGCGTTCATCTATTTTTGGCTACGCAGAGGCGGGGTGCTCTGAGGTTCCTGGAATGATAGGCTAATTAAAAATAATAAACAAGACTAAAACAGGCATCCCATATTATAACTATTTGATGTTATTAATATACTATTGTATTATAATTAAAAAGTAATATAGTGAATTTACTATTAATAATGAATAAAGTGTGCGAGTCGGATTCATTTAGGCGAATCGGTTCATTTGAACGAACGTCTTCAAAAACCCGATTCACAGATTCTTTAGTTATCACTCAAAAGAAAAGCGTCCCTTCGCAGATTTCAACATTTTGTAGGGAACTAGTTGGTGTTTTATATTATGGTTTTGATTAGGTACTGTAGGTCTAATGGTTTTTCTGTACTAAATCTGTGCCATTTTTGCGGAAGTTGCCTTTTTGTAGTTTTATAATGATATTGATAATACAAAAAAAATACATTCAATTAAATAATAATAATATTACAATTGTTTTTTCTTATATTGTTAACTGCATTATATCTACCTCACCGCTTCATTCCTAAACAAAATGATCCAGTTCCGTCGAGTGCTTTGACAATTTGACAATAATCTGCTCAAAAGACCGATTCGTTCATTATGTGAGCGATTCAAGCAACACGTTTGGAAGAAGTTGGGAACACAACCCTATTAACAGAGCTGTTTAAGCTCATTTCAATTCGTATTCTTACAATAGTGTCGTATTACCTGAGCCTGAGCACGAGACCTGCATAGATACGCGCTTAATAGGCTTTGTACTGGAGAGCTCGCGCAACCCATGATGCATTGTTCCCAGAGCGGCTGCATGTGTGTTAGTTATAACAAGAGTTCCCATGAATGTGTGAGAAAACATGAGTAGTGAGTTTTAAGGTATGCGGTGCTATATGCTCATTTCTTTTAATCACTTACTGGCCCATAATGTTTTAGGCAGAGCTTCGGGTTTAGTTTGACCTGAGGTAATAATACCACTGTTCTTTATGCCCTCAGGATGAATTATTGAAAATGTAAAACATTGTATCCCCTCAAATTAATAATGAGTGTATGCTTTAATGAAATAACAGCCTAATTATGTCATCCTACAAGTACATTTGATACCTTTTGTACTGGTGTATTTTAGTGGAGCAAGACAGTTTTGCAATGTTTCTGCAAGTTCTACACAGTGAACTTTATTATACATTAGGCCTACAGGGTGGATATGGAGTCAGAAGGGGGTCAGATAAATATCTTACAACAGTGAACTGAATATGTGACAAGATTCAAAAATGTTTATATAAAAAAAAATATTTGAAACAGAAATGAAAAACGTGCATAATGCATAATACTGTTGAGTGATATTGACTCATTCAAAGTTGTCATTCTCAGTCATATAATGTCAGGCAGTTTTTTGGTAAATATAGGAGTGGCGTTACAAAGAAGGATATCCTGGTTAATAGCCGCTGACTGTTAACCATGCTCTCTAACACAAACACACACAAACCTCTGAAGCTATGTTAGTGAGGACCTCGTATAGACATGATTTTTCGTAAATAATATATTTGCTATACACTCCCCATGAATCTAACTCTTACAGACATGTTGGCATTAGATTTAAAGCTAAACGTGAGTTTAAAAATGTTGGCCTTCACAAGTACACACACACACACACACACACACACTCAGTCAGTGTGGGTATTTCCGGATACATATCAGGTAGCGATTAGTTTTAAATAGTCTGATATCTGCAGTGTGGTGGTGAAATGGTGTTTTACTGGTTTCTCTTTCTGTGAGGGGGAAGTTCAGTCTCTCTCCCAGAATCCCTGCTCTTTGTTTCTACACTGGATGGAAGTCTGCATGCCGTCAGTAAACAGACAGGAGACATCAAATGGACACTAAAGGAAGGTGTGTGTGTATCTGCATGCATGTATGTGCATTATGACAAATGATAAAAAAGAATGTTATCATGTTGTAATGCTGTCGCATTAAGACAAACGTTTTGTTGTTACAAAATTGTTATTCCATGACATATTTTTAAGAGTAGTGTAATTGCTGTAGTATTATTATCTGCCAAACAACTTCCATAACCATTTCACTCTCTCTCTCTTCTAGATCCCATCATACAGGTTCCTACCTATTTCCAAGAGTAAGTGTTTTAACAGCTTCAGAAACTAAATGAATGTACACTACTACACGTTTAGGGTCGGTAAGATTTTTAAAAATGTTTTTAAATGTCACTTGTGCTCACCAAAAAAACACAGTGAAACACATTATAGACATTAATATTGTGAAATATTATTACTGTTTAAAATAACAGTTCTCTGTTTTACTTTGCATATAAATATATTAAAAAAATGTATTGAAATTCATTATTCCTTCCGATGGCAAAATAATTATGTCTGCCGTTTGACTCAGTTTACAGGACTTACAGTTATCGCTAAGTATATTCATAATGTTACACATGTAAATTTTCTTGCTTACGTACCAGTTTGATCATTGGTAGTTATCAGATTTGAATAACAGTCGTTGTAACCCTATGAAACACTTCTTAGGAATACATTCTTGAGGATAAGGGCGAACGATGTCGAGATAACAGCATCCTACTGTTGAAATTGGCAAAATCGTTTGCGGCAACATTATAAATAGGCATAGCTTAATTGTGAATGGTAGCTCGCTCTCAGGGGTGGGGAGGAAGGAACAAAGATGCTAACTAGAATGCATCCCTGTTGCATAACAAAGTAGTAAAATATGAATAAATATGAAATTTAAAACAGCATAAGAATAACATATCTTACGCGAGCCCCCTACATCTAGTGACGATAGTTAACACGACTGTTTGGTCAACACACTGGCTAACTACTCCCTATCATGATGATTAGCTATGTGGTTTCTTATACTAACTAAACAACGATCCTCATTAAAAGATTCATAACGGCGACGCTCATTCTTTTATAACTAATTAACTACTAATAGGCCAAAAATAAGTAATTTAGGATGTATCTGTCTTGGATCAACGATTGCCAGTTTCACTTGTCGAACACACACACCCCCCCTCGAAGGCTAGGCTCCAGAAGCTTTGTTCATATGACCAGATCCCATGATGGGAAGAGTCTAGTGGATGGTAGGCCTAGTGGAGGCAATCGCCAAGGAGCGGTGCTCATCATGGTACTCTTTGGCGCAATTGGAAGCCAGAGGGAGTGCTCAGTACAAGGGTAATGTAAGGTTTCTGTAATCAGACGAGTCTCCACCAAGTCTACTCCAGGAAGCTGAAAGACCTCATTGTTAAGTACAGATCTTCTGACTAGTTCTATGACTTCCCGAATCGGGAAGCGAAAATCTCCAGACAAATCACATCCCTTTAGTCGGAACAAACATGATAAGGGATATAGGTCCGAATAAAACATCAATGTTCCCAAAGGGATTCTTCAACCACTGAGCCCTAGTGACTAACTGACAGCAATCCAGATGTGAGTGGAGCAGTTGGACATCTACGACATGGATATCAAAATCGACGAATGCGCGAATAAGTAGGTGATTCCTCCGTGTGGTTAGTGGGTACGCTGTTCGTTGCCTGACAGTCATATTTGAGTATAGGGGTATTTTCTGGTGGTACAAGATGCGGAGGTTCCCCATGACAAAAACATGTGATTTCCAGCTCAGTGGTGATCTTTTAAAAAAATTTGTGAAAATTAATAAACTTACAGGCATCTACTAGTTTTGCTGAGCGAAACCCTGATAGCATGTACATACAATGAGCTGTGAAAAGTTCCATGGCCTTGCACCTCCCTTATATTGTATTGTGTATTTTCCCCGTAAAAAACAGACACTTGGGTTTGTGGTTGATCCTCAGACAGGTTAAAAACATACATAAATTCTCAGAAGCACCGGAGCCCTCCCATCTGTCATCAGCCTCCATTTGCCCCTGCCCCTCTGCTGTACAGGTGGTCGCACATTCCTAAACACACATATGTGACCCTTCTCTTATTCTAACACCCTGAGTATTCTGAATACATATGTATACTCACACACACACACACACACTCATTTTTTTGAAAGAAAGCAATACTTTTATTCAGCAAGAATGCATTGAATTGATCAAAAGTGAGAGTAAGACAAAAACGCTAAAAGAAAAATATCAGAACATTATTATTAGTAATAATAAGAAATGTTTAATGAGCAGCAAATCAACATATTAGAATAATTTAGAATAAGGATCATGTGACACTGAAGACAGGAGTAATGAATGCTGAAAATTCAGCTTTGAGTTTATTTGCAAAAACAGATAACTCTGTTTTTTTAAATATTAAAAAATCATGTTTTTTATTATGTTAGCATGTTTTTATTGTGTTTTATTGTGTTAATTAGCTGTATAACTTTTTTAGCTCTTTTTACTTAATCAAAATAACCCAACTGCAGTTTGATTGAGATTAATTGGAATGCACAATGAAAAAACATGATTAAACAATGAAAAACTGTTAAAAACTGAGATATGTTTTTGCAGATGAACTCGTCAATTACTTTTTAAAATAAATCAAATTAAAATATAAAAAATATAATTATATAAAAAAACTTATTTGAATTATTTTCCCATATTACTGTTGTTTTAAATCAAATTAATGCAGCCATGGTGAGCCTAAAATACTTTTTTTCAAAAACTAAAAAATCTTACCGAACCCAAACTTTTGATTGGTTGGTTATGTGATGCATGTATCCATATGTATGTCTGCAGAATATATGATCACCATGTATGATACGAAGACTCAGGAACTCCGCTGGAATGCCACCTACAACGACTACTCCGCACCTCTCTATGATGACAAGAAATATGAATATAGTAGGTCCTTCACCATGCTATAGATTTTACAAGACAGTCTATCGAATTTGTGAATGCGTAAGTATGTTGTTTTTGGATTTCATCACATTTGAGTGTGTCTGTGAATCACAGAGATGTCACACTTTGCGTCCAGCGGGGACGGTCTGGTGGTTACAGTGGATCGGGACACTGGTGAGGTGTTGTGGATGCAGAAGTTTGATTCTCCAGTGGCAGGGTTTTATTTATGGAGTCAGGACAGTCTGCGGCGAGCTCCTCATCTGACGGTCGCAACAGAAACCCTGCGTTACCTGACCTTCACTGCAGAAAACACACAGTCCCACACCATGAAGTGGACCTACCAGTTCACAAAGGAGAACCACAGCACTAAGACTCAGCTATTGTAAGACATTAGTCTTTAAAACCCCATTTATTTAAAGGGATCATTCACCACCCATAATTTTGTCATCATTTACTCACCCTTGCGTGCCAAACCTGTATGCCTTAAAAGGCAATTAACTATGAAACAAATCAAGTGTTGATTAACCTTTTATAAAGTAATATTTTAAAGTAATTATGTATTCATGTGTGCATATGTTGATAGTCCTACTCTCTATGTTGGCAAGACGGACTCTCATCTGTATGCTTCTACCTCTCTTGTGCACCAAGGTGTGGCAATAGTGGTAAGTTCTGCTCTCCATTTTTCAAAACCAACAGTAAAACTTCCTTCTTAATAACTATATCCTGTACCCATGGCAGCCAAAAGGTCTTATACTTGCACGCATTGAGGGGCCAATCACCGCTGGCATCACAATGGGTAGTGGGAGGCCCGAGTGTGAGATCACACCCAGCACTGACGTGAAATATCCACCAGGAAGCAGCAATTCCCTGCAGAATCAGTGGCTGCTGATTGGTACAGTCAACACTTTTACACATTTATCTTCATATATGTACAGACACTCTAAATTTTGCTCACTTACATTATTATGTGTACATCAAGATACATGCATGCATGTGCAATGCTACAACTCCCACAGTTTAAGTTCTAGTTCAGTAGTTTCAGAACTGAAGTTTGTACAGTATATTAGAGAAAAATATGCCCTAAAACTGTTCTAAAACTAAAACTGCTTTAAAACAGTGGTGAATCTCTGTAAATGGTTAATATTTTTTAAATTCAAAAACATATTATATTTATATTATATCATATTAAACATTTTGACTCAGTGTTTTCAAATGTAGTTAAATATTGATAAAAATGAAATGATAAAGAAAGAGCATTTACAAAGTGCATTTCTTAATGTTTATTCAATCAATATCAGTTATGTTTTTGTAAAGACTGTATTATATTTCTGCATATGTAGCTTTATCTGTATGTGTGTGTGTGTGTGTGTGTGTGTGTATGAGTAGGTCATCATGAAGTGCCTCCTTTGGCTCACACCACCATGTTGAGAGATTTCCCAGAGAACCTGCAGCGCTCTGGTGATGTCATCCCACCCCGTGGTTCTGGTTCTTCTTTCCGTTCTCCCTCTCACCCAGTGAGTCCAATGCCATTTATTCACCTTTATGTTGTTCAAAGCCTTCATTATGTTATTTCTTTTGTCAAAACACATAAAGTGATATTTTGCATAATGTTTACACTGCTATTTTTCATAGAATGTCAAAAAAGGTAATAATACCATAAAGTTATCTATACATAAAAGTACCATATAAGTAATCTATGAAACTTTTGCCATGCCTTACATTCATATTAACATTTATGCATTTAGCAGACGCGTTTATCCAGAGCAACCAACAAAACAGAAACAAAGACAATTTATCAAGGACCCAATAATATTCGTAATATGCAATGGCAGTTTTATTTGACAACCACATAAGGAAGCAGTTTTAGAATAGAGGAGAAATGCAGATACATTTTTTTTTATGAGTGTGTGTAAATGCATTAGTTTAAGTGTGTGGGGTGGTTAAGTACTTGCAGAGGAGGTGTGTTATTCACAAAAAAACCTTACATAGCTCTGACACCTTGATATTGTGATTGATTGTTTTTTTTATAATGGCTGTTTCCATGTAGCAAATTATACTGGGGAAAGTACTGTATTAAACTAAGGGAGAGATTAACAAAGTCAGTTTGTGAGCTGTACTGTACATTCTTCAATAAAATTAAATCAATTGAGATTCGGAAGACGGCATCTATAGCAACTTTATAATTGGATGTAGGCCGTTGAAAATCTCATGCATGATGAAATTGCAAGCGTTACGAAACAGCCAAGCACAAACTTGTCATCTTGTGTTTACAGTTGCCACCGTTAACAAAGCACAGCTCCTCCCCTGTGTTGCCAGACTTTTTGACCTCTGACCCCATGACCGTGCTGGTGGTGACACTGCTGCTTGGAGCATGGATTGCCTTCCTGCTAACACACAAAAGGGTTTGTAGTAGAGGGTGTATTTTGAATATTTATAATATACATATTCATATATATGTATATGTATATAAATAAAAATATGTATATAGTATATATATACACATATGTTTGTGATATAAATAAACAGGCATAAAAACGGTTTGTTTTTCTCTTTTTGATCAGCCTGTCAAAAAATCTCAGAGATCTGAAGAGCCAGTGGACACTAACCATCTGCCAGTGTTGACCAATCAGAGTGCTAACGCAGAACCCAGTGCTCCGCTCTCAACCTCATCTTACAACAACAACAGCCATTCAGAGAAGACAAGTTCTGTTGCATCCAATCAAACTCAGCCATTCTCAAGCAAAGACTCCCCAATAACGACAGCTGGCCAATCACAGAGTACAGAAACTATTCTATCTATCTCCATATCAACTGTTGAGCCTTATTCATGAAACACAAAAACAAATTTCTGTGTAAATCCAATTAAATCCCAACTATTCTTTTTACAACTGATTGCTTTTACAACTCTGTAATTTACTATAATTTTAAAGTTCACTATAATTTAAGCCTTTAGATATTTGTGTTTTTAAAATTGTGATTAACTCATATTCTTCAGGTGATCAGACTGACGTTGTGGAAGTTGGAAAAATCTCTTTTAGTCCTGCCGAGGTGCTGGGCCATGGGACAGAGGGAACCTTTGTGTTCCGGTGGGTTATTATGGATCGTAATAATAGTTTGGTTGGTTGGTTGTTCTTTACCTTTAATTCACTGGTGTTATACATGCAGGGGTCATTTTGACGGTCGGCGTGTGGCGATAAAGCGTATTCTTCCGGAGTGTGTGGAGTTTGCAGAGCGAGAGGTTCAGCTCCTCCGTGAATCAGACGAGCATCCCAATGTCATCCGTTACTTCTGCACAGAGCGGGACAGACAATTCACTTACATTGCCATAGAGCTGTGTGCCGCTACACTCCAGCAGGTGTGTTTCAGTGAATGTGTGTGTATGTGTGTTACAACATGAAAGTTACTCGTTTGCCTTTTCACTGTTTCATCGGGATTTGTGAAGTCGATCTACATGAGGCAGTAACATGAGTATTGTTATAGTTAGAATTTAAAAGTCAATTGGTGGCAGACAAGGAAATCTGTTCGAAAACAAACTGTGCAGTTAGAGTTAGGCTAGTTGCACAAAAAGTATTTTAGTATTAGTAATATACTATTATAGAATACTATTCATTCAGCTAATAACAGCATTGAAACCATGTAGTGTTATTATTTTTCACAAGTGATTAATTAATAACACGTTATATATGTTCAATTAGCTTTTATTTTTATATTTTCAATTTCAGTTTCATTTTAAGTAATTTGTGTGATTTTTATTGGTTTTATTTTAGTTTTAGTAATTTGAATACTTTAATATAATACTTTATAATACTTTAATATTAACATACTTTTGAATACATTTCTAATTAAAGTTTTTTAAGTTTAAGTTTTTCTTTTTTCATCAACATTTATATTTCAGCTTTGAGTTAACAAAAAACACTTAAACTTTTTTAGTTTGAGATAATTAAAAAACGAGTGAGATTTATGCTTAAATTTTAAGATGCATTCTCTGACAAATATGCATCATTTTTAAAGATGATTTAAGCATTTAGATATTTCTACTAAAAAGCAAGACAAAAACTATGATTATGAATTAGGCTTTTGCAATATGCCACTACTAAAACAATATTCCTACTGTACTGTGCTGTATTTTCTATTTTCTAACTGTATAACAACATTTTGTTATTCATTTTCATTAATAATATTCATTAATAATATTAATATAAGTATAACCAACTATTTCAGCTGTATATTTCAGCTGTATAATAACTGATAACTTGTTTTCATGCACCCTGATTGGGTTTTTCTATTTTGTATGTAGTATGTGGAGGACCCATGCTGTCCTTATTCAGACCTGAACCCAGTGTCCCTTCTGGACCAGACCATGTGTGGCCTGAGTCACCTGCACTCCCTCAATATTGGTGAGTCACTATTGCCATAGCAATGATTCTAATCATAACTTCCTTCCTGTAGCTTCTTAAACATGCACATGGTAGTATTGCATTGCACTAATGTTTATTAATTGCTGTTGAGTAGCTGAATGTTGATGGCATACATGCATTCAAGCAGACGGACCCACCGTCATTTGTAATTACGTGTCCCTCTCGTACTCAGTTCACAGGGATTTAAAGCCACGGAATATTTTGCTCTCTCTCCCGGGGGCATTGGGTCGAGTCCGGGCGGTGATCTCAGATTTCGGCTTGTGTAAGAAGCTTCCAGATGGTCGCCATAGTTTCAGCCTACGCTCTGGAATACCAGGAACCGAAGGCTGGATTGCCCCTGAATTACTCATTAATGCTCCAAAAGGGAACCCTGTATGTCCAGTAGACATGCATACAAACACACACATCACATGTTCAGTTTAAAAAACAGATATTGTGGTCTACTGAATTTTAAAAACTCACTTAATAAGATATATTCTGTATAAGTTTCCTATAAGTCTCCTTTCCCCTCTTTTTTCTGTCTCTAGACAAGTGCAGTGGACATATTTTCGGCTGGATGTGTGTTTTATTATGTGACGTCCAAAGGACAGCATCCGTTTGGTGACACTCTGCGGCGTCAAGCTAATATCCTCTCTGGAGTCTATAACCTCGACCACTTTATGGAGGATATACATGGTTTGTGCATGCATGAATTTATTAATGCATGTGTACTTTCTGCTTCAGAAGTGTCTGATTTTGTGTAGACAATGTTATCATGGAGATAAATGTAGAAAATTGTTTGTTTTAGTTTTTTTTGGAGAATAAAACCATATTATTTGGCCATTTTAACATTTTTAGCATTAACTAAGAACTATGTGGTTTGGCTGATTAAAAGGTTTCAATTAATAAATTAGATCAAAAATTTCATCAGTTATGTGTATGGACTGAAAAACTCATATTTGAATAGCTTCCTAAAGTTTTTCTGGCTGTTTTGGTGTTTGTAGAGGATGTGATTGGCAGAGATCTGATTGAGTGGATGATCAGTGCTGAACCGGAAACGCGTCCTTCAGCAGCGTCCGTCCTCAAACATCCCTTCTTCTGGAGCCCAGAGAAACAACTGCAGTTCTTTTCAGTGTGTGTGTGGTGTGTTTGTGTTGTGGTGTGTGTGTTCGTTAAAGGGTCCAGTGAGAAAGTGCAGTGCTGAAGTTGTTCTTTGGCTCTAGGATGTCAGTGACAGAATAGAGATGGCCGGCAGAACAGCGTTATTGGCCCGTCTGTAACTCCGTCAAGAATTCTGTCGTAAGAACCAACTGGAGGATGCACATATCAGCACCACTGCAGGCTGGTAAGCACTGCCAATTACCATTACAAAAAATACTGTAACATTTTTCTTTTATAGAAACATTGAATAAAATGTGGAACGTTTTAAGGGTTGAATGAAAAATTTTGCAATTCTGCGCTATTAAGTATATACAGTCTTGCATGTCTAATAAAAACGTTTTCGTCTTGCAGATCTTAGAAAATTTCGCCACATATCAAGGGAACTCGTTATAGACCTACTTGAGCAATGAAATAAAGTAAGTTTTATGTTTTTTTACTATCAATGTTTTTTCATACAACGTGGAGTACTCACTAAAAAAATCAACTTAATAGTGCCTTAATAATAATATAAGGATAATATAATTAGTGCTGCAACGCGATAATACGATTAATCGCATCAAAATAAGAGGGACGTTTCTTACAAATATATGTGTGGTGTACTGTGTATAGTTATTTTGTAACGTATATATAAATCACCACAACAGTATCTTATTGCTGAACATTTTTACATTTATTAGCTGTATATATTTATATTTACATCAATATATCATATCATTAATATACACATATATCATATTTTTAAAGTAAATACATGCATGTTTGTGTATTTATATATACATAAATATACACAGTACACACATATTATGGAAACAAAAACTTGATTTTGTATGCAATTAATCGCGATTAATCATTTGACAGCACTATTAAAATAATATTAATATACACTATCTTCAAAAGGAGTCTGTAAGATTTTAAAATACTGTTGAAATTTAAAACTTCATCAAAAATACAGTAAAAACTGTATAATTGTGAAATATTTTTACAATTCAAAAAAGCGGTTTTCTATTTTAATATATTTCAAAAATATAATTTCCTATGAATGAAAAAATCATTTTCCCTTTCACTTTAATCAATGAATGCATCTTGCTGAAAAAGTATCAAATTAAAATAATAAACTAAATTTGTGACAACAACCTTTTGAATGGTCATAATATAATGTTTTCTAATATATTATAATATAATATTTAAAAGATGGGGTTGGTAAGTTTTTAATGTTTAAGTATCTTATGCTCATCAAGGCTACATTAATTTGATTTAAAAAATACAGTAAAAACAGAAATATTGTAACAAATGATTATATTTTAATTTATTTTACATTTATTCCTCTGTTGGCAAAGCTGCATTTTCATCTTCAATTTAATTTGCTGAATAAAAGTATTAATAAATTTTTTTTTTAATTGTACTGCCCCCAGACTCGTGAACCGTAATTATAATGTAATAGAATAGAATAGAATAAAATAGAATATGAAGCCTTCTATAAAAATTTAGAAATCTTGTAATGATTTTCAACAGAAACATCATTATCATGAGCTCCCACCAGAGGTTCAGACAGCTCTCGGTGAAGTCCCTGATGGCTTCGTGGCATATTTTACCTCCCGTTTCCCCCGGTTACTGCTTCACACGCATTCAGCGCTTAGCATCTGTGCCCCCGAGAGACTCTTTCACCCATACTACCACCACTGAACATCCACAGAGACATGCTTGTTTGTTCCTACACTGGACTGGAGAGGAAAAGTAAGATCCTTGAGGAAACTGAGACCTTGAGGACTCAACTAAACACTGTCAATGTATAACTCTGTACTTCAGAACTGTGAGCTTTTCTCCTAAACATCCTACTGGACTTGCTGAACGAAATTGAACGTTTTTTATGCTTTTACAGAAACAGGTTTTATAGGTTAGATTAACCAAACAAGTTGCTGAGTGGGCTTTTATTAATGGGCTTTTACAGAGCTGTCATTGTTTGCTGCGGGTTTTATCATGTCAACCAAATAGCAAAGAAATAAAAAGGCCATATTTTCTGATGAGTTGACATCAGCCAGTAGTTTGGCATGTGTTCTGCCATTTCTGTCAGTTTTGACTTTTAACACACAAGATTACTGAATCGCCAACTGACTACTTATATTCTTATTAAGTAGAAGGTTAACCATTTTCATAATAAAGACATAATAAAGGTTTCTTAAAGGGATAGTTCACCACAAAAGTTTCAAAAAGGGGTGAAAAAAAAATCTGGTGCAGGATATTCATATTCAATACGTTTATGTGAGAAACAAATAATGAAATACATTTTGGGTGAACTATTCCTTTAGCCAGGTTACATGCTTAAAGAATGATAAAAGCCAGCAAAACATCCACTGATATTTGCAGATATATGACAATATTTGATAATTAGTGGACTTAAAAAAAACTTGCTTGTCTGTCATATTGTACACCACGTGTACATGTATATGTATTTGTGTGATTCAGATACATTGGGATTGGGATTTTTTCTTTTGATTTTGCTTTGTGTGGTTTTAATTGCAGCTTCATGCTACACTTATGGATCTTTTATCCTCCACCACACATTGCAGCTTCATCCTCCTCTCTCAGTGTTACAGCTTTAAAACCAAATATTGTGAAGTGTTTTACAGCCTGCTGTACACTAGTTTTATACTGCTAGTTTAAAAAATATGTCTTTTTATAAATTAAGTGTTGAGGATTTTTGCCACTGGAAATATTCACTGAATGTGGAAATACTACTGCCTTTGTTTTTCTACCCAGTGACGATTAAATGTATTTGCCAAAAAAATCTTTGAAACTATTTGTGGCACAGATCAAAAACTCTTATACTTGATTCAGGTTAATGTTGTTATGGATTTCCATGGCACTGGATACTGTGTTAATTACAAGTTACTTTAAAAAACATGATGGTATTACCATTATCCATGTTCAAAATGTGGTAGTACCATGGCACTTTTTTGTGCCATTTTATTACAGCATCTACAAGACTACTAGTCAAACACACGTAACTACATGAAAAATGTTTTAAACCTAAAAATGAAAACTTTTTATACTGACTTTGCCCTGCAACACATTTTGTACAGTGATATAATCTTAAATAAACTACCTTTAAGCATTTGATTGCATTTCTCTACATTTTGTCAGCCGTTGAATCTAATCCATTATGTTGTGGTAAGCTGTTGCAAATGCACTTAATGTTTAAATAATTTGTCAGCTTTGTGATGGCCAGCTTTACTCTTAATACAAGTGGTCTTGTATTGACATGCAAATAGAAAGCTCAAAAACAAGATGTTCTTGATGTGCAGTGGCAATGTAAATAAAAACTACCAAAGAGGACATAATGAAGTGACACTTCATTAAAATGTAGTGTGAAGTAAGTTCTTTTCATCTTCTTCATGGTTTCCCCCATGGTCTTATTTGCACATGCTTCCTGTAATAGAAAACATGCAATATGTTTGGTGTTAAGATTTTTTAAATGATTTTGTATGAGACTCTCATGCTCACCGAGGCTACATTTCAAAAACAGCAAAAGCAGTAATATTGTGAATAAATGTAATAGCTTTTTTTAATTTGAATATATTTTACAATGTAATGTATTCCTGTGATGCAAAGCTGAATTTTCAGCATCATTACTCCAGTCTTCAGTCACATGATCCTTCTTAAATCATTCTAATATGCTGATCAAGAAAACATTTATCAATATGGAAAACTGTTTTACAGCTTAATATTTGTGCAAGGGATTTTTTCACAAGGTTCTTTTATGAATTTCCAAAGAGCAGCATTCATTTAAAATCGAAATCTTTCATAGAAAATTTGTTTATAATGTTATACAGAAAAAAATAAAAAATACTGAGCCCTGACAGTATAGCATATTAAATTATGGTAAACAACATGAAACAAAAGTAGACCCCATTCCGATAATATTGAAATCTTAAAAGACTGAGATCGCAAGGTTTCAGGTAAGATTTAAAACACTAAACACTTATTTTTCAAGACACTTACATTTTAATTAAACTCATAATTATAAACTTGTATTTATCAACAGTATCTAACAATCGAAATTCCTCTAAAAAGATCTTTATTTTGGAAAACCAACTTATTTCAAATATTCTCACACATTAAAAGATTAACGTCCAAAAGCTTTTATACAAAGAACAGTCAAAAGGTAAACAGCAAGTTCTAAAATATTAAAACATGTACAAGAGCATTCACATGATACAGCGAGCTGGCATGGTCACAAACTCCCCATCCCAGAAAAACAACTGATAGTATAGGAGTAAATGACAGATCCAGAGGAGGAAGTCAGAGTAGAACCCAGAAAACTGACAAGTTTGACTGCTGGAATCTCATAAAGCTATACAATTTGTGACATCAGTGGGTTAACGGGCAGAAGTAGCGGCTGTGGCGGTGCTTTTGCAGGCCATGAGCTTCTCCACCATGTTGCGAGCGTAGCGCAAACGGCTGGCCAACTCTTTACAGCACCCAAACTCCTCAATTAAGCTCATCTTATAGGTGTAGAACTCCCGCTTCTCATTGATATACGTCACTGCGCCCATCAGGGGACACAAAATAAGCTTAGTGTGGTCCTGTAGGACACAAAGAGAAAATGGTGAGGTCACCCTATCAGTTTGGATACTTCTGTATTTTGGTTGACATCACAAGTACCCAGATCAAGTACTTGACCTATTTTAAACATGGTAGGTTCTCACCTGGAAGAAGTTGATCTGCACGGTTCCATTGCTCAGGTGTAGCACGATGGCGCTCTTTGTGCGGAACCAATGGCACAGGTAAGGCAACCGGATCAGTTCATCCCCATCACGGGGCGTTATGTTCGCCCCGGCCTTCAGCAAGTGCTCGCTCATGTAATTCCTGAAGTACTTGAGGAGTGTAATCTACACCAAAAAATAAATAAATAATAAAAAAGTGTGTGTTTTTAGCAACCCTGGAACAGAGAATTATGAAAGTCATTCGTTGTATTATTTCCAGGGCACACAGACCTTTTTGGAGAGTGCAGAAGGGTAGGAGCGAACACTGAGGTAGGATTCTGCAGAGTTGCGGTCGATGTACTGCAAACTGTCACCGTCGGTGTACATGATCAAACGCGTGGAATCATTGAACAGAACGCCTACGCTGTTATCACACAGCTGGTAACCTATGAAGGAGAAAAGTACATTAGCATATGGACAATATGTTTGGAAAGCATGGAAGTAGCATCATGCATCACCCAAAGCTACAAATTACATTTGTGCACATAATTGGGATATCACAAAACATTTGTGAATAAAGCACCTTTTCCCATTCTGCATGTTCAAGAAAACCTGGAAAACTGGCACAAAATATCAGTAGTAAAATAACGTGCTGCAACCGTGG
Source organism: Sinocyclocheilus anophthalmus (assembly GCA_018155175.1). Classification (NCBI taxonomy): domain Eukaryota; kingdom Metazoa; phylum Chordata; class Actinopteri; order Cypriniformes; family Cyprinidae; genus Sinocyclocheilus; species Sinocyclocheilus anophthalmus. Next base: position 52,022 of record JADLZN010003702.1, read on the forward strand.
AAGACAGACTTTTCCCCCCTACATAATACATTTGAAGCCCAGAGCATGTTATCTTGAGAAAAAGTGTTTATCGCAGTTTACGCATGTTTTCTTACCAAATGAAGTTACCCACCTCAATTGAACAATTTTAGTGCATATTAAGATTTTGCTCATTCCTTCAGGGCTGATGGATCTTTAAACTAAACTGCAGCTAGCAGTAGCTAACTCTACAAAATTACCGGGATGCACCAAAATGATTTTATATTTATAAACCGCTCTTTTCACTTAGCCAAAAACCTTAAATAAAGGTTTCGGTAATTGAATGTGATCTCGGATAATAAATTCCACCAGTCACTGTAAAGTTCTTCAGCAATGAGTTGCTTCATTTCAACAAAGTTTAAAAGTGAACATTGCTTTCATGTTTGCCTATTGTAGATCATCCACATTATGTGCACAAAACAGACACAAACAGAGCCAAAATGCATCAGTGGAGAAATAATGTTTCCACAGTTTTTAGTGAATATTTCCAGTTGATGAAATTTCAATGCAATATTAACAAATGCCACTTTGGATATTGGCTTGAGTATGTCAGTGTCAGCATGGCATCTTACCAAGGCCATATTTGTCCGAGTAGTCGACCCATTTACTAATCCAGAAGATAGGAATACAAGCAGGGTCCTCTGCTTCCTCTATATAGGGAAAAATAAATCATTGCATTGTGCCTGTCAATAGTTTGAACATGAACACCAATCAGCACTTGACCATAATTTTGTGGCTTTATGTACAAATGCACAAAGTACAGTTATAGATTTTTGCTGTTACAGTAGCTCCTACTCCTATTTCTAATAAAATACTGCAACAACCCTTCATTGGCAAGATGCAGAAAATCCATGTGGTTACCTTGTCTAATAAAGTCTCTCTCAGATGGCCTGGCCGTGTTGAGGCAGGCCAGCTGCTGCAGCATGTCACTTAGATGACACTCAGGTTGTTCAGCTCCATCCCTGTATAGAACAACATAGATAAAACCCATTAAATACAAATATATTACCCTAAATTTATATGGGACGCAAGTCAGTTTTTACAATTAAATTAAAAAAAAATTAAATTATCATGGTTTTGATACTATTTGCCAAATGCATGTTCAAAACCAGATATTAAAAAAAGTGCTAAAACAGCGTGCTAGTATCTACATAGATAAAACTGACCTTTGCTGAAGATCTTCCCTTTGTGGCTGCTCCATTTTCCCCATTTTCTCAATGGGACTATCTGTTCCTGTACACACAGAAGAAAGATTACAGTTGACTTAAAAGTGAAATTTTTCTGAGTGACAAGATTTTCAATGGAGGGAAACACTGAAATCCAACACAGCTGTGCCGAATTACAAGATAGCATTGTAAAAATGGATTTATCTATACACATACCTTTATTAAGTGATGAGAGGGGTTTGCGAAGGAGGGCGGGATCCAGACTGGAGGGGGCGATGGAGAACCTGGGAGGTACAGTGAGACAGGAAGTGGGCAGCCGCAGAGGCGCATAACCGGAGGTGAAAAACTCATCAGCCAGCAGCTCGGACACAGAAGGTCTGAGCGTAGGGTCAGCGTGCAGCATCCGACGAATCAGAGCAGCAGCAACTGGATTAACATGCTAAACAATACAACAACAAAAAAAGCATATTGCAATAAGCCACCAATCGGACAAGATTCAATTTATGTTTGCTTTAAACATTCAATAGAAGGTACAAAATCTAGCAAGTTACCTACCTAAATGTTATTAAGCACAATTAAATGAACGTGGAGAAAGATTAAACATTACAAGCTTAACTTTTTTTTTTGAAACCCAAGCACACAAATCGTTCACAATAAAGATCGATTACAAAAAAAGGATTTTCATTTCATGCCATGTACAACAGGTGAACTCCTGATGCGAAGATACATACTCTAGGAACAGTGTACTCATTCTTCTTGATTCTGATGTAGGTCTCCTTCAGACAAGATGTCTCAAATGGTGGCTTTCCAACCAGCAGTGTATATCTGATGGACATATTACATCTCCATCAGCAATCGCATATGCTCGGTTATAAAAATGAATCCTTATGCAAGGATGGAATCCCATTAGAGATAGTGTTATGAAAATCTACATCAAATGCTTCCATAGTTGTTTAATTTAACATTGGACTTACAGAATGCATCCCAGTGACCATACGTCTACTTCAAAGCTGTGGCCTTTCTTGCAGAGCACCTCTGGGGCAATGTAGTTTGGAGTGCCACACAGGGTCTTCTTTCTCTCTCCATCAAACTCGATCTTAGTGGCCAAACCAAAGTCACCTAAAGAGAGAGAAATGGGACAGTCTTGATTAAAAAAAAGGTCAAGGGTGAAAAAATAAAATTAAAAAAATGGCAAAGAACAATTTTTTCCTTACCGATTTTCACATCCATTTCATCATTGAGGAACAGATTTCCAAGTTTGAGATCACGGTGGATGACCCGGTTGTTGTGCAAGTACTGACAACCCTGAATAGTCTGGCGCATGAAGTATCTGGCCTCAGGCTCAGTCACTGCCTTCCTCCGCTTGTGCAATTCAAGGAGAGACTATATGGAAAGAAAGAAATGAAGCACCAAAATATAAAGCAGACGGGAACTTCAAACTAACTTTTTTTTTTAAACTCCACTTCCATCACAAAAAAAGGACAAAGGAATAAAAGAAGAATTCTTCCTTCAGGATAAACAATTTCTTATTTCATACTTCTGGGGGGATTTGAAAAGAAATCTGGTAGGATTTGAGGATTATTTGAATTGACAGAAAATGCGGAAAAACAAATTAAGTAGTATAAATTAATCATAAATTAAGCATTATAAATATACATTAAAAATACAGAAGTGAAGACAGTAAATATATTTATAATTTTTTTTATTTCCGACGGAGTTCGTTTTAAACAACGATATCTCCAAGAACCACAAAATCAACTGACGTCACATCCTCCAGTTTAAAATCCACTAGCGGCGTAAGGGAGAAAGTTGAAGCGGTTTTAATTTAGATAACGTAACGTTACATTCTTAATAAAGAACAAACATTTGCGTTTTGAAAGAACACAGTAAGTACCCGTTACTCTAAACAGAAATGTAATTGTTTTAATGAGTTCAGTTTGAAGCGCTGTAATCTACTATCAGCCATTGACAGGAATAGCGACCGTTGACGGTCTGTTTTCAAATCGGTTTCCCTGATCTTACCCGTCTCCGACAGATTTCCAACACCACGTACACGAAGTCATCATCCTCAAAAAAGCCGTGAAATCCCACGACGTGCGGGTTATCGAGACTCTTGTGAATGGCGATTTCTGTGCTCATTTTCTCTTTCTGGTGCGGCTTCAGCAGCATCGACTTCGGCACCACTTTCCCTGCGAAAACCTCCTTTGTGTCCATATCTGTGATTTCGTAGCATTTCGCAAATCCTCCCTTTCCCAGAAAGCGACCTCGCATGTATCTCTTCGTGGCTCTGGGATCCACCAGAATGTCAGGAATCTCTTTCAGAGGAGCAGATTTGGGGTCGACGTGAGCCGGTGGCTTCGCCGACTTTGCGATTCCAGCGCTCATCGTTGCACGCTTTACAAGACGATTTAAGAAGAATAAGGAACCCTTAAGTCCTGAAAAAAAAATAACTGAGGCGAAGTTCCTTGCTCCTTGTTTCTTTATCCCGAAACGCACGCATGCGATTCACCAGTCATCCACATCCGCTGCGAACCACAGAAAATTACATTCAAATAATAACTCCCAACAATTTGAAAACCCACAATATACACGGTGTCTTATCTAAAAGATGTATATTCGCCGCTCTGAAGCACGCATCGGTAGTATTTCGCTGATAAGAATAAAATTAAACGGGCATAAATTGTGCATCGGCCCGCTGCTCAGATGGGAATGCAGTGAGTCGCTGCTACTTTTTGAATTGTGCTTGATTCGTTATCTCCGCCTCTGATTGGCTGCTGCGATTTAAATTCTGACCAAACACAGCGAAGCATCATGGGACTCGGCGTGCGCGTTCTGAAAAACTTCATTCGTGTTCTTTGGATATTTAACTTTGGGAAACATAAATAGTTTTCGTATGGATTGAATTTTATGATTTATAACATGCGTTATACGTTTTATTAAGTCTCTATGGAGTATAAATACTATTCAAAGTCCACTAACTTGTAATAATTACATTAATTAAATGTATTTAATTAAATGTAAATAATTTATATTAAAATTTACACAACTAAATTTTGTAAAAAAAAAAAGTTTTTTAATTACCTGATGATAAATTGCTATATATTATTTGCTTATAACATATACAGCTAATCCTTTGGTTTTGTACATTGTTCTATTTGTTTAATTATGCCACATGTGCCCTTTTGGGTTTGTATACACATATTCATTTAAGCATGTGTGCTTAAATGAACAATAATATATAGTCTGTTTAGTATCTAACCTCGAAAAGTAAATGATCTTGCTCTAGTTTTTAATCTAGCCAGTTATCCTACGTGCTTTTAACACTTTGTGTACCTTTGGACATTTGTGTGTGTGCAAATTTGAGCACATTTTAGTTTGTGGAGGGGAAAAATACCATGTCACCTATCATTACACACGTTTTTATGTTTGTACAAGTGTGGGTGTGAGTAGAGGAGAAAAAGCAAGGTAAACAGAAAGTTTGCCCTTGTGATACAAAACCAAAACAGTGTTACAAGGTCAGTGAGCAGTAACAAACAATGTTTTTGACAATTATTAGCGTTTATTTTAGTGTCTTATTCAATATTCAGTTGATGATATTCAACTATTTCTAACAGACTTCAAATGAATAACTTTCTTCTAAATAAATTGATATGAAAAAATAAATTATCCAAATGTATAGTTTTTTTCATATAATCAAATAATATGTGAATTCTGTGAAGTGTTTCCTTATAAGGAATGTTTACTGTTTTTCATGACAGCTTTTTCACTCTTGTGCTCACGACTTTCTCCTGTCTAGTCCATTCACAAATGCACGAATGCCAACATAAAACATGTCAGCCTCCTTAAAAGCTGAATAAATTATGCATAGGCTATATTAAACAGTTCCAAAATACATCAACCTAGGCATAGTCACATGATCAGCAACTGCTGGGACTAACATTACTATTGGCATACATATTTAATGATCCAATGTTTATACCATTCATTTTAACATTTGTTTCATTTAGCTACCATTGGTTTTTACTTCTGTGTTTATACATAATCAATCATGATTGTAGATGTGGCTGTAAATATTATTTATGCTTGTACATGTATAGCTATTCTTTTGTCCACTGACCTGTTTTGTAACAATTAATATAATAATATAATATCTTTTAGGAGGTTACAAGAAAGACGCAGGAAGCAGCAATGCGTTCAATGGAGATGAAGTTTTTATACATAATCTGCTTTGACAGTGCTGGATGTGTTGATTTCCAAAGAATCAACAATAAAAAGTTGATTTGCCACAAACTAATTAATTATTTTTTTTATTTATTTAGTCATTTTTAGTCCGACTCTGTTTTATCCCAAAGCTCTTACAAAGTATCACATAAAAGCAGTCAAACGAACAAAAGCGCAACATATATAAGGCGCAAATGACAGTCGCGGTTCCTAACGCGTAACAAAACGTAGCAATGTGTTTGTATATATAATATTATAGATAGACAACATACATAATATATATTATATACATCGAATATATATATATCACTATACACTTATATATACATATAATACCCATATATGCATATTTTTATGGTCAACGCACACAATTGGCCACTACATGCATAGATTCACATCTATTCACATTTTCAGTTTTGAAGCCTTAAGGAATAGTTCACCCAGAATGATTTTTATTTTGATAAATTTAGCATTAAATCACTTGCTCAAATGGATCCTCTGCAGTGAATGGGTGGCATCAGAATGAGACTCCAAACAGCTGATAAAACATCACATAATCCCACAACTCCAGTCCATTAATTACCGTCGTGTGAAATGAAAAGCTGTGGTTTGTATTACAAGTTAATCAGTTTCATTTTAACTAGGTAAAAGTGAGCTCTCTTGGTTTTCGTGAAAAAGTATTTCTGAATCCTGAGAGAATATCCAAGGGAAACCAACTATTAGTTTTATGTGCATTATTATAAAATTATTGACTCGTGTTTTGGCCAACGCAACGAGCAAGTTAAACAACTTGATGGATTGTTTTACTATCACGCATCTCTTCTCTTCACAATATGTTAACGGATGCTGGAGATTTATGGATTATGGTGATGTTTTATCAGCTGTTTGGACTCTAATTCTAACGGCACCCACTCACTGCAAAGGATTCATTGATCCAAGTGATGTAATGCTAAATGTATTCAAATCTGTTCTGATGAAGAAACAATCTCATCTACATCTTGGATGGCCTAGCAAATTTTATTTCATGAACCATTCCTTTAAGGACATGATATTATTTGCAGACTCAGTTTTTGATCCCAGCAAAGAAAGGGTGTGACATGGTGTTGAGTCATGCACAGACTGATATACTAACAGAAGGCCATCTGGAAGGTGCAGAGCTAACTTTATTTCCTGAGAAAAGGTCTGGTCATTCAGCATAAGTAGCACAACCCGCATGATATACAGTATGTCTTATATGCAAAGTGTTAATTTTCTGTGTGTTGGGATCAGAGCAGCAGGATAAAGCCGAAAAAGCTTATTAAGACAATCTGTCATTGATCTGACCAAGACTCTATATGACAGATAATGTCAACAAATTACTGAATTATTACTCTCTTTCAAACTTGGTTAAACTAAGAAAACATGTCTGTTGTATTCTGTAGGCTACTTTAGCCCAAGGTCACATTTGATATGACATTTTATGGAACAAGGTAAAGAATATGCACAGAGAACATATATTGATTACAACATAATTTTCATTTATTCACTCATAAAATAATAATTTGGCTCTCATTTAGAGAGATCAGACATATAGGCAAAAAACCCTTAGATGATTATGATAAAGCATCAGACTTGAACTGTCTATTGAGTCTATTGATCCAGACCACTTAAGCATCAGTATGATGCGCAACTATTATAACATCACGTGAATGCCCATTAAGACAAGATACAGCTGTTGTTCTTCTTCATTGGAGGCTTTTCCCGCGTCTCTGTAATTTCTCTGCTCATTGTCTGCGTCCGTCTGCGCAGTGCCGGGCTCACGCGGCTCGGTAACTTCATCTGTTGAAGCAAGTCCCGAAAAACACCGGTGACGTTCTCGCCGGTGCGTGCGGACGTCTCCACAAACCCCGCGCCCCAGTCCTCCTCCACCGCGCGCATCACCTCAGCAGTGGCCTGGCGACTCCGGCTGCCCAGGTCCGCTTTGTTCTCTATCACCGTGATCCCAGTGAACTTCTCTCCCTTCAACTCCAGGATCTCCTCACGGAGTCGCTGCACCTCCTCCAGGGAGTCTGGCTCGTCTGCGGCGTACACAAGCGCAAACGCGTCCCCGGTTCGGATGCACAAAGCGCGCATCGCTGGGAAGGAGTAACTACCGCTCGTGTCCAAGATCTCAACGCGCACCCTCGCGCCGTCTGTGTCGTACTCAAGAGCGTGAAGCTCCTCCACCGTGCGCGTGTATTTGGAGTCGAAGCGATCTTGCAAGAAACGGGTGATCAGAGCAGTTTTTCCAACCCCGGCGGCGCCCAAAAACACAAAGCGCACCGTCCGATGCTCCCGCACCAACAAAGACATATTGCTTCAGTTGCTAATTTTATAAATTATAGTTTGCATAAGAGATTCAGTAAGACTTACAAATCTAAAACTTGTAATGTTCTTATGCCATCGAGACGCGGTACTGAAGTGCTGAGATGAGGCAAGCATGCTGCCCTTATATTACCTGCATGCGTCCTACGTACTACTAGTTGTAGCCAATGGAAACGCAATGACGCGACGCGTGGGTTTCTGTGTGTTCCAGAGATTGACTATATGAAAGAATTATTCAGTGAGTTCAGCTGGGGTTAGTACTAGGATAATTTCGGGACGCAAACTGTTGAGATTCATTAATCTTGCGCAAAAGCTGTTTGGTGTCTTCAATGACCAAACACTTAGGTTTTTGTGACATGCAAATACATAGGCTAATAAAGTGATAATAATGACAGTGTTTCATAAATGTAACAGAAAGTGCCCGAACAGGATAAAATTAACCATGGTTTTACTACAAACAAAACAAAACAAAACAAAAAACTATAGTTAAACTGTAACCACAAATTAACCACGCATGGTCTTGCTACACTAACCATAGTTTAACCATGGTATTTGTTGTAAAACTGTGGTTATACAAATGTAATCAATGCACCAAAAAACATGGTTACTACACTTTTACTATAATAAAACCATGGTTAATTTTCGTAATGGTTGCTCCTCATAATAACGTGATTTCTGTTAGCATGAGTTTATTTATCGCCATGAGAAATTAATAAGCCTAACCTAATTTTTATGGTTGCTGAAACATTATAAATAAATAATGGGCAAATTTGGTTTATTTATTAAATGCTATTTTTTAAACATATACAGTATTTGTGGATCATATTGTATTTATGTGTGAATTTGCTAAATCTTTGTAAATCTCTTTATATTTATTTGTAATTGTATAATCTATTTATTTGAAAATACAAAACAGTGTGAGACCCCTCCAAAGACCCCATAATTGTTCCCGAACAGCTTCCTCGCACAACAATGAATGTAATGTTTGAAAATTGTTACTTTGTTGTTTCACATACAGTTTTGAATTTACAAATAATGTGCTATTACTCCTAACAGGATTCTGACTTGAGGAAGCCTGACTTCTTGTAGTAGGTGTGGTTTGGCAAACGTTTTTTTTTACTCTGCCCTGGATAAGTAAGCCTATCTATCAGCAGGGTTAATTATTTAACTAATGTGTGAACAAGCCTATATTATTTGATGTCTAATATTTAATCATCTTTATCTTTATGCATGGCTGACCTTTCAAAGACCTAAGACTCCAGCAAACTACCAGTTTATATAACTTAATTGGTCATCCTGATTCATCATTCTGTTAAAAGAAATCCTGAAATAAAATATGTAAACTGTTCAAAGGAGCATTATATACTTGTTAAGCAAGTTTGTAATTGTCATTAAGCAAAACCAGAAACCCCATCCTGAGGTGAGGTATTTCAAATAACTATGTTTCATAAGCTCATCACGTCAGAGATGATTTTCCATATATTGCATATTAAAATCATGGTGTCAGACGTGGAAATACACACGGTCACCTCACAGCACCGATATTTTCCACACAAACACTGTGTTTACGCAAGTCTGAAGGCTAAATGCCGTCAATGTGACTTTATCTGTCTATTTCCCTATTAATCTGTTGCTGCTGTCCATCAGACTAACATGAAATGATGATTAATTTGGCCTTCAGTTCTGCCTTTTCTGCACATTGCTGTCAAGTTTATTATATGCAGTATATATTTATATTAGTAGGCCTATATTTAGTATGATTGTATTTATTAAAGCAACTTTAAGATAAGCCTGTTTGTGCTGTTGCAGTGTAAGTCTTAGGTGCATGTGACTCACTTTTTGACAGAAAATTACATTTTCTGTGTAAATCTCCAAGATTAACATTTTGGGGAGACATCCTCTTCACACCACATGAAGACACATCATAACATCAGTATCGCCTCTAAGGAACCCATGATGTAGGTACCCACGTCCTTAATGGACCCTTGCTGTCCATGCTTGCAGAGAATGAATGTCCTGTCTAACACAAATACTGCATAAAAAACTATTGCAAATCATGCAGATTATTAAAATAAGGAGGTTGCACTGGTGCAGATGAGACCCACTCACATTTTCTTCAGAAGTAGTCAAAATCAGCCATTCTAGTGACCTCCCGTTCAATTTTTTTAAGGAATGTTTGCACCAAAAATACTCTATTGCTAAAAATGTACTCAGTATTAGGTAATCAGGTAGACTAATGTAGATGAGGTTTTCCTCCTGCTGTCCATCCCATTTGTTTCTTCCCAAAAGTCCATCCCCTGTTCTCTCACATCAAAATCCACCAACAACATATTTGTTAAGAACTGTTTTAGACCATTTTCACATTGCTTGATATGTGCACATTTCTCTACTGATTCAGACAATAGAAGGCAATATGGATAAGCAACAGTTTGAAGTTAAAAAGATCTTAATGATGGATTTGTTTCTTACAAACACAGCTTTTTTTGTTTTGTTTCACAAGACATTAAATGATGGTCTGGAGTCGTGTGGATCAGTTGTGGATTATTGGGATGTTTTTATCAGCTGGGTTCTCACTCACTGCAGAGGATCCACTGGTGAGCAAGTGATCTAATGCTAAATTTCTCCAAAGAAGAAACAAACTCAGCTACATCTTGGATTGCCTGGGGGTGAGTAAGTGTCTTTTTTTGTTTTGTGAACTACACTCTTAAAAATAAAGGTGCTTCACGATGCCTTAGAAGAACCTTTTTGTCTAAATGGTTCCATTAAGAACCTTTAACATCTGAAGAACCTTTCTGTTTGACAAAAGGTTCTTTGTGGTGAAAAAAGGTTCTTCAGATTACAAAAAGGTAAGAAAGAGATGGTTCTTTAAAGAACCTTTGACTGAATGGTTCTTTGTGGAACCAAAAATGGTTCTTCTATGGCATCGCTGTGAAGAACCTTTTGAAGCACCTTTATTTTTAAGAGTGTACACCTTTAATCTGATTTATTGACAATTTAAGGAAATAATAATTTAAGTTGCTTATTTAAGTAATGACAGTTGTCATGCAGAAGCTTCTATAAAATCTATTATTTGCCACTAACACTTTTAGGCTACTACACGTGATCTTTATGTACCTGACTACTTTGAAAAAATCCTGAAGCACCATTCCCTTTAATGCAAACAGACTACTTACAAAGCTAATATTGAATCTACCACACTGTTAAGCTTACAGCTGCGAGACAGGGAAATCTAGTTGAATCTGAGCCCCATTCACTAATGCTGCGTCCCAATGCCTACTTATACTACGTCCTTAAAGTATGTACTCTTTTGGTGAAGAAAAAGTACACACTTTTGAGTGTGTAGTAGAAGAGTAGGCGAGCTTTGGGACATACTATCACTTCACACAACAAAAGGACTGGGCCGCTCTGTCGCATAGATACACTGTCACTGTAAACTGGCCTGTCAATCATCTAGTCACAGTTAACATCCTCCACATTGCATTTCATTTATCTTCCTACCATATCGAAGAGAAAAGAAGTAGCACATTGATCTGCCAGTCGCGGGTCTTTAGTGCCGAGAACTCTGCTCATATTTTATGTTAAAGTTAACGACCAAACGGATGTTTGTAAAAGTTCACATTGTTGTTGCAAATGAAACATAACACAGATAACATTTAAAATAAATATATATTTTTGACCAGGTTAAATGTTGAATATTAGTAACTCGACCCCCTTTTTCTAAGCCTCTCTACCTAACCGCTGGTCGCGCACATCCGCCATGTTTGTAGTTTTTAACGGTTTTTTATTCATGTTTGTAGTTCTGGACAGAATCCTTCACCAAAGCGCAATGGATTGTGGGCAATATTAGCCATTAAAGTGTGCACAGAACCACACTTCAAAAATCGACCTGAAATAGTAGACTATCCGGGGACTTTTGGCATACTCTTTTCAACATACTATGCTTTGGGACACACTTATTCTAATCTCACATACTATTTAGAAAGGATGGTATGAACATTGGGATGCGAAAAAACAGACATTACTAAAGAGTCCCGATGGGACGGATAATGCACACGTCTGTCTAAATCTAAATCCTGCTCTTCTGGAGGTCCTTTAAACTTATTATATAATATGTTATATGTCTATTGTTATAAAGGACGATTTTATTATCCAGTAGCAAAATCGAGTAACACTAACCTGAGAATATGATCTGTTATCGATTGGTTTTGTCTGCAGTCAGAACTCGCGGGACGGTTGAGTGTGGCAAAATATTCCGCAACAAGTCTCGTCAGGTTAGAAACAAAGGTCAAAACCACCTTTTGAGCGTAAACTTCTCTCCTGGGTACGTAAATAAATGATAATTTAATTGAAGCTCAATGTTTTACCAGCCGGATCTGTGTTTATCTATCAGTAACGTTACTTGTCAGTCAGATGTTTATGTGGTTGTTTACAGTTGGTTGTGATTCTCGTAATGTATTCATATGGCAAGTGTATAACGTTACTTTGACGTGCATGCACCTGCATCTCTCAGCAAATATAGAAATAATATATTAACATGTTAGTTTACAGGATGTCAGAGGAGATTCTCCCTAACGAAGACAAAGAGACCGTAAGTTATATATTTGTGAAAGTACCATTTGACAAAAGATGATGAACTAATAACTGCCATGGTCATGCTATGTTGTTTTGGACATTGTTTGAAATAACTTGGAGCGCTATGTAAATACTATAGTACTGTACTTTATGACATGCATGGTATAGTGCCATGTAACATCTGATATCCTCACTGGAATACCAATAGTACATTTTATATAATATTATTTGTATAATTAGCATCTATTAATATTTTTACTTAATATGACAGACATAAAAAAATATTTCATTTGTCATTCATTGAATGTTTTAGCTGAGAAGACGATTGGAGCAGCTGAAGCAAGAGTATGAGAAGACCGCACAGAGACTGCAGGTAAAGACATGCCATATTTGTGGGTATGCAAGAATTTATTTTCAAACTGATTTTAACACTGTTAGATTTAATTGATGTCTGCAGTATAACAGCACTTGAATTGTCATATAATTGAACCTGTGATGAATATAATTAAACCTGTTGATGTATATTTGTGTTTTTGGTTTAGAGAGCAGAGCGCCATGATGCCATTCGCAGACTTACACAGAATAACTCTCCACACACATCTGAGCCATCTTCTGTGACTTCATCCATGCCAACATCAGAATATTCAGAAAACCATGAGAATCTGCAATTACAAACCAGTAAGGCTAACTTCAGTGTAAAGACATGAATAGAGACAAACTGATAATATTATGATTTATCGCATAGCAGACTACATATGTGTCAATATTCATAGCCTCAGTGGTTTGAGATACCAGTGATGACCACATTTACCGTAAATGTTGAAGAAAGTTTAAAAAAAAGTTGTTAAACGCATAATAAAGCCTATTCAGAAGGTAAAGAATTCCGAACACTAATAAACAGTGGTTTTCTTTTTTCTGTCTCAGGCCTAGTTGCAGAAAGAAACGGCTCTGGTTTTTCCGCTGTACCAAAAATTCCTGCCATCCAATTGGATTTTGCCGAGATTATGTCCACACCGCCTTTGTACTCCCCAGTATGCAAGCGAAGCCCCGCCCACCGCCTGCGTTCTAAGCGTAGTCGACTGCGTCTACGGAACAAAGAGCGAGAATCAGACACTGACATCAGCCAAGAAAAAGAAAGAGATGGAAGCGGAGACAGTATTTGTGAAAAGGTGGACACTGAAATAAAGGAGGGTAGTGAATGTACTGACAACAAGAACAGTCTAAAAGGAGTGAGAAAATATGGTAAGATGGAAGACAAGGACTGTGAAAAGAAAAAAGAAAGAGAAATTGAGAAGATGTCAGCTGAGAGGGAGAAGAACCAGGACAGGCCAATAGGCATAAGAAAAGTTGGTAAAATTGCTAAGCCATCACAAGAACTGGAGAATGATGGGAAAAGAGTGGGACATTGTGTATTAAACTGCTCTATGAGCCAGTCAGATAACAAACTGTCATTGGTTTCAAGTGAAAAAAAAAAGAATGTTCACTGTAGCCAGAAAAAGGTTAACGTTGAGCAAAAATCACACTCAGGTTCAGCTGTGTCTATCCAAACCTCATCTTTCCCTCAGTCATCTGAGGGAGTACAGATTACTGACAAATCACAAGAGATGCTTGAACAAACTAACCAGTTGCTCAAAGGCTCAAATAAAGGTTATGATGACAGGATAGACATTAAACAATCTGGTGTTCTGGACTCTTGCACACTGGTTGAGGGTTTACCGTTTCCTGTGGAGTATTATATTCGGACGACAAGGCGCATGGCTGCATCTCAAAGCTCTGTCGATCTAGATGCTGTCATTTACAGCCAGCTCACTGGGGGGCGAGGCAGACGCAGGCTCAGCCAATCGCAAACGAGTGGTAGAGGTCACATGACCCCAGAGCATTCAGTCTGCAGGTCCACTGACCAGACCAGACGCGGAGGAAAAGGTCAGAGAGGGAGAAGAGGCCGTCCAAGAAGCACTGCTTCACGTGCCAAAGCTGATCCTGATTGTACAATATCACATCCCCCAAGTGATTCTCAAGCAGATTCAGAATCTCCTACAGAATCAAAATCCACGTCTCACACTGACTCACCCAGCCAATCAGTACTGGTCCTTGAAAGGCTAGAGGCAGAGTCTCAGGAAGTCCATTCTCCTGGGCCCACAGTGAGCTTAAGGCCAAGTCCAGAGCAAGGAGATTTCGAGCAAGGAGTTACTCAAGATTTTAAGCATCTTCCAGATTCTCAGCTTTGCTTTGATTCCCAACTCCTCCCGGATTCAAATGTGTACCCTATTTTCAGAAGAAAACATGGCCAAACTGGAAAAGCATCTCAGACAGGTACAAATAAAGATGATGCGATTTTTATACTATTTTCTTTCTGTGTCTTGTAGTATGTCTTTTTTAATTATTCTGAATCACAAATAATTATGACACTAGCAATGCCTTGGTTCGATTCCCAGGGAATGCACAAACATAATGATAATAAATATACATTGAATGCAATGGAAGTCACTTTGGATTAAAGTCTGCCAAATGCGTGAATGTAGATGAGAGCTGTTGTACTTTCTGGAACCATCATGTTACAGGTAATACATGTTTGTGAATGTGTTTTGTGTTTAGATCAGTCACCTCTTCTTCCATCATTAGCTTCACTCATTCAGGCTCTTCAAGAAAAGGATAAGAAAACCGGACTGTTGGCGGCTCTTGATTTCCAGGATTTCCACCTGCCTGATGAGGATTTTGGACAACTAAAGTTAGAAAGATTGCGCTTGTCCACTTCAGTCGTAGAACCCTTCGTACAGCGTCCCCTCGTGTACAATACACGGCAGAGCAGCAGGCGCCAGAGAATGAGCGGGAGAAAGAGTAATTGTGAAGCGCGTTACTCAGTGGGTGAACTATTTACTCCAGAACCCCTAACTACCTCTTCTCTTGAGGATAGTTTATCTCTTTGTCAGTCAGACCCTGCTGACCAGTCACAGACAGAGATAGAAAAGGACCTCAAAGCTGTAAATGAAATAAAGACCTTCTCCTCAGATGTGATGGACAGTAGACAGATTATCAAACCTGATCCAGACGGAAGCATAAATAATGAGAGAAAAGTTAAGGCCCCACTTAAATCCTCAGAAACTGAAAACATTAACGAGATTCAGTCGCAAACAAAGATGCAAAAACAATCTCGCATGCTCCCGGAGAACAACTCGCCTTGCCTTGTGACACTAAGTTTGAGCCCATCTCTGACTTCACACACACAGAAAGGTCAAGATACTGTCCTACCATCTTTGGGAATGTCCCCTCACTTTTTGACTCCAGGTTCACCATTAGACCTCCGGTCACCTCTGTTTTCTCCCTCTGGTATCCTTAGGTCTCCCTCTTCATTTACACTTATGGGATTTGTGTCTCCAGACATCAAAAATCGTATCTCTGTAAAAAGTGGAGATCAGGGAGGTTCTGAAACACAAAATCAAACTCAAATTAGTCAAGAAACAATGACAGAAGTTCAAAATACTGTGAAACCACGTATGCCATCCCAAAACAACACTCCACCGCGATATGAAAACTTAAATGGCTCGGAAACTAAATCCTCATGCAACTCAGTAAATGAACAGAAACGTGAATGCAGTCTTGATACGGAAAGCAATCTTGAATGTGGAAATAAGATCAATTGCATGCCAGAAAATGAAGTTCAACTCCTCAATGATCCTGAACCAGTGATTTTTAAAACTCTCTTTGAGTCTGAAATCCAAACCAAGAACAGTTCTGAAATGGACATCGAAACCTTTAAAGGCTCTGAGCTCGGGTCTGAAACCCAAAGTATGGGGTTAAACCCAAATTTGAAACTGTTTCATTGTGGTAATAATTCTGGAGCTGTTGGTCAAACTGCTGTTGGTCAAACTCCTTTGGACACTTCCACCTATCAGAGAACAGAAAGAAGGACTGGTTTTGATAATAACAGTACTCGGTTAGAGGAGCGTAACACTGTTCCATCCAACAACCGGACATTAGTGCATGAGGAATCCCTAACTGGCACTTCATTCACTGATGAAGTTCATTGTTCTGCAGTCCTGCAGGAGATGCACACTTTTAAGGTATCTATAAACTAAAAGAAATAATAAGTTGATATGTAATGCAGTGATATGTGCTAAATTGCCCTAAGGTCTAATTACCTGCATATGTCTGTGTGTGATGATTGTCTTTGTACTCAGGCGCTGGAGGGTGGATGTGTGTTGGATTTGTGTTTGGTGCGATGGCCATCGGAGGACTGGAGCATATGTGTGGCAGGAGAATGGAGCGTTTGCCTTTGGGCTCAGATGAAGGGAGTTCAGTCGTGGAGGCTTTTACACACCTGGACATTTGCACAGGTAAACCAATTTGCTACAGCACTTCAGCATAAATGACAGCAAGCTGGCAATTCTTTGAGTTTATGTAGTAGTTTAAAAGGTTAGTTCCCCCCAAAATAACAATTCTGTCATCATTTATTCATTCTCATGTTGTTCCAAACCTTTAAGACTTTGGTTAATCTTCGAGACATGAATTGAGCTATATCTAAAAAGTTATATATTAGATATATAAAATATGTCCCTCTGATTTGACTTCTGTGTTTGTATCTGTAGTCCGTCATGTCTTTGCAAGGGATACCAGACTCTTCGGGACTGCTTTGTGTCAGTCTGGGTCACTTGGAAATCACAGAGGCAAGGTAATAAAAATGGTATAATACAAAACAGCAAAATTACTATTGGGTAAACCAAAATGATGCTATTTTCGACTCCCTTTACCACAATTTTTTTTTTTTTTTTCAAAATCATCCCATTCTGAACTGAAACCCTAGGGGCACTGCGCTCAGGCATCTTCAAGATGTTTTTTGTGTTGTAGAACTCAGTAAACGCCAATCTAATTCCCTGTGTGTTCTTGAGTGCAGGATGCTTTGCTGTCCAAGTATGGATGGGCCGTTCTCTCAGAACGCAGTGTGCAAGGACACGTTACAAGCAGTGTTGGGTGTGTCTAATTGTCGGCTTGTGTGTTGCTCCACCCCTGGAGATAAACAAAGAGTCAGTGTGTTAACAGTGACTCAAGATGGAAGGTAATAAACCATCATGTGCATGTTAAACACCTGTGTCTATTAAACCTTTTTTATGTATTGTTCACTTGAAATATTTAAGCAAAACTATTTATTATTTACTTGCTGTTTTCAGGGTAAAGAACACTCTTCCCCTGGCCTCTGCTAAGCAGAACATTCGGACCCTTGCAGCTGTCGAGGGTGAAAAAGATGCTCTGATTGGTTGGACAGAATGTAAAACTCTCCTTATATGGTGATGAATTTGGCAATATTGAGTCTTAAACATCTTTGAAAGTCTTTTTTATTAGGAAACTTTTTTAACTGTATCCATCCTGTACATTGGGATATAATTAAAGGGTAATGAAACCCCATTTCAGTACTGGTTAGTTCTCTCCACAGTTTTAAAAAACGCAAAAAAAAGTGGGCATGGTGCACTGAAAGTGGAAGGGGAAGAGGGGAGACAGACAACATACACAGCTTCGGGTTCAGACACTTTCATTTAGTTCCCAACGAGTTAAAAACACAAATAAATGCACAGCCATTTGCACTCTGCATCGAAAACATACATGAACGTGCTGTTGCACTTCTGATAACTTTTAAGGATTATTGTGTGGCGTTTACATAAGCCTTTTGACGGGTTGTGTCGAGGAGCTGTAAAAACGGTTACACTCACTAAGGCTGATGATACACTGGGCAACTTTTTGAGCAATGTTGCCGCCAACGGGCAACCAGATGAGACACAGGGCCCATGACCGATGTAAAGTATTCAGATAGACATTTGTTATCCATTTTCAATGTGAAAGTGCCCAAGCAACATTGCTGAAAAAAAGTTGCCCTGCAAGATTGCTCAAAAAGTTGCCCCGTGTATCATCAGCCTAAGTGAATGAATCGTGTTTGTGCCGAACTCTTATTACAAAGCAAAAACAAACACTCTCCTCCGATCCATGAACGTTTCTCTCAGTTAATGTGCACGATGTCACAGTCTGAAACTTCTGTCATAGCAAATCAACACATGCTGTTGTGAATAATTAAGCGAAGCATCTTCTCATTGGATAAGAACATGCAGTCTCATGAATAATTTAATAGACACTGACATTTAATAGTACATCATCGATGTACTATAGTCCTTTACCACGTCACAAATTGTGACATCAACACGATGAAAATAGCGCAAAAAAAGCTTAAAATGAACACGTTTTCTCCAACAGTTAAAATTATCGGATGCTAACATTGTCTTCTATGATGTGCAAAACAAACACCTCTGCTAGAATCTCAGAAAAAGTAGTCTGGGGTTTCATGACCCTTTATTTATACTTTGTGTCACTAAATTGATGCAAACTGCAGAAATAGCAGTATTTCTATTACTAATAAGGGAGTAATTCACCCAAAAATTTTAATTGGCGGAAAATGTACTCACCCCTCAGGCCATCCAAGTGTTTTTTTTTATTTTTATTGGAACAGATGTGACTCTTTTCGCTTGTAAACAGTGCTTGCTTGAGCTGTGCATATTTCTCTCCTGATTCAGATGAGAATAGAGAAAGATTAAGGATAGAGGAGCATATTTATCCAAAGTAACATCTTTAAACACATTTTTAATAGATTTGTTTAATACAAACACGCAACTTTTCACTGACGTTAATTAAGTCATGTGGATTACCTGTGGATTATTGTGATGTTTTAATCAGCTGTTTGGACTCTCATTCTGACGGCACCCATTCACTGCAGATGATCCATAGCAGGGTTGCCAGGTTTTCACAACAAAACCCGCCCAATTGCTACTCAAAACTAGCCCAATAGCGTTTCGAGGGGGGTCCCCAGTTAAAAATCACGTTCCAGGGGGGAAAATACACGTTTTTTTTTGGTGGGGTTCCCCGGTAAAATTCGCATTCCAGGAGCTAAATATCATGTTTTTAGGGTCGCTTCAACCCACGGACATGAAAAACAACCCGCGGCAACAGTGTTAAAGTAGCCCAAGTCCGACTTGGCAACACTGATCCATAGTTGAACAAATGACGCAATGCTAAATTTCTCCAAATCTGTCCCAAAGAAGAAACATACTCATTTACATCTTGGATGGCCCAAATAAATTTTCAGTAGTTTCATTTTTGGCTGAAATATTCTTTAAATTTTTGATAAAATGACTGGTATTTTCTGATGCTTTGCTAAAAGGTAGGTAGAATTTGGAGTTCGTTTTGTACATGCTGTCAGTAAATTATTTTTAATACTGTGTATATCTTGCTTTGTTAGCATTTTAATTTGTATAATTGATTATCGCTTTGGTCACACTTGCGAATTTCAGGAACATGAAAACAGGCCAGCTGCTGCAGACTATATACCTGGAAAAGACTTTAACCATGACAAACTGTATGAAGGGATATTGTTACAGAGTAAGTGAGTGTATTGTTCTTGTGTGAGTGTGTGTGTTAGAAGAATGAGTATGTGCCAGTGATAACAGTGATGTGCTTTCTTTCCTGCAGGGTGTGCTGTGTGTGTTGCTTCAGAATGCAGGAAATGTGTGTGATGATGAGAGTAACACATCTCTTTTTACGCTGATTGCCACAAATCCTCTCACTGGCAAACATATCACACTGACCTCTATCAACTGTCCTGATCAACACAAACAGCAGTAAGATTAGAAGTGATAAATGTTCCAGTATAAGAACACATAATGTTAACAGTAAAGTCGAATTAATGAATGTTTGTCTCATTCTCTAGGTTAATAGATGGTGATGTCTTGGGCTCTGGGATTGTTGGTGTTTTCCAGTCTGGTCATCTTGCGGTTTGGGATCTCAGAGGAAGCGTGGCTAAAGTTGTTGGTGTGCTGGATGAGTTGTGTCGACTAGCCCGCTGGGCAGGGCCAGATATGCTGCTGACTGGATATCTGAATGGAGATGTTAATGTGTTTCATTATAAATCTACATGAACACACCATACATCTCTAATGTATGCCAAATGACTTGTGTTACTTGTTAATAAAACAAAAATATGTTGATTAGTGCCATTGTTAAAAAAAATGAAAAATGTTACATTATTACACAAGCTGTTTGTTGATTACAGTTAATATAAGCAAAACCAGAGTAATATTTGTACTGTTTGGATGTGATATGTAAAATATATTTTACAAATACAACACATGACTTAAACAACTTTTAATTGCCTTTAATATTGAGATTAAAGTTTTTAGCTGAGAAAATGTCCAATCGTATCATTTTTATTGTCCACACCCCAGCTAATATGTGACACTGGAGCACAAATCCAGTCATAAATATCACGGGTATTTTTTTTAGCAATAGCCAACAATACATTGTATGGGTCAAAATTAATAAATGTTTCTTTTATGCCAAAAATCATTAGGATATTATGTAAAGATCATGTTCCATGAAGATATTTTGTAAATTTCCTACTATAAATATATCAAGGCCTAATTTTGGATTAGTATGCATTGCTAAGCACTTTATTTGGACAACTTTAAAGGCGATTTTCTTAATATTTAGATTTTTTTCACCTTCTGATTCCATTTTCAAATAGTTGTATCTCAGCCAAATATTGTCCGATCCTAACAAACCATATATCAATGGAAAGCTTATTCAGCTTTAAGATGTATAAATGTTAATTTAAAAATAAATTGAGAATTATTATGCGTTTGTGGTCCAGGGTCCTAATCATTCCTAATCATAATAACTGAAAAAAAAAAAAAAAAAAAAAAATTTTTTTTTTGTTTTTTTTTTTAATTAACATTTTATGAAAAAATGTTTTGGATGATTAACGACTGAAACGATTTTGGATATAGATTTCAGTCAAAAGAATAGTAAAGGTCAAAAAGATGACAACTTCGCATTTACAGTTGACACGTATGTTAATCTAAATTGAACAGCTGATGTTGTACATTGACAATTTTCTTTTATTATCACGAAATATAGTATATTTATTGAAAGCTAAACTTCAACATTCATAATTGAAGACAGAGTGTCGCGCATGCGCAGTGGCAGTCTCGTGCATTGTGGGAGTGGATTGAGAAACATGGCGGCGCACATCATTGTCCGGTGTGTCCGATCACTGAACCACCGTATTGTATGTTTTAACCGTATCAATACTGCCGCGACATTAACAGCAGCTCCGCTCACCCATGGCCGAACATTTTCACAGCTGATTAATGGACACAAGTCTCCACTGGCGCAGGTGCGTGTTAGTAATTGACTCGTGACATCCAATGACCTAGCCGTGTCTTTAGTTAGAATAACTTCAACACGATGGACAAACATCATATCAGTATACAGCTACAAAATACTTTTTAACCAACTGACCTGCATGTATATTTCAGGATAATGTTTCTAAATTAACCTAAGTGTTATCATCTTTATGTAGTATAATAGATCATTAGACTGGTCTGTCTGTTTTGTTTTTTAATTAGCTCTTTTGCTGTAATCAGTTATGATTTACACAGTTATAATGGATTATATACATTTATACACATTTTTATACATTACATGACAGTATTAATATCTTTATGATTGTTTAAAGGTGTATTTGTTTTTCGCTGTATATTTATATATTATATATAGTATCATTTCTTTCTTTCACATTGCTATTCAATGACATTTAACAAATATATGATTTACCTCATAATACTCATGTATCATCAGTTATTATTGTTGTTCTGAACCTTCAATTCATTGTTATTGTTTACTAAAATCGTTAAAATCTTTAATGTGAATAAAATATAAATGTACAAATGTTAAATGAAAATAAATAATTAAAAGTAAGGCGTTGGCTGATTGACTATACAAAACTGAATCAATAAATTAAACCCAAATAGAAAGCAAATAACAGGATCATTAAAACCTAAACTAAAATGTAAATAAAAATGTGGAATGTAAAAATAAAAGCTAATTCAAATCACTAATAAATACTATAAATAGTAACACTGCTTCAGATGTCTGTTCAATTTGAAATAGTCCTTGTAAAATGTATTTTTTAAGATGTTTTGTTTTCTTTTGTAGATCTCCGGCAGTTCATTTCAGGTTTTTCAGTGGAGGCAGTACGGTGACTTGCCCCCATTAACCCTAGAGACTCTCCATGACCGTGTCCTCTACGTCCTGAAGCTCTACGACAAGATCAACCCCGAGAATGTAAATACCCACCTTCTAAATGAAAGAGCCAATCGCTGATTGGTAAAGTCATTGCTCGGGTTCCCATAGAAACCTGAGGCTAGACCAGCCATTGCGCATGTGCAGTCTTAAGCGCATTATGACATGCGCATTGGCTGGTCTAGCCTGAAAAATAAGCTTTTTAAATGCCATTTGAGCATATTTTAGTAATTATGTTACATTCAGTGGGTTGACTTAGTTCATTTTCAGATTTTGTGCTGCTTTTAGTTTCAGCGAGCAGTTTTTGAAATTTCAGTATTTCCCCCATGTGAATTTTTGTGTGTGTATTGGTGTGTATGTGAGCTTTTGGTGCGGCGTTCAAGTCCTGTCCGGTGTGTATCTTTTGTTTCGTTGTTACTCGCTTGTGACAAGTCGTAATTTACGACGTCAGGTGCCTTCAAGTCAGTTTATTTGGCACAAGATGGCGGTGTACCTTCTTTTAATAAATTACAAGAAAATACAACAGGGTCTGTTAACTCTGCTTATAGAAAATGTAAACCAAAGAATTTGCATCAAGTGTTTTTTGCGTTTTTAATATTTGTAAAAAGTAATTTATGAAGCCACTTTAATCTGTATCGCATTAAAAACTTGTTATTAATTGTTATATTACAATCCTGCCACATTCAAAAAGCTTATTTTTTGTAAATAAAAAGCCTGACAATGTCACTGCTTAATACCTATAAGTATTGTGATTTATGTTTTACAACTAAACTATCAATTTAAGCAAAAATTTACCGTCAACTACAGACGTTGCATCCATCGATTCCGCCATGTTTCTCATTGACACGCCCCCCAACTCGGAAACTCGGGGCTTAAAGAAAAATTCGAGTTTCCCACTCATAATAACGACTTTGTGATGGCGTTCATGTGCATTCAACTCGTAAATACGATCTATCCGACATGACTTGAATGCACCATTGGTCTTGTTTGAGCTGCCCGAGGCGTTGCAAATATGGCCGCCGAGTGAACAGACTTTCCTTGAAAGAGACTTATATTATATAATTATTATATTAAATGTAAATACTTCATAGTTTTGAGCATGTATGGGCAACATGTTTGGTTGAACTATTTCAAATTAGCTTAAAATATACCATATTCTGCAGATTAACTGTGTTTGATGATAATTTAAAAGTGTTTTTCTTAATAGCTTCAGGCTACGTCTCACTTCATGAAGGATTTGGGATTGGACAGTTTAGACCAGGTGGAGATCATCATGGCCATGGAAGATGAATTTGGTATGTAATTGTATTTACAATTTTTTACAAGTTTATTTTCAAGTGTAATGTTTCTCCCATTATGGCATTTCTTTGTATTTATGTATTCTTTGAATGTATGTAATTTGTTCTTGTTGATGTATAAGGATTACTAGAAACAGATTATTATACCTGGTTATGAATGTGTATCTATCTACCCAGTTGATAAAGTGTTTGCTTTCATGCACAGGTTTTGAAATTCCTGATGCTGATGCAGAGAAGTTGATGACACCACAAGAGATTGTTCAGTACATCGCAGACAAGAAGGATGTTTATGAATGAGCATAAATAATCATTGTGAGTTTACTGTTCACATTACTTTAGTCATTTCGGGTGAACCTTATTATGGACACTTGTTTGTTCTTTCTCATCCAGATAAAGATAATCCCGTCAGATGACAAAGACCATGGAGCTTTTGTCATGAACTGTTTATGTTTCTGCTGTTCTTTGTTATTCTTTTTGTATTTAGATACATGTTTAAATCGGTGTTCATAATTTTGTTTGTGGCTGCTTGTGATTTGCAGCTCTGCAGCACTGTCTGCTAGATACATGCACAAGCTCCTCATTCATACAATAAGAGTGTGCAAATAATGTGAATAATTCATATGAATACTACAAAAATAAAGACTTTGAATAAGTTTAAAATACTTTATTTTTGTCTTCAGGTACATTATGAATCTGTGCCAATATGATCAGTCTGTTCATTCATATAACTGCTCAGGGGTTTGTTTTCTTGACATACTTTGTTTTCTGACATTTAAACCATGTACTAAGACAAAATCACAGGGTGCTTAGAAGAATTATGTTTTAATATGAAGTAGTCTGCCATTCAAAAGTTTGGGGTTGGTACTATTATTATGTATGTAATATGTATTTGTTTATTTATTGGAAAAATTATGCTAGGTTGTATTCAACTGATCAAATACAGTAAATATTTATTTTTTGTTGTTTAATATTATCATAATTTAAATAACTGTTTTCTATTTTAATATGAAAATTAATTTTCAACACCAATCAGAGTCACATGATCCTTCAGAAATCATTCTAATACGCTGATTTGAAAGAACAGCGTTTATTTGAAATAGAAATCTTTTGTATTCATATAAATGCCTTTACCGTAACTTTTGATCAATTTAATGTCCTTGCTAAATAAAAGTATTAATCGTACTGACCCCAAACTTTTAGTAGTGTATAAAACAAGAAACTACAAATTTAAAGGGTTAGTTCACCCAAAAATTACAATTCTGTCATTATTTACTCACCCTCATGTCGTTCCAAACCAGTAAGACCTCTGTGTAATCCGTGCAATCCGTGAGGTGCGGCTGACACAGAACACGCTGTTTGCGTTCAGTGGATATTCTCCAAAATGGCGCTAGGGTGACGCGGAGGAGACGAATTGTTGAATAAAGTCATATTTTTTTTTCTTTGCACACAAAAAGTATTCTTGTAGATTCGTAAAATGACGGTTGAACCCCTGATGTCACATGGATTATTTTACCGATGTCCTTGATACGTTTCTGTGCGTTGATCGTGGTAGTACCCTTGCTGTCTATGGAGGGTCAGACAGCTTTCAGATTCCATCAAAAATATCTTAATTTGTGTTCCAAAGATGAACGAAGGTCTTACAGGTTTGGAACAAAACGAGGGTGAGTAAATTATGACATAATTTTCATTTTTGGGTGAACTATCCCTTTAATAGTTAGGAGCGGCTGTATTTGGTATGTTATAGCACCACCTACTGGAGATTCTTTCCAAGTCTAAAATATTACTGCAAGACTTTTCCAGAGTTGAAGCCAAGAGAGTTTAAACAGGTTATATCAGGAAACATTTATTGTCCAGTACTTAATCTTTACCCCCCTGATGCTAATGCTAATAAAACTAATACAATCTTCCACTAATAACATTTAACTTACCCTAAACAACATTAAGCTGTTGACATTCATTGCAGTGTGGCCTTAAAATAAGTGATACTTTCACATTCTTGTTCACATTTGCACATGGATTCGTTTAATGCCATTTCTTAAGTCTGTGTATTTCAGGATCGGCTCCTCCGCATAAAAGGACTGTGTATTTCCTTCAGAATATTTAAAACATATTACACAGTCATATATCAAAATTTAGGATTTCAGTAAAACTATTTGATTTGATATATAATTCATTCTTAATTTAGACTTTATAAATAAGCGTTATGTCATTGTCATAACATATTGTTTATTCAGACTTTGAGTTTCAATTTAACCTTCAGCTTACACTCTTAAAAATAAAGGTGCTTCACAATGCCATAGAAGAACCTTTTTGTCTAAATGGTTCCATAAAGAACCTTTAACATCTGAAGAACCTTTCTGTTTCACAAAAGGTTCTTTGTGGCGAAAGAAGGTTCTTCAGATTATAAAAAGGTAAGAAAGAGATGGTTCTTTAAAGAACCTTTGACTGAATGTTTCTTTGTGGAACCAAAAATGTTTCTTCTATGGCATCGCTTGAAGAACCTTTTAAGCACCTTTATTTTTAAGAGTGTAGTGTAAAAGAGAAGAACCTTGGTTTAAGTTAAGTTCAAAAAGGCTTTAATTTTAAAGACACTCCTATCTTATGGACTTAAACCCATGTTTTCTTTGCAGGTGTAATAAATCCTTCTCCCTCCCTCTGTGTTTATGTGTGTGTTAGTATGTCAGTGAACATACCTCTCACTGTGATGATGAGAAGCTAGGGAGGGACGCTCCAGGCATTTCCTCCTGTTTTTGTGTTTGTGAATGTCAGGATTTCTGCGAATTAGCAAAAGGTTAAGCAAAGTTTTAAATGCAGTGAGATTAGAATTGAAAATGAAATAATGAAATGGACTTTTAAAGAAATTGTTTGAGTTTTATTTAATGTCAAGTATACCTTTTAGTATAGTTCTAGTTTTTACTTTTGCTTTACAAATGCAGTGTCTAAAAATCTGAGCTTGTCTATTCTATCCTCACACAAAAGCATTGTGGTAGTATCCCTTCAATTCCTGCATTCAATCCCCTAGAACTGCTGTCTAAAAAGTCATCTCTTGATTTTGAGACACAGACACTGTGCCAACGATCTCTGAATGACCTTCTGCGTTCATCTATTTTCTAGTTTGAACTGAGAGCACAAGCTCCTCAGAGGAGCGCGAACAAACACTCTCTATGTCTTCTTTCACACAAACACACACAACCTCGATAATGAACCTAATCTTGAAATCTCCTCTGTCCCCTTAACGTTTTACCGCTTCCGTCCCATTTTCCCTCTTAAAAAGATGCCTAATCGTAATCATATGTCTGACGATGCCTTGTTTTCTACACCCCTCGGGCGCATACGCACGCGCGAGCTTCATAAATCGAGCTGAGGTGGTTCAACGCGGTTTCTGCGGCGGACTGAGGGATGAACTTGACTCTTCTGTAAAGGTCTTTAAAAAGAAAGAAAACTGATATGAATCCTCGTTACACCTACTTTTTTTGACTAGTTTAATTAGCATATTGTCTGCATCATGTTTTAGAATTGTTAAATATTCTTTATGGAATTAACTGTGGGAACGGATTCCTTCCTGGAAGGTTTTGGCTTGCAAAATGCGTCGTTTTGTGTATCTTTTCTTATTTATTTTCGCTCCAGGTAAGACGACTATTTCATTAATAGACGAGGTATTTACATGGTAAAAACCTTACCTTATGTTTAAACATGTGTCCATTAGCCATATTTTAGATGGTTTATAAAAACTATTTAATATAGTTTTTAAATAGTTTATGTTATGATTCATCTATATCATATCCGTTTTTTATATGTATCATGGTAATCTTAAAATGTACTGTTGTGGGCCTGATCATAACATGTAGTTACTGAATGTTTATGCACCACAGAATTTACACACGTCAAAAGTACCATGGTACTGCTAGGCTACATTTTGTTGTTGTTGTTTTTGGACATGCACATTCATATTAGGCTACTATGCTATTATTGGAATAAAAGTAGCAACCATAGTGACATCCCTTACAAAAAATACTGTTAAAGTACAAAAGTACTGATACTTTAAAATGTAAAATGGTATTTGGTATATATATGGTAAATTATATCTTATATATAAAGGCTAATATAATGTTAAGGTAAAAATAGTAAAGGTTCTTAACTTATTGAAGGTGGTGATGATGATGTTTTCTCTGTAGGTAACACACTGTTGAACTTGAATCAAGAGTGTGGAGGGAAAATTATTGGAGAGAGGAGCGGCTCAATTCGGTACTCTTTACACCCAAACAGCCTTTTATTTAACAGAATTACCAGTGACAACGCAGAAAAACTGTTGGATGTTATCTGCACTTGGATTATTGATGCTTATGAAAATCAGACTGTTTGGATAGAGGTCATTTCTGTTGGGAAAGGCGCTCGTGTTGGAATTAAATTTGGGAATGGGAATACACTGATCTATGAAAGAGAGGAGCGGGCACTATTCTCTGGCATTGGGAGAACCATCATTGAATGGAGCTTGAGAAGGACTGATGAAACATTTGCCACATTACATCTGAGTAAGTCAATTAAGTACCATGCTAATATCATATTCTTTCAAAAACATTATTTTTGACCAACCCCAAATCCTTAGTGTATGTGAAAAGTATAGGAACAATACCCAGTGAGAAGGTCGTTGTATGTTTGTACATTTCCCTTAGTGTTGGAATCTTTTTTATTATTGGAGAAATATATGCAATACAGATAGACATGAATGCAGTATTCTTAGTTAGTGTTGGAATCTTGTGTCTTGAATAATCTCATAATTCCTGTTTCCATTCATCATTGTGTGTGTGTTTTTCTCAGGATGGAACACGTCAGAGGACAGTCACACTCTTGCTTTGATTCCTTACACCCACTCTGTTGCTGACCCGGTGTCTCCCTCTCCGAATGGCTCAAACGATGTAACTTACACTCCTAACATTTCAGTGAGCAGCAATGCAGCCCACAAAACACACACTCTCATGGGTGAGAGTATACAGCAGGGCGGAGGTGTGTCTGACCTGGACGATAAGCGCAGACCTCTATTTCCGCAGGAAATCACCAACAATGGACAGGAAACGGCTGGAGCCTGGATCTCCGACCTCGCGCTCGCTGGCACACATTCTTATTCTGATACACAGAGCAGCTCTGCCCTTGACACACACATGAACACGCATACAATGTTGTCTAATGAACCTTCTTTGATGCAGTCTTCTACTGAAATCCAATCACCATTGGTGTCTGTACAAACTACACCCAAACAGGCAACTGATGTGGCAAAAACAAGTGCACTTTTAACCACAAATGATGTTGCACACACTGAACTACATATAGGAAGTTCACAGCACACACATACACATTCATTTACCAAAATACAGCCCAAAACGACAAAAAGAGATAATCCAAGTTCAATGTTTCCAACTTCCAGCTTTATGACTGTAAGTCCGCATTATATTCAGCCATTCGACAAAACTTCTAAACACTTTCTTAGTGGCAGTTCTTACAAGTCTAAAGCAACCACGGTGACGCTCCCAAATAGAGATGGGTTTACAATATCAGAGAATGCTGGGAAGAGTCAATTTGATTCGATTTTTTGGAGTTCAAACACAATTACAGATGACAACCAACATATATCATCAGAGATGGACAGGACAGATCGCTCTCCAAGGTCAACTAATGCAGATAAAAACATTACTAATCAAACAATCTATGATGATTCAGTACTCACTACTAGTACGCCTGCAACAGTATCAGAGTTTCCAGATGTTAATCAAACCCACACATTAGCGTTTTCTTTTAGCGACACGGCTGAATACTCCACGTCTCCGAATGAGCTGCCAATAAATGTTACCACTGAGAATGAGCCAACAACTTCAGGCGAGTTCATGCACTCTTCATATAACACACTTGAGACTCCAACTTTGATGTCTTTGGAAGCATCAACCACCCTCATCTCACACACCATCCAAAGTCAACACGATACAAGCACCCAAGGAACCAGCTCTGCATCTGCGTCAATCTCTTACCGGATGTCACACAACACTAACAAAATCAGTGCCTTCACCACTTTCCCAGATACCATCCTTCCAGACCTGACCCCTACTGAGAGTCCTAGTACCCCAAAAAGGGATGAGGATCTGTCACCATCTGAAAGTGATTGTCTCGGTCTTGCATGCACTTTGTATTTAGTGTCCACAGTACAAGGCAAACAAGAAAGCCCCATCACCAGCCCTCCATCAATCTCTTTGTCAAGTCCTCAGATTAGTCGTAATGTGACTTCTGACCTCATGGTTGAAGACAGCACTACAGTGAGATCTGAGAACCCCACTGATTTAGAAGAACTTGATGTGTCTCCATCACAAGTCCAAAATACCAACACAAAATCAAGTATGCATACTGAATTCCCTATATACACATTTACACCTCAGTATTCAACATCTTCTGAAAACACGAAGAGCAATGTGGGATTTTCCGATGTAACTGATATCAGTGAGAAGAGTAGTGGTCAAACAGTGAGTGATCCTACTCAGACTAGAACAACAATTTCGAAGACGACTCTTGGCTCATCTCCGTTTAACGACATTCATACTGGATCAACAGAAAACACTAATGGGCTTACCGCCCGCACTATTGCCACATTGAGTACTTCATCACTGGAAACCACAACTCCATACATCTCTCAGGTCAGTACAACTGTTCCAACAAGCACATCTGTTAGTACGACCACTCCACATTGGGAAACTAGGGAGACCTCTGTGGTTCACACACCTTCAATAACTAGCCCCCAGATGAATCCACATGCCACGTCCACAGAAACGACTTCGGTCCAGGTCCAGACTCACATTCCAGTGCGTAAACCCAGCACTGTCAGACTTCCCCAACATATGACCACAAGCTCTTATCTAATTAAAACAAAAGCACACACAGTATCTAAACAAGTAGTGACTCAAACATCTTGGATCCATTCTACTGCATCTAGCTTTGACAGGAAGTGGCTACATGGACGTCATTATTTTATAGTGAAGGACCAGCCAGCAATCATCAAGGGTGAGTAACGTATCTGTCACTTTTGCTGCTTGAGATGCCTAATTTTTAACTTCTCCATATTCTTAGTATACATGAATCTTGTTTTTTTCCTGAAAAACATTTATTCTTTTGTTTTCAGAGAAAACATTTCAAGTACTCTTACAGATTGTTCTGGAAGGAGATTATGCCCCTAGCATGAGGTTACTTGAGGTGAAACCATTTGAATTACTTTATATACACTACCATTCAAACCTTTGTACATGTGAATTTTTATGTTTTGAAAGAAGTCTTCTATGCTCACCAAGGCTGCGTTTATTTGATAAAAATAGTCAAAACAGTAATATTGTGAAATATTATTACAACTGTTTTCTGTTTGAATATATTTTAAAATGTAATTTATTCCTGTTATAGAAAGCTGAATTTTCAGCATCATTACT
This sequence comes from Sinocyclocheilus anophthalmus, assembly GCA_018155175.1. Classification (NCBI taxonomy): domain Eukaryota; kingdom Metazoa; phylum Chordata; class Actinopteri; order Cypriniformes; family Cyprinidae; genus Sinocyclocheilus; species Sinocyclocheilus anophthalmus. The sequence continues at coordinate 83,213 of JADLZN010003702.1, forward strand.
CTAGTCTTCAAAAATCATTCTAATATGTTGATTTGATGCTTAAGAACGAGTACCATTTTGAGGAAACCATAATAAATTTTTTTCAGGATTCTTTGAAAGTTTAAAAGCATTTATTTGAAATATAAATATTTTATAACATTATAAATGTCTTTACTATCCCTTTTTGATCAGCTGATTGTGTCGTTGCTAAATATTAATTTATTTCCCAAAAAAAAAAATTGTTTTTGGAACCCAACTTTTGAATGTTAGTGTAGACACACTCATGTCAGCAGATGGTTGATGGTGATTTGATTACCATTGCTCTTCATCCACTCCTGTAGGTGGAGACATTTCTGTACAGCCTTTCTGGATTTCAGAATCAACATGTAACCTGGCACAGGTAAAAAGTTTTACTGACGTATATATTGTCAACTAGACATTGCTTTAATGCACATTTAATTCAGTGAGTACTTAGGAAGAACTTGTAATTGTAAATTACATTTTTTTTTTGTTCTGACTGATTGTCTAAAGTAAACTTTCAGTTTGGGACCCGTAGAGGATCATTATTAAACTGTGAAGGGTTCATGAAATTGTGATAGAAATGGTAATGCAAAATAAAAACAATAACATTCTTTTAAAACAGACGACATTATTATTATTATATAAAATGTATTATAATATTACTAAACATAAAAAATAAAAACAGTCAAAAATACATTTTAGGTTTAAAATCTCAAAGAGTATTTCAGGTACAAAATTTAAGTCACAGTGGTTCAGCAGAGAAAAAGATTTTGAAAACCTGATCCTAAAATATCTAAATAGTGGATGACTTGTGTTAAATAAGTAGATTTGATGGATTCTGTCATGTATATTTTCATCAGTGGCCCAGTTCTGCAAACACTAGTTCAGTTCCAAACAGTGGAAGCGCTCTCCTGGCTGGGAAGGGTGGAGTCTCTGTTACAAGAGGCGGGGTTAAACCCACTGCCAAAGAAAGGAATACTTGTGGGTGGAGTTAGAGTGAAGAATATTACTGTGGGAGGTGAGTGTTGAATAACGAGATTTTAACCACTTAGATATCTCTCGCTTTTATTTCTATCTTAACCACTCAGACCACCTATCATACCTTAATATGTTTTTTGTTTGTTTTCTTTCTTTGTTTCTTTCCAAGGGTTGCAGACAGATGTTTGTGAATGGTTGTTTGAATGTCCATCTGGGTTCCAGTGTGTTTCTTCAAAGGGCAATGCCACATGTACATCTGTGTGCCACTCTGAATACTGCAAACATCAGGGCATCTGTGTCCATCTCCTCGGGCAACAGCCTATCTGCCAGTAAGTTCCATGTCCAGTTACATGCAGTGTAGTTTTGCATAGTCAGATTTTTTATTTGCAGCATACAATCTGATCTTAATCGCAACTTGTTCTGGTCCAGACCTGTGCATTTATATGTGCACACTGATTAACCCTGTAAAGCCTAACATATTAAATGATAGTCAGAAAAATATATCTATATTTTTTGAATGGAACAGTTTATTAAACCTTTAGATGAAATCTAAAAAAAAACCTTTTTTGTTAAGTATCATATTTGATACATCAGGCTTTTTATGGCTTATATAGTATAAAAGATTATGGATTTCACACATGATTTTATTCAGAGGAACAAACTGAGCAAAAATGTGCAATTTGGTTCAGTTACTGAAATTCTCATGGCCAAAAAAATTAGATGTAATTCTGAAAGCTTGTAATGTCAATCAACAAGATCTTCATAATAATACATGAAATGCATATAAATATCATTTGTCACTCTATATCTCCCAATACATTGATGATTGAGAGATGTACAAATAAACGTTCCTCAAAAGCCTGTTGCATCATATTTGAAACATAATACATTTGAACATGATTTTTCTACAAGATGATGTTTAATCAAGTAACCTTAATTAGCATGAAATATTACTAACCATATAAAGAGTATTTTTGTTCTACTTTATAAGAATCAGTGAAGATTTCAGAGTAAAAAAACACGATTTGAAGATGGTTTTACAATTATACCAAAAGGCCTTTTATTTGCTAAAAAAGCATAAATCAGATGACAGAAAGCATGTAGAATACTGTGTACAACAGGGAAGTTTCCATCATTTTGATAATCAAAAATTTGCATATCAAATATGATACAGCAGGCTTTATCGGGTTAAAATCCTGCTGACCAAACTCTCTTTTTCTGAAGGTGTCCTGTTGGGGAGGATTACTGGTTTATGGGCCAGCGCTGTGACCTCCGCATGACCCGGCCGCGTTTGGTGGGCGCGTGCTTTGGAGTACTGGTCGCTGTCGCAGCAATCATGGCTCTTCTGTCTTATCTCACAGTGCGCCGCTTTAAAACCATGATAATGCAAGCCAAAGTGGAACAAACACGCAGCAGGTATCACGTTCAATCATTTTATACACACACACTCCCATATAATCAGCTCTAGTAGCCTGGTTTTGTTATTGGAAATAGTTTGCAGGAAATCATTGGCCAGTTAAAACAAACCATGGATTGTGATAGCGCCACAACACAGGGGTCGAATGTGTGAATAATATTCCTTTGTCTTCTGTGTGTGGAAACAGTTATCGCAGATTTAATCACTTTGATGAGCTTTCGGCTCGTTTTTGGGGAAGGTCCTGGCCGGGCTCTGAGGACTCGTTGGATAACCCTGCCTTCACCCGCTCTGATGAATTACTACACATGAGAGCACTTGACCGTACCTGCTGTTACCATGATGACACTCTTTCTGTGGTATCCACATACCACGGTAGTGGAACACACCTCAACACCATATATCCTCACGGGTACCGTAAGATTAGCATATTATTGAATAAATCATGGTTTACCATTAATATCATGGTACATGAGTTTCAGTAGCATGGTACACTACTGTTCAAAAGTTTGGTGTGGGTAAGGTTTTTAATATTTTTGGAAGAAGTCTCTTATGCTCACAGTGGCTGTATTTATTTGATTAAAAATACAGTAAAAATGGTAATATTGTGAAATATTATTACAGTTTAAAATATCTGTTTTCTATCTCAATCGATTTTAAAATATTATTTATTCCTGTGATGCAATGCTGAATTTTCAGCATCATTACACCAGTCTTCAGTGTCACATGATCCTTCAGAAATCATTCTAACGATTTCTTATTAGTATTAGTGATGAAAATAGTTGTGCTGCTCAACAGTTTTTTTCTTCTTCAGGATTCTTTGCTGAATAGAAAGTTCAAAAGAACAACATTTATTTGAAATAGAAATATACACTAAAAATGTTTTGTAACACTAAAGCTTACCCCAAAGGTTTGAATGGTAGTGTATAAAGCACCATAGTATTACCATAAGATGAGTAAGTTGTTCACATGATTTTTCCATGTATGTTTTGGCTTACAGTTCTCAGTATGGTTGGGATCTCAGCAACTGCAGCTTGGCGGATGGTGTGGTGGATTCTGGGAAGGCTAGTGATCTGTCAGTCTGTAGCTGGCCAATCGAGCCGATTCAATGGACACCATTCCCTTTGCTGCAGCAGATCAACAGGAATACCACCACAGTAAGACTCGTACACTAAAAACTATATCTATATTGTTGTAATGGAATGACACATAACTGTTCTTCATATCCAGGTGAAAGCGTCCCGTCCACGCTCTTACTGTGAAGGCATGGAACTTGTAGATTTAGAGAAGAGCTGGACAGCTTAATGGAGAGTCTCAGAAAACCCAACAAGCTCTGGTCAAGTGAGAGAATATTTAATCTGTTTCAGGAACACCATTGTTGTGCCAAACTTAATAAAAATGTATTTTAAGTGAAAAAATACTTTTTTGGGATCTGCTTCCAGTGTACTCTATAAAATGTACATTACCATTCCAATGTTGGGTTTTAGGAAACTTTTTAGATAATTAATACTTTTATTCAGCAATGACACATTAAATTGGTTAAAAGTAACAGTAAAGACTTTTATAATGTTATTAAAAGATTTCTATGTCAAATAAATGTTGTTCTTTTATACTTTAGTCAACAAAGAATCCGAAAAAAAGTGTCAGTTTTCACTAAAATATTAAGCAGCACAACTGTTTTTAACATTAATAATAAGAAATGAGAAATTAATAGAAAATGCTGTACTTATTCTGAAAATAGAACATATAGTTTTTCATATTCTCCTGCTCTGCTTTCCAAAGATGTGACAACAAACCTGGTGTTAGCAAACTTGAACACGCCTAATAATTGAGGTAGCAAGACACCGTTTTCTGATTGCCTAACATGCAAATATAAAAGTTCAAGGTTCAGTCATAGTCATGCATGACCCAGACACTAATGCCACCATCCTGTTCTGCCCTCATTGAGTCTAAAATCAATCCACTTAACCCTGTTGCTCCAGGCCATCTGTCCTATCAATTGTATTGTCTGTTAATTTGTATAAAAACTGTATGCTAACTTTCCCAATCCAACAGGGTACATAAAATGTACACTAAAAACCGAATGCTCTAAACAATGTTTTAACACTTGCTGGAGCTTTTTTTTGCCGATCACTGAACCACTGGAATGAGAATGATGTATTATATTTCTAGAGAAGATCTAGTAGAGTAGTAGAGTGGATTGATTTGATCATTCATAATATGGATCTAGAAATGATGAATGAGCCAGTGGACCCTTTTCACATTTGCGGGGTTCTCAGAAATCGCCATATTTGGGTAAACTTCTATAGTAGCAAATGGAAACTACAGCAAATGTTTTTTTGCATTCTCATTTGCTCCACTAGCAAAAAAAAAAAATCACACTAGTGTTTCTATGACTTTACAAAAGAGGGGAAACATATTGAGATCACATGAGAGATTGATTACAGTGGTCAGAAGAGTGAAATGCCAAATTTGCTGTCCCACACACTAGTTTTCTGTAATTTAATGCCAAGTTCATAAAACACTTAGTATAGCTTTATAAATGTACATGACATTTTTAAAATGAAACAAATTAAATGCTTGTTTAGGAGTTCAAGTTGTCAAAAACGGCATCAGTGAAAAGGGTCCAGTGTGTTTTGACCATAGATTGTATAAAAAATGGATGTAGTGTCCGTGACGTCACCCGTAGATTTCCGAAGAGCGTTTTTGAAGCTCAAAGTGGGCGGAGCCGGCCGTCGCCATCTTGGCAGCGTGTATGGCAAGATAATCGAAAATGGGCAGAGGCAGGAGCAGGTTGCTGAAGCCACGCCCACCTAGCTCGACGGTGGTGACAGCAGCGGCAATCCACCTGTCACTCAAGTGGCCACGCCCTTAATTATGCAGAACTTTAAGGCTTAATATGATTTAAACGGATGAGTTATAAAAAAAATCACCCCCTCACAGTTGTCATGAAGGGCAAAATTAGCTATATAGACCAAAATAATTTTTTGAACCAGGCTGTAAACGTTTTTTTCTGCTGTAAAGTTGGGCATTTTAACATGGGGATTCAATGGGATTGACTGCCTTTTGTAGGCAGCCTCTAGCGGCCAGTTGATGAATTACAGTTTAAGTCACTTCCGTGTTGGCTTCACGAGAGAGAGCGGGAGTATTGCATCCGGAAAAGTTCCGAGGATAAAGGCAGCAGGTTCGCTTCTGCATAGAGACAGCAGAGGGCACAATAAACAGCACCATTTGTTTTTTTCAGAGTCAATCCACTTCATTTAGTCTTCATCAAGCTAAAAGCAAATAATATGCATATATTCAGTGAAGGAATTAGCTAATCTTCATGACCTTTCATATAGCATAATATAGCAGCATAGGTCCCTTTTTTTTTACACCGGAGTTGTTCTTCTTGACGCAGTGCTACTTTGAGACATATATGAGGGCTCTTTTACAGCGTTTTGCACGGGTGAATTGTCATTCCCAGAATTTTGCGCATGCACTGGGCTTTTACTGGGATTTAGTGCGTTTAGTTTATAGTTCTGCGACAGCACGACTCCATTTTCAGGTTTGACTGAATTTTGTCCATGTGCATTTGCAAACGCAAAGCCTTTCTCGGTGCTCAACGAGTTCTGCATGGTGAACACGTGAGGATTTGCAAAGCTGTTATTAGCGATGACAGAGTTATGAAAATGTGCAAAACCACGGCCAGCGTTGAGGGTGTTGTGCGCGAGCGTGTGAGCAGCTGTTGGTGGAAGTCCGCGTCCCAGCGCGTAAAGTCCGAGGTCGTTCCCGTGACGGGCCGGAGACGGTTCGCGCGATCGGGAGTCTGAGGAGCGGTTTTGACCCTGCCTCCAGCGGTAGCGGGAACGGTAGCTGGTCGAGCGCCGATGCTGTAGGGAATGCGTGCTGGTTTGGAGCGTGCGATGCGAACGCGCTCTCAGCACACGGTGCGTATCGATGAACAGGTGCACGGTCAGGACGCCTACAGTCTCCGCTATGATGAAGGAAAGAGCGCCGCAGTAGAAGCTCCAGCCGTACCAGTGACTGCGCTTCGACTCGCTCTGGTTAGGGTCGCCAGCGTTGGATGAGATGTACACGATAATGCCAATGATGTTGCTGAGGCCTAAAAACAAAAAAAAGATACTGTCAACCTTCTTTTGCTCCAGCTCACTTATGTGTGTGTTTCTAACCTAATCATACATTGGGGGCAATTTGCTAAGAAATGTCCTTAGAAATTAGTTAAATGTCACTAGAAGTTATCATGCCTTCCTCGAAATAACTGGTGATCTTATGAAAACAATCTTACGTAAATTATGTAAGCAATGCATTTTTCCCACAAAAAAATATCATATTTTATTGCCTTCAATACTAATTTTCCAAAATCATGAAGTCGCTAAAGACACCCTTGGCATTGATTCTGTAGTTTTGTTTATGAAACGTTGCATTGTATGGAAGCCCATTTATGCCACATAAAAAGTCGAAATTATGAGATACTGAGTCATAATTATGAGATATAAAGTAGGTAATGTGAGATGTAAATGTGAAGTCATAACTATGAAATGAAAAGGTTAAAATTCTAACAAAAAGTAATAATTATGATATAAAAAGTTAAAAAGTTTGTCAATTTTGCCTTTTCTTATCACAATTAGGACTTATTCTCCCATAATTGTGACTTTTTATCCCATAACTATGATTTAGTAGATCATAATTTTAACTTTCATACCAGAAGAAACATAAGTCATAATAATTGACTTAATATAATAAATTTATATAGAAAAAGTATATTTGGATACTACCGTACTAATTCTAAGATAAAAAAGTACAATAATTAATATTACAAAAAAAGTAATAGTTATTAAATAAAAGGACAAAAGTATGAGAACAAATTATGGGAAATTATGGGCATCTAGTCATAAAGGTCAAAATAATGACAACAAGTTTGTATTATGACAAAAAGTCTTAATTATGAAGTAAAAGGACAACATTTTGTCATAACTGTGACTTTTTAAGTCCTAATTTCGACTGTCTATATTAAGACTTTTATGTCATAACTGACTCTAACTGAAAATTGAGTGTTTACTGTTTTGCATTATTACACACTATTTTTCCTATTTAATACTATAAAGCTGCTTTGAAACAATCTGCATGCACTAACCAAAACGCTCATAAGTAAAAGTGACTTGACTTTTTATCATTATTGTTTGTCATAATCTCTTAGACATTTTTTTATAATTTCCTCTTTTATGTCATAATTAAACTTTTTATCTCATATGTTTGTCTCTTTATGTCCTAAATTCACTTTTGTCATAATTATGATTTACCAAATCATTTTTCTTATGTGGCAGAAATTGGCTTCCATATTACTGTCATGAGAATACCACATAAATTTGCTTACATTGCCACCTACTTGTCAAAAGCTAAAAAGTTACAAATAATACAAAATCTGCTTTGCTATGATCAAACAAATCTACTCAACATTACAAAGGGCTGCTATTTGGGTGCTTCACCCTGTGATTGCTGTTTGCAGATATATTTATAATTGATATATTTGAAAACATCTATGGTACATATAACCAGGTAAAAGTCTATATATGAGCATATGAACATACCAGCTGAGACAAAAAAGATGCCTGCGCTCAGGATGACATTGTGTCGGCTCTTGTAGAACTCACTGGCGGCTACACACACTCCACCAATGAACAGCAGTCCCACACTCAGTATAGGGAAAAGACTAGAGGCGCGCACAGCACCTGTCACACAAACACACACACACACACACACACACACACACCACATTATAACTAATCTCTAATAGTGTTTTTCTCTAATCTATATACTTATTATTATTGTACTTATTATTTTATTTGAGCTCTTTTACAGGGTTCCTACATATTTTCCAATTCAAAATTCCATCATTTTCAAACCACTCTAAATTTTTCAGTCCATATTTTTACACAAATGGTTCATACAGCATTATATTTATATAATATTGTCATCTCTAAATATGATTATTTTCTCTTTTTTGCCATTGGTTTTCCTGAAGTAATAACATGCTACATGATGAGAAGAATCTGCAAGTATTCACCTGATGCATCAGTATGATTAACACAATAACACAAATATTTTTCCATACTCCTTTTTTTCCATATACGTATATTCACACTTGGAATTTACTCAAATCAAATTCACTACATTTCCACACTTTTCTAAAATCTTTAGGAAGGAACCTTGTTTTAACAGTAATTAAATTGGAAACTACAGAGTTTGCAAATGCTATTTTTATAGTAGGTTTTTATTGCATGTGTTTTACCTTTAACTGAATGTGAAACATTTGTAGATACTCACGCAGTAGATATTCCGCAGCATCTTGTTCATATTCTGCATCCTCTGGAAAATGATCAATGTTCTTACAAACCCCTTTAAATATTCCTGTAAGAAACACCAGATACTTTCACAATCACACATGCCTCGGTTAAAGGCTAATGCCATTTTCCACATGATTGGACTAATGCTATCAAATCATTAACAATATCAATATCCTCCAAATTAATTAGACATTCTCAAAACACACAGACTCTGTTTCTCTTTTATCTAAGCAACACATTTTCTATTTTGCTCAGAGTCATTCCACATATCAAATATCATGAGCCAAAGTAACTATTTAAAAGAGATTTAAAGCTAAATATAGAAGCTAAAATGTCAATTTAAACAGGGCTTCCGTGGCTTTCTTTTTTGTTGTTTGTAATTTAATACAAAATGGTCATTGCATGTGCATGTATGTGAGTGCGATGTAGATGCCACATACATGTACATGCATCTGCATTTTTAATTGCTGGATTTCTATATCTTTGTGTGTATAACTGATGTTTTAGAGAAAGTATGGTCTGTGCCAACCGTCTTTCATAACTGTCTACTCGTACCCTAAATATCTCTTGCATTCACACGCGTAAAGTGAACGCTGCCACATTGATGCCCTTTTAACAGAGTGAACGCTTCATTACACTTTCCATTAAAAGAATTGACGTTGAAGTGATATAGGTCAGAGAGTAGGAGAGGGTGTGGGTCGAAACTAGAGGAATGCGTATTGTGAGAGAAAGTCAAAATAATTCAATCAATAATCAGATAAATAAATCAACCCACAGGAAACAGGAAAGGGGTTTGATTTGGCTCCAACTTTTAAACATTTATAGTCGTCTGACACACAAGCTTTAGAAAAACGTAATGTGTGGTAAAATGACAGTGACAGTAAGGTCATTGTAAGATAGTACTATTATAGTGAATGTGTACTATGAGTAATTTATGGTACATGCAAAAAACAGTAAAACTACTGTACAATGAAACAATTGCAAGGTGATTTGAGTTTTTTTGTACACTGTAAAAATGGTAACTTGAAATTGTTATATTAAATTGCAATTTTTACCTGATTTAACCCATAAACAATAGTTGGTATAAATTAAGGTATTTCGGTTGATTAAGTGATGTTATGCTATTTTGAGTTGAATAAAATTAGCCTAGTTAATTATAAAATTTACAATTTTTTGGTGTAAGAGTATAAATATTTCAATTATTCGGTAACATTAAATCTCAAACAAATACTGTGTTAAGGTTTCAGAACCTTTCTGTCATTTAATTAATTCATTCGTTTAATGAATAGCAATTTACCATCAATTTATTGCAACACTTATACCACAGTTCTACTGCTACAACTTACTTGCAATCATAAAATAAAAATCATAACAAAATCATAGTTTGAGCTAAATATATAGGCTATTATAGTGTTATCAAGTCATCCACTTATACATGTAATAAAAAGCACTTTTTCACAGTTTTGAAGGGAAAAAAAAGTACCTTCCATGCAGCACTGTCTCCAGAGTCCCGAGTGCGTAAGTACCTCTTCGTTCTTTCGGTTGGTGTCATTGTCATTGACGCTTTTGGTCCTGCAGACTCCACGCGAGTACAGCCAGTAGTCGGTGCCCACCGCGATGGTCATCAGGCTGAAGGCTGCGAAAGCCCCCGCCGTGGTGAGGAGCATCTGCACTCCACGATTACACACCTTCATCCTGCACCCGGCTCTCTGGCATCAGTGTACACTTAGCACGGTTTATCCATATTTACGCGTGTTGATGAAGTCTTACATGTCTGCGACCGTGACAGTGACGTTTTCGAGAAGTTTTGGCACGCGTTCCTCATGCTGTGCGCTTTTACGCGTAAAGTGAGAGAGATCATTGGGGTTTATCTCCTTCATTAAGGTAAGCTAAATCCTAATTTTAACGCTCCAAACTTACCTTATACATTCAAAATCAACTCCCAAGAAAAACCTTTCCCCAAAATATATTACGGTGGTGTTAGGATTTCTCGATATTCCCTCGGGTAAAACCAGTATGCCCATGACTGGTCTGTGTGCATTCCCACATGAATCATAATGAGGTGGGTTTTGGTTGAGCCTCTCTGATTGTGGATGTAAAGCACCGCCTCTCACTTTGCGCTCGATAGTGTCGTGAACAGCACAGATAAACTTATGCAATAAAGGATCAGTACATTTTAAAGAAGAACATGCACAAACTAACACATTTATTTAGTTACCCTGCCATTTGCATTTGCTTATTTACAAACCGTAAAAATTAGGTGGCACTTTTAATTGCGTACTATGCATATATATATTGACAGAAAACGTACGTTTATTAACACTTAACGTTTCTGAAATTACGCATATTAAAGTTTTTTATTAGATTGTAAAGTCTATAAAACGTATGCAATTATTGTGACAATATAAATGGCTAGACAAGTTGCTATGACATATTTTTACATTGTACAACATTAAATACTCAGTGTCAGGTTACAATATTCAGTGTTGGGAAGGTTACTTTGGAAATGTAATAATAGGTTACAGATTTGGTACAGTTACCTTCTGAAATGTAAAGATTATGTTGATGTAACTATTTCAATTACTGTATTAAAATAATGTAACTGTAACGTTGGAGGTGTGACAACAGAGTTGAGGATCCAAATGCAGCTTTATTAAGATCGTAGTCAGACAGGCAGGGTCAAACACCAGCAGAACAGTACCATCCAAGGCAAATACAAAAGAGTAATCCAATAAACAGGCAATGGTCAGGGCAGGCAGCAAACAATCAAAACAAGGAAACAGTCCAAGATCAAAAACTCGAAGGCAAGGAAACTAGGAAACATTACAGGCTTCAATCATCTAGAAGTTGTTTAAACGTGTGTGTGTGTGTGTCATTCTTATAGTGCAGTGCTTCTCAAAGTCCGGACCCCGGTCCGGATCCGGACCCGGAGGGAATTCAGTCCGGACCCGCCCCAATTTCATATTTCAAGAACACTAATTATTTCCTACTTTGGTTAATCTTGTAAATCATATGTTTAGTTTTTTAATGTCTTTTTGGAGATGGTCCGAAATGAAAGCGAAGGCGACATATTGAAACTTTTCCTTCATGACATTTGTTGTCATGACATCCAGTGAGCATATGACGTTTGACATAATCGGACGACATTTCACCGCTAATATGAATAATTTTTTATTTATTTATTTTTGTTATCACTTAGATTATAGTGTTTTTTTTTATATGAATGTATAATTGAAAAGAACCGACTGTCTTCAGAAAAGATTTGATGTCATTTTCATTTCGTCTATCCTACCGTTTTGTATTTGATTACAGCCGTAACCGGGGAAACCGCTATATCTCCTGCTCCAACAGCGCCTCCTGCTGGCAGAGAATTAATTTGCATTTGCAAGTCTGTGGGAAACGCTGGTGTCTGTCAGCAAACATAAACAAAAAGCTTGCTTCAGAACTGTTTTGAGAAGGTGCTTAAGTTTTGGGCCATGTATTATTACTATGAATTAGGCTACTACTACTACTACTACTACTACCATCTTGTGCCCTGCAATAATCATTTACTCAAACTCGCTTTTATGAGATAAAGGAGGAAAAAACATATCGGCCAAACATATCAGCCAAAAAATCAGCATCATATATCGGCCATCGGCTGCCCTGATTTCTAAATATCGGCATCGGCCAGAGAAAAACCCTTATCGGTTGACCTCTATTGCAGACACTTAAATTAATTGTTTTGCCACTGTTGCACTTTATTAAAAAAAATTGTTCATTTGTTATGCATGTTACGTATGTTTATTAAAAACAAGCTTTGTAATAACCAATTGTTCCGGTCCGGACCTTTGACACTGATGAAAATTCAGATTTGGACCTTTGAATGTAGACTTTGAGAACCCCTGTTATAGTGTGTGACTGATGAGGTGATGAGAGACAGGTGACTGCAATTGGTGAGTCCTAATTAGTCCGGGCAAAGGATTATGGCAAATGGAGTCCGGGGTAAAGTGGCAAGAGTCTGGAATGGAGTGCCCTCTAGCGAAGCTCACGGGCACTCCAGCTCGAGATTAGTGACAGTAACTGATTACATTTGATTACTTTTTGATGACTTTTCTACATTTCTAATGTTTTTAACTGGTAATAATTTTTAAACATGTAAACCAGGCAGGGTTAACCTTACAGTAGTAGGCTACTCAACACTGATTACTGTCACATGCTAAATCAATTAAGATTATAATCATTTAATTTTAAAGCACAGCCACCACAAAATCAGACTTACTTTGAGATCATTCTTAAGTTAAATACAGATTTAAAACCATAACAAGCAATAGTTTAGTAGCTACGATACTGATTTTGAAAACAAATCTTTGCATATATGACAGGAAACACTGGCATCTAAACAATGGCTTGGAAAAGAACAGTTAATCTTCAAAAATAAAGCATATACATAAACCTAAATAGGAAATAAAACAGCAGTCAATGCAATTTATGAAAGAAATCAGCTAAATCTGTATGTGGGGGTGTGTGTGAAAAAAATGAGATGTAACTCCCTTTGTAATCGTTAACATTTTCATAAGTAATTAATTTAATTACACATTTTTTTTCTCTCAGTAACTGTAACTGATTACAGATACATTCATTTTGTAGTTAAATTATGTAATTCTGTTACATGTAACTAGTTACTTCCCAACACTGGTTACCCGCTATTGTAGTTTTAATGTGTGTGTAGAATGTAACATGACCACTATATATATAAGACACTATAGACTCTCTATGGAACCTCATAACAAAAACTAACAAAAATTACAAACACACAGATTGGCATTTGAAAACTTCAGCTTTAATAATCCACATAGCATAAATAAATAACATGCAAAATATCTCTGCAATTACCAGCGATAGCCCTCCCCATAGCCAACCACTGCTGCTGTCTGGATGTTATGTCGATGTGTCGATGTTGACATGCATCTGTCTTGCATAGTATAAAACTTGTTTTGGGGGTTTGATTCTTGTACAGGAAGCCCTTTAAAGCCTTCATCATTAGAACATGATTGAAAAACTAAAATAATAACCTCCTACTAAACAGGGCCAGGGTTTACAATATTAAAATGTGCATGTTTGTTCGAGGTGTGACAATTACCTTGATTGCGTAAAGGCCACATCATTCATTTACAGTTACGCACATGCCGAAGAGATTTAGTTTAGGGCAGTAATGCTAGTAAGGCTGTCAACTACACACTATGTTATCACTTTCTTATGTTTTATTTTTAGTTTTATAAAAGTCCAGTTAAAGCAACTGTATGTAGTTCTGTGTATTTTTGCGACTTTGGAGCTCCCTAGAGTTAAGTGAGTGAAATTCACTGTCGTAATTACATGTGCATTTGTTACTGCCATAAAGCAATCTACCCTTTTCGCGGAATTTCATACCCGTTCATCAAACTTAGACTACATCATCCCAAAACACACGATTGAGCGGAAACAGAAGCCATTTGCATTATTAAAAGTCAGTGAACCATCAGAATGATTTTGAAACTGTATTTAAAAACATACAGTTGCTTTAAAATAACAGCTTTTCAATCTCTCTTTCCAGCTTTCACATCTTTGTAGTTCAGGCTACAGGTCTTCACAAACCTTTAACCCTCCATATACACTATACAATAAATATTATACAATATCTTTATACATTATCCCCACTTTTCCAGTTATCACCTTAGGAAAAGCAGATTATACTTATCACTGTTTACATGATCACACAATGTGTTTTCATTTGGAAGACTAGAATACTTATATTTCTATTTTATATATCTAATTACAAAATAAAACATATAAACAAATAGAAATGTTCACACACCATAACCCTAATAAGGATCTATGCTACAACAGATCCAACCATTACTGACACACTTAGTTAATAAGTTAACACCGAGTTAAAGAGCAAGGGCTCTACCAGGCATGCATAGGGTAGACTAAAACTCCTTGTGGAGTCTGTTTAACACAGACACATTGCACATAAAGAGCTCCCCAAACACGGCAGATTCCCCCACAAAAATATATGGCACATTAGGGTTTCAGTCAAGACTGGTACAGTAGGTAATGTTAGTTTTTCAGCTCATACAGTATGAATCATATTCTCTGCAGCCAGTCATATGCATGAAACAACCCCTGATGCCAATTCAGTAAACAGCACTTACGCACTTTATCAAGGATTGCAACCGCATGCACTTCAAAAATTAATAATAAAAAAAAAGGTGAAACTCAATGCTTTAAACACAGTAAAGGTTGAAAGTGCATTCTAACATTTTCCAGTCAGTATTTGTAATTCTTATCATATTGCACATCAAAAGAATGTATTGTAATACAATAGCACTTTTCTGTGCCCTTAAAGATATGTCTCCCCTAATTCATTATCCTTTTTTTTTTGTAAGCATATTTTAATTTCATGTTATTTGATGCTACAGGCACTGCTTTTTGCATTTTATTCTCTTTGTCATGCTTGCAGAATATTTCCTTCTCAAACGGTTTTTAACCCTAAAATGGGCATTATGCCAACTTTTCTTTAAAAATCCAATTCCACCACACAAGGGAAAATCATGCTTTGGTAAATAATTATGAAAATTGACACTAATTCATTCAGACATAAAAAGTTGAAATTGAGACATAGAAGTCAAACAAGCTGATATTGTAAGATTAAAAAGTGAAACAAAGTTGAAATTATGACTTTATGATTTTCATCTCATAAATATGACTTCTGTTATAATTACCCCCTTTATCTTATAAATATAACTGTCATAACAAGGAAAATTCAACTGAAAAATCTCAAAAAGCAAAATCAATATGATGCTCTCACAGTTAAGCTCATTAATTGATTTAAGACTGTTTTAATATCAGATTTAAACTGATCAGCAATGAAGGCAAACAATCAACATATTTCTGGCACCACAAACGTCAACCGTTTTCATGTAAAATGTTGATTTTTAAAGCTTTATCCATGTGCTTTTGAGTTGCATGTAAATTATAAATCAACCCTGTTGTCTTATGTTTTTCCCTCAAGTTATCATGACACAAAGAATGAATTTTAAGAGCATTTCATGAACAGAAGCCATTATGCTGGGAGCAAACTAAAGGCCATATGGATGTCATTATTTTAAATATTTTGCTGTAATGCTGAGAATCTCAGACCAAGCTGACAGATATCAACCACTTAAACAGACATCTAACAAGAAGTGCTTTAGGATATTTGCTTATCTATCACTCACTGATGCACGGGAACTTGACTTTGAATTGATACCAAAATGCTTTACTAATTTAGACCAGATTGTAACTTAAACGGTTCAAGGTTGCGTAAGGCCTAATTAGCTCTGGAAAAGGCCATTAGTGCTGCATGTTGTCAGGCTAATTCATTTGGAAACGAGGGGCTGCAGGAAAAAGCTGACTGAATCAATGGAGAGAATGTGTAAAAGAAAGAGGTAGGATAATTCTCATGGAGATGAAAACACAAGACATTCTCATGGAGACTATGAATACACTCTTTTATAACCGTTCTCTCTCCTCTGGCGAATTCATTTCAGTTTCTGAGGCCTTGGTTGAGAGTATAATCCTGGTTTGGTTCTGTATGAACCTGCTGGGTTTGTGCCTTTTTAGGTGAAGAGAGAGCACAATTAAGATGGCACAGGGACAAAAGAATGCTTTCTGGGCAATAAGACCGTGTCCTGCTCTCACACCTGTATGGAGCAATCAACTGGAGTTTGGTGTTAAACTTGAATGACAAACTCGGGGTTAGTGTAGGAGAAGCCTTGGAATTCATTTTGGTCCAGATTCATAATGAAGAGTTTATCCGTTGGTGTCAGCTCAACCACCATCTTGGTGAACTCCTTGTCAAAATTACCTGTGTCACGTCGATTTTTCTGAAACAAAAACAGAGAAAAAGAGTTATGAGTGTGACCATGAATGTGCATAATGTTTCGCATACATCACTAATGGTCTAGGTTATAACTAGTAACCTGAACTCAAGGTGTTAAAGGTCAAAGATATTACTTGTTTACACATTTTTAAATTGTTTACGTTTTTTAAATTTTGAAAACACCACAATACAGTAAGGCTCTACATGTTTACATTAGTTAATTACATACACTACTGTTCAAAAATCTGAGTTTGGTAAGATTTAAAAAAAATGTATCACATTATTACAGTAAAAACTGTAATATTGTGAAATATTATTACAATTAAAAATAACTGTTTTCTATTTAAATATATTTTAAAATGTAATTTTTTCCTGTGATGCAAAGCTGAATTGACCAAGCTCATTATCCGGTCTTTAGGAGTTCACAAACATTGTGTGCTATATTTTCAGGAGTTTCTGATGCGAAATAGAAAAATTTCAATGCGCAGAATTCTTGAATAAAGGTATTTGCACATTATAAAGGTCTGTATAATTATTTTTCAATATAATGCATCCTTGCTGAATAGCAGTATTAATTTCTTAAAAAAAAAAACTTTACCGACCCAAACGTTTTAAATGATAGTGTACATTTTAACATTAATTTGTAAAAATCAACATTAGTTAATTACTGTATAGGAATATTTATACACATTTTGAAAATATTTTTTTAAGTCATTTTCTGTACATTATTACACTTATTGTGAAATGTTAGCACTTTCACTGTAATTTTTCATTTCTAAAAAAAATATATTTTTTTTTCCTTGGGGTGGGGGGGTATTTTTTGGCATTTTGCATCACTTCAATAAGACCATTACTCTTATAGAAATGCAATAAAAAGTCAACACAAAATTGCATTTGCAACCTATTTTACTTCCACAGTGTGGCCTGTTTCTGTGATAAGCAGGATATTCAACCAGATAAACTTGAATTTGTTTCATTACCCATGAAAACTGCTAAGTTAACATGATCCAATAGCCCACAAAGCCTTGGTGACATCAGCAGAAAAAAGCTGATCATGAATTACGGAGGCACTTTGGAAAAATATGCCAAATCACCTGAAACATGCATGAAGAAAGCAAATAGGATCCATTGCGATTTTATGTTGACTTTAAATCAGACATCTGTGATTATAATCACATATCAACTGTAAAGACAACACAAAAACACCACAGAGGATAATCAGATACTAAAAGTCAGAAACAGCAAAAAAGACCAAGAGGAAACTGATGAAGAGGAACCCACAGCTTGAAGTTACATCAGAATCAAAAACTCAAGACAAAAGAGTCAGTCTGGAGGAGGCTGAATTAAACCACAAATAACATGGAGGGACAGTACAGACTCAGAGGAGAGCAGACTAGACCATAAATGTCTAAAACATTTAACAAAAATTCTCTAAAAAGCCATGAGAATGAGATGAACATTTGGACATTAAAGTCCAGCCACCAACTGGAGACAAACAGCTCACAGTTCTGCTAAACACATAAACCAGGAACAGAGAGACACCAAATGCCCTTTCATTCAAGACAGAGGACAATCAAGACAAAGTCCTACCTTCTGCTAGAGGCCCAAACCAACTTTGGAGAAAAGTACTTCTTGAGTCTGGTCCCTGTACCTACTTAATCACTGCACCATCATGTCCTCATGAGACCCAGAAGTCCAAACGCACTATTTAACACACTCACGCAAAACACTCCTTTTGTTCTCATATGGATCTGCTGTTTGCTGATGGTTATTTTGCAGGTATCTAAGCAGGTAGCTTATTTTTAAGACTAGTCAATTAGCGTTCTTGCATTGTGGACACTGCTTGGGATCAGTACGTTTTATTTTTTATTTTTTTTCCTTGAAAGAAATAATTTACTTTTATTCACTAAGGATTCATTAAATTGATCAAAAGTGACAAATAAAACAATTTATAATATTACAAAACATTTCAAATAAATATTTTCATAAAAGATTCCTGAAAAACTGCATTATGGTTTTCACACACAAAAAAAATCAGCAGCAAAATTTGTTTCTTGAGCAACAATTCTGCATATTAGAATGATTTTTGTGACACTCAAGATGTTACTGTATTTTTGATCAAATAAATGCAGCCTTGGTGAGCATAAAAGACTTCCTTTTTAAAACATTTTCTTACTGACCCCTTATATATATTTTATATATACTGACAATAGTATATATATATATATATTTATGCTGATATCTACGGTATGTTAACATGATTTTTGCATTTTATATTTTGGAAAAACTTTTTTAGACTGCAGAATTCTATTTACCAGCAAAATTAAATATCGTCATCTAAAAATTATAGTGCATATTATTAACTTAAATAATAAAATATCAGTATTCAGAGACTACATTTCGGCACTAGTTGTGTATGCAAGAATAAACACAGAGAAGGAAAATATACAGACATACAAAAATCATTAATATATTCCAAATACATATTCATATATTTTCCTCTATAGAAACAGTCTGTCCACAGTTTCACAGTAATTTGATCCAAACACTGCCAGGCATAGATAACAAGTCAAAAAATGTCATACATCACAGATTTGGTAGAATAATGACACAAAAGATATGTTCTCGTAAGTAGTTACAACATCATCATCATCATCATCATGTCTGGAATTAAGTTGTTGTAGTCACATCACTATAATTTCCAGTTGGTTTAAGGATGTGGTTACGAGTATCCAAGCAGCACTGGTTGGAAAACTACACGTTGCATGACCAGTTCTTAAACTTTAATCTCTGACTTGGCACAGTTTCACACAAACACACGTACAACACCCAACCGAAAAAAGCACTAAAATGGGGTGAGACCCAGTAAACATCCCGATCAATGAGCGGTAAATGGTTCATCTGAGGTGCATGGCTTGTGTGTGCATGTGGGGAGAAAGATAGATTTGGCAGCTATATTTAATATTCTAAAGATATGCTTCGTCAGAGACAATGACTGAATCTCACAAAACCTCTAGGGCAGGTCTAGGTCACATTTCACCCCAAAATGAAAAGAAAATAATAAAAAACTAATTGATAATAAATAAAATGAAGCCAATTTATAAAACCATTACAATCTTTTTTTGCATTGTCACATCACAAAATGAAGAATCACACTGATTCTCATCACATTTGAGAGCATTTTTTGTCTGATTCTTAAATGTGATTAATAGTTTTGTCATTTGTCAATTATATAATATAGAGATATATATATATATATAATCTAGGGGTGAAATGTGTCCATAACACTGGATTTATCCGTAAAACTACAGTCCATGATATGCAAGCATCAAATGGTCAAAATCTCGCAAGGCTGCCACACATTCACTCTTTATAGGTTCTTTTACAAAGTTAGTCAATCTTTTTCCTTGATCCTTTTAATCAAACAAAAAATAATAAGCAGGAAGGAACAATATGAATAGAAATTACCTCCATTCATCCATCAATCTGGTTGAACTCTCTCATTGGCTCATTCAGACAATGTAATTTCAAGATCTGTAATCTCATTGGTCCCTATTTTGAGCTTGGCTAAAACTGGCTACTTGGATTTCACAGATGCAAAATTTGGATTAATGAACGAGAAGCCCTGAAATTCTTCTTGGTCCAGGTTTTGAATCACTTCCTGGTCAGGAGGGGTCAGGACGGGAGGATGACGGGTGAAAAAACGATCAAAGTTCTCTGCGTCTCGACCGCACTGTGGAGAAGACGAGAGAAGAGAGATGTGGGATGGGAAAATGATGATACGGCGTGAGCAAACAAATGAGGAATTAATGACAAATGGAAGCTTCAAATGTGGCAAAATAACTGAAAAAAATTATTCAGACGTGTGATAATAGTAACAGTTAACTGAGTGAATGTGTGATGATAGAAAATGATGAGCACATACCTACATTGCATAACTAAATTATATGCACATACTGTCAGTCAAACACCTTCCTGTTCTCGTTTGAGCAAAACATTTCATGCACATCATTTTCTGTGTTAGAAACATATTTCTGATGCTGCTAATTGTTGTGCTGCTAGAAGTCAACACATCAAAACATTTCGTTTTCAGGTGATGAATGTGCAGCATTCAGAAAAATGTGATCTGTGGAATTCCAAGTGTTCAAAAAGAAGTGAGAGGGTGAAGAGCAGGGATTGTGGGAAAATAATAAGGGTTCTGTATCCAAATCACTTACCTGTGAATGGGTAAATGGGTTTTGAATTCAATATTTAAATGTTTATTCTTTGAACTCACCTCACACATCCTTAATGCAGAATTATGTGGGGCGGGGCTTGCTATAACTGGCCAATCAGCCCACAGTCAAATGCATTATCAGAAATATATGCTTAGACTTTAGAGCAAAGAACAAAATGACGACCTAACCTTAACCTGAATCAGGCAGCACCGTTACATGGAGATCTATGCACATATAGACTTATCATGAAGAATTCAAAATAAATCAAACCTGTTAGAATACTCATATGCAATCTGTTAACTGCAGGGGCTTAGGGATGATCAGAAAAGTGGGAGACGCATTAAAAATCTCATCAGCTTCTCTTCACATATACAACATGATTTCAAATGCCTAGTTGCCATGGATACACTCATTCCAGATACCATTTGAAAGCTTAAAAACAAATAACTAGCATTATTGTCAGTTTAATAATTAGACCTAAACTTTGTTGCAAATCATGTGACACTGAAGGCTGGAGTAAGGATGCCGAAAATCACAGGAATAAAACATGACAACAAAATAAATGAGAAAACAGTTATTTAAATTGACTAATTTTTCCTGTTTTTTGCTATATTTTGATCAAATAAGTATAGTCCTGGTAATCATAAAAGACTACTTCTTTAAAAAACATTTTAAAATCATAATGAACGTGATATGTGATACTGTGATATGTGGTGGTAATTACAGTGGGTACGGAAAGTATTCAGACCCCCTTAAATTTTTCACTCTTTGTTATATTGCAGCCATTTGCTAAAATCATTTAAGTTAATTTTTTTTCCTTTTTAATGTACACACAGCACCCCATATTGCAAAAATGTCAACAATTCTGTGTTTTTGCAGATTTATTAAAAAAGAACAACTTAAATATCACATGGTCCTAAGTATTCTTTGCTCAGTATTTAGTAGAAGCACTTTTTTGATCTAATACAGCCATGAGTCTTTTGCAACAAGTTTTTCACACCTGGATTGGGGGATCCTCTGCCATTCCTCCTTGCAAATCCTCTCCAGTTCTTTAAGGTTGGATGTAAACGTTGGTGGACAGCCATTTTTAGGTCTCTTCAGAGATGCTCAATTGGGTTTAAGTCAGGGCTCTGGTTTGGCCATTCAAGAACAGTCACAGAGTTTTTGTGAAGCAACTCCTTCGTTATTTTAGGTGTGTGCTTAGGGTTATTGTCTTGTTGGAAGGTAATCCTTCGGCCCAGTCTGAGTTCCTGAGCACTCTGGAGAAGGTTTTTTCGTCCAGGATATCCCTGTACTTGCCGCATTCATCTTTCCCTCGATTTCAAAAAGTCGTCCTGTCCCTGCAGCTGAAAAAACCCCCACAGCATGATGCTGCCCACACCATGCTTCACTGTTGGGACTGTATTGGACAGTGTGATGAGCAGTGCCTGGTTTTCTCCCCACCTACCGCTTAGAATTAAGGCCAAAAAGTTCTCTCTTGGTCTCATCAGACCGGAGAATCTTATTTCTCACCATCTTGGTTGTTTTTTAGCAAACTCCATGCGGGCCTTCATGTGTCTTGCACTGAGGAGAGGATTCCGTCAGGCAACTCTGCCATAAAGCCCCGACTGGTGGAGGCTGCAGTGATGGCTGACTTTCTACAACATTCTCCCATCTCCCGACTGCATCTCTAAAGCTCAGCCACAGTGATCTTTGGGTTCTTCTTTTACCTCTCTCACCAAGGCTCTTCTCTCCCGATTGCTCAGTTTGGCTGGACGGCCATTTCTAGGAAGGGTTCTGGTCGTCCCAAAACGTCTTCCATTTATGGATTATGGAGGTCACTGTGCTCTTAGGAACCTTAAGTTCAGCAGGAAATTTTTTTGTAACCTTGGCCAGATCTTTGCCTTGCCACAATTCTGTCTCTGAGCTCTTCAGGCAGTTCTTTGACCTCATGATTCTCATTTGCTCTTTCATGCACTGTGAGCTGTAAGGTCTTAGGTCAGGTGTGTGGCTTTCCTAATCAAGTTCAATCAGTATTATCAAACACAGCTGGATTCAAATGAATGTGTAGAACCATCTCAAGTATGATCAGAAGAAATGGACAGCACCTTAGTTAAATATTTGAATGTCACAGCAAAGGGTCTGAATACTTTAGGACCATGTTATATTTCAGTTTTTCTTTTTTAATAATCTGCAAAAATGTCAACAATTCTGTGTTTTTCTGTCAATATGGGTGCTGTGTGTACATTAATGAGGAATAAAAAATTTACTTAAATGATTTTAGCAAATTGCTGCAATATCACAAAGAGTGAAAAATTTAATGGGGTCTGAATACTTTCCGTACCCACGGTATACTCTAATAACTCGTAACAATATTTACTATACTATACTAATATTGACTTTAACTATACTAAACTATATATATAATATACATATGGCAGGAAAAAGTATTTTGTCAGCCACCAATTGTGCAAGTTATCTCACTTAAAAAGATGAGAGAGGCCTGTTTTCATCATAGGTATACCTCAACTATTAGAGACAAAATGAGAAAAAAAATTCCATAAAATCACATTGTAGAATTTTTAAAGAATTTTTTTTTGCAAATTATGGTGGAAAATAAGTATTCGGTCGATTACAAAATTTCATCTCAATACTTTTGTTATATACCCTTTGTTGGCAATGACATAGGTCAAACGTTTTCTGTAAGTCTTCCCAAGGTTTTCACACACTGTTGCTGGTATTTTGGCCCATTCCCCCATGCAGATCTCCTCTAGAGCAGTAATGTTTTGGGGCTGTCGCTGGGCAACACGTATTTTTCAACTCCCTCCAAAGATTTTCTATGGGGTTTAGATCTGGAGACTGGCTAGGCCACTCCAGTACCTTGAAATGCTTCTTACGAAGCCATTCCTTCTTTGCCCGGGTGGTGTGTTTGGGATCATTTTCATGCTGAAAGACCCAGCCACATTTTCATCTTCAATGCCCTTGCTGATGGAGGTTTTCACTCAAAATCTCACGAGACATGGCCCCATTCATTCTTTCGTTTAAACGGATCAGTCTTCCTGGCCCCTTTGCAGAAAAACAGCCCCAAAGCATGCTGTTTCCCAACCCAAGAAAAAAAACCATGCTTCACAGTAGGTATGGTGTTCTTTGATGCAACTCAGCATTCTTTCTCCTCCAAAAGCGACAAGTTGAGTTTTTTACCAAAAAGTTCTATTTTGGTTTCATATGACATTCTCCCAATCCTCTTCGGGATCATCCAAATGCTCTCTAGCAAACTTCAGACTGGCCTGGACATGTACTGGCTTAAGCAGGGGGACACGTCTGGCAATGCAGGATTTTTTGTCCCTGGCGGCGCAGTGTGTTACTGTTGGTAGCCTTTGTTACTTTGGTCCCAACTCTCTGCAGGTCATTCACTAGGTCCCCCCTGTGTGGTTCTGGGATTTTTGCTCACAGTTCTTGTTATCCTTTTGTCCCCACGGGGTGAGATCTTGCGTGGAGCCCCAGAGCGAGGGAGATTATCAGTAGTCTTGTATGTCTACCATTTTCTAATAATTGCTCCCACAGTTGAGTTCTTCACACCAAGCTGCTTACCTATTGCAGATTCAGTCTTCCCAGCCTGGTGCAGGTCTACACAATTTTGTTTCTGGTGTCCTTTGACAGCTCTTTGGTCTTGGCCATGGTGGAGTTTGGAGTTTGACTGTTTGAGGTTGTGGACAGGTGTTTTTTATACTGATAATGAGTTCAAACATATGCCATTAATACAGGTAACCAGTGGTGGACAGAGGAGCCTCTTAAAGAAGAAGTTGCAGGTCTGTGAGGGCCAGAAATCTTGATTGTTTGTAGGTGACCGAATACTTATTTTACTGAGGAATTTACTAATTAATTCTTTAAAAGTCCTATAATGTGATTTTCTGGATTTTTTTTTCCCTCATTTTGTCTCTCATAGTTGAGGTATACATATGATGAAAATTACAGGCCTCTCTCATCTATTTTAAGTGGGAGAACTTGCACACTTGGTGTCTTACTAAATACTTTTTTGCCCCCGGTATATATTTTAAATTTACAGATGAGCTTTTTTTCCGTCTGTTTTCAGCAGTATATTGCAACATGCTGTGCCAGCGCAGCTTGGTTCATGAATATGAATAATTTAGTGAGCAGGTTGGCAGATAGCATGCATTAACACCATTAATCCTTGCACAATTGTTCAGCCAAAGCAGCTGGTTGGCTTTTGAAAGCATATGTTCATTTTATTCTGTGAAAATTGTACTATTGTCCTTAAATGAATACCGGATATATTTAGTGTGGTTTAAGTGTCTGAATACTTTTTTGGGTCACTGTATATCCACATCCTGAGTCAACCCGCAAAATTCTTAAAATGCTCCATTATAGTTTTCTGCAGAATTTCAGTCTAAATATTAACGCAAACCTTCACTGCCTCACATATTTGTGTTTTCATAATCTTTGTGGTTTAACAGCAGAGCATGGAGTGGCGCTTTACTTCCTGCACTGCCGCATTTGGAACCAACAAGCGTCTTGGCTACAACACAAATCTTCTCAAATGAGACATACATATGAAGATATTCTTCTCCATCCCAATGTTACTCAGAACAAGAAAGTGTACATGCACCACCTGAAAAACACACATACACACACACACACACAAACAAATACACAAAAACGCGGCATTTTTACTTACTGCTTTGGGTTTGAAGAGAGGTTGACCTTCCATATTTTGCAATTTTCCCAGTCCATGTAGCGGAAGAAAGCGTGTTCCTTAATGTCTCGCTCTCCCTCCGGTCCACAGCCCAGACGCTTCCCTGGATGCTTGGTCATCAGCTGCCAACACGTAACAGTGTCTGTTAGTGTATGCAAGCACAGACAAGAATATATAAAGTGTGTGTTTGTGTGTGTCGCCTACCCCTTTGCATATGGCCACTGCTTCTTTGGACATGGATTTGGGGTAAGACACATGATGCTCCATGATTGACTGGAAAAGCTCATCTTCATCCTCACCATCAAAAGGGGGCTAAAGAAGAGGAAGCACACAGGCATCACTGTATCTATCACAATCACACAATGCTCTGAATTTAGACCCAGAATGATAAGGTGGCATTTGTTTACCTGTCCTGCCAGCATTTCATACAGTAAAACTCCATACGCCCACCAGTCGACAGACTTGCCATACGGTTGATATGCAATGATCTGTAACACAGGAGAACATATATATGCCTTGTGCACACTAACATAGACTCACTGTAATTAATATAACACACTCATATGTCCACACACACCTCTGGGGCAATGTAGTCTGGAGTGCCACAGAAGGTTTTGGTTGTGGCCCCATCAAACATGTTCTCTTTGCACATGCCAAAATCTGCAATTTTAATGTGGCCTTCAGCATCCAACATCACATTATCCAGCTTCAGATCTCTATACAAACCCAGAAAACAAAGAGCAACAGTGTGTGTGAGCAACACACACACACACACACGCATTATTAATAGTGCTCTACAACAATATGATTCTTACTAACTAATGGGCAACCATCACGAAATATATATTCAATTTCATTATTTTTGTATTAAAATATTAACCTTAACTTGAGTGCCAATCATTTCACAATCGGTAAAGGGGTCATAAGATGTTGCTAAAAAGAACTTATTTTGTGTATTGGTGTATGAAAATAGTTATGCGGTTTTAAGTTTCAAAACCATTATTTCCACTACTGTACATTCTTGTTTCTCCTCGATGCCCCCCTTTCTGAAAGCGTCGATTTTTTTACAAAGCTTCTCATTCCTGAAAGCAGGTGTGCTGGGTTGGCCATCTATCCACTGCGTTGTATTGGCCGAATACCCAGCGTGTGACGGAAATTGACAACCCCTACCATACGTGATGCTTGTAATCACGCCGCGTACATATAAAACCATGTCAGCGCTACCTAAACACCTGTTCAAAACTCGCGTTTGAATCCCAGTGGCACATTCTTAAATATAAAAAATTTAACTTACATTCTAGATCTCAGAACCGCCGGCATTGGTAATCTAATCTTCCCAGGATCATTAAACATCCGTCCATAACGCGCGCACACATCTGAATATTTGGGTTGAGCTGTTCTGGAACGGTGTTGTAACTTAACTTAACCACTGATTTCTAGTCGTTTCCTCTTTTGGAAGACCAAACAAAGTAATTTCGTCTTTCACAACGAAACACACGGCAGGGCTAGAGTCAGCGGAGGCCGGAGGCCTAGAGTGAGCAGAGGCGGCGGGCTTGAGAAAGGCGCGGCCGGCGGATTCAACGAAGGAGCGTCCAGCGGGCTTGCGTTTTAGGTAGGCGTGATTAAATCTTAACTATAAAGAATATCTCTTTGGATTTGAGACTTTAGTCTTTGCAATTTTACAGATCTTCTTAATGCACCAAGAGCTTGTAACACTCCAAGAGAAAGGAACATTTTAAATCGCATCATATGACCCATTTAAAATGTAGTTGTAGAATATTGACAAATATTTTTTTTATTATTAATGCATAATGCCTTGTGTATTATTATAACAGATTATTAAATACTGCGATTGTTGCATTTAATTTTTATGCTTAGATTCACAAACAAACAATCATTTCACCTGTAAACAATGCCCTTTGATTGAAGAAAGAACAAGCCGATGGCAATTTCTGCAGCATAGAACCTGATGGTAAAAAAAAAAAAATTACTGATCTGACTCATAAATAAATCTAAATAATAATTTTGTTGGTTAGCATGGCATAGCATTAATATTTAAAACACATCATTAACCATAATTGATGACTACGAAGTTTGCTTTTATAAAATGGGAAAAATAAAGTAATATTTTAAGCTTTTGTAATGTTTATTTTTTTCTCAGATTTTGTGAAATTAAAAATAACTGTTTTCTATTTTAAAATATTTTAAAACAATTTGTTTGTGATGGCAAAGCTGAATTTCCAGCAGCCACTAGTCCATTCCTAAAATAATAATCTAGAATACTACTTTGTGCAATAAATAATTAAATTTATAATTGTAACAAATAAAAAAAAAAACATTTCAATAATTTTGTCATTCTTTAACCGTTTTGTGTTTGTTTTTAGTAGTGAATACATACACAGCATGGGGTTCCTTAAATTTTCCCACTTGTTGTATTTGATACATCAAATCTCCACCGTTGATATACTCCATCACAAAGTAAAGACGGTCCTACAAACAACAACAACACAACTGATCATAGGTTTATAATGTGTTTTTCATATGTATGTGAATCTGCTTAATACAGAGAGTGTGATGTGTACCATGGTCTGAAAGCACGAGTGGAGCTGGGTGAGGAAGGGTGGTTTGCCAGAGAGAGCGAGAACTCTCTTCTCCACCATAGTGCATTCCACATCATCATCCTGAATGACCACATCCTTCTTCAAGATCTTCACTGCGTACAGCTCATCTGAGCCTTTACGCTCGGCGAGCATCACCTGTAGAAAGGCAGCGCAAAGGAGAACATGATTATTCTGATAATGACATGATAATTAAAATTTTGTCATTATTTATTCTTTAAATTGAAAAAGAAATGTACACATTTTTTGAGCAATTATGTATAATTGATATTAAAATTACATTATATAAAGCCTACAAATGGCATTATGTTTTGTTAAATATTTCATATGGATTTAATTTATAAATAAATGACCTGTTAAGAAGATCTTTTTCAATTATTTACTGATAAATGTGAGTAATAATGAGTGATTTTTTCAATTTCTGACCATTTAAAAATAACTTTTAGAGGACTTTTAAAAGTTTTTATGAATACTAACCATTTTTAAAGTCTCATATGGTCACCATAGTTACCTTTATTTAATCAAAAATACAGTAAAACAGTAATATTTTGAAATATTAGTACGATTTTTGCTATTTTAAAATTTAATTGATTCATATGATGTAAAGCTGTATTTTTAGCATCATTACTCCAGTCTTCAGTGTCACATGATCCTTCAGAAATCATTCTAATATGCTGATTTGCTGAATTTTTTCTTATTTATGCAAGATATCTTCTTATCGATATCGAAAACAGTTTTGCTGCTTAATATCCTATTTATCAATTTTTATATATATTTTTAATGATAGAAGGTCAAAGAATTTGAAATAGAAATCTTTTGTAACCTAATTTACTTGAAAAAAAACTAACTTTTGAACTGCATTTAATCTAAAAAAGTAACATGTTAGCTTTGGCAGACCTTACACTAACACTACTGTGTGTAAATGAGGATGTGTGCAAGAATGAATGGTGTGTCCAACCTTGCCAAAGCTGCCTTTGCCCAGCACCATGACGAAGTTGAAGTCTGAGAGCTTCATGTGGTCTTGGTTGCCATTGGTATCGTATTTGGAGATGTCATTCTTTGAAGAGCCATCTGTATTCTTAGTGCCAGGGCCAATCTTGGCTCTCTGGAGAGTTTAGAAAATGTCAATAAAAATCAGAAAGAGAAGAAAGATACTAGTAAAAAAAAAAAAGTGTGAATACAAATTAAAAGGGACGTGGATTTCACCTCAAATTTCTGCCGCAGTTCTTCATTGCCCTCCTCTCCGTCTGGTGGAACTGGAACGTTGAAATACTCCCCTTCCTCTTGGCCCAGCAACTTAAACCTACAATCCAAACAGATGAAGAGGATGGTCTCAATCCTCGAGCGCTGAGGTCTCATGTGTAGGAGGTATCTGGTAGTGCTTACCATCCGTCGACACCTAGTTTCTGCAGCTCAGAGATGCCAAAAGACATCGACCCCATGAAGTCATTTCTGCTGGTCAGATCCCAATCCCACACCTCCACTGACAAACGCCTGTCTTTATCTGTATCTCTGAGGTTACTATAGCAACATGAAGATGGAAACAGACATTGCACATGTGAAACAAACTTCCATAGCCATTCCACACAAATGAATGCACTTGATTTATTTGCCACTCACAAGCTGAAGTGTTCGTCCCAGGTAGGATTGAGGGAGCACTTGATGGTTTTGGTCTTCTGCTTGCTCTCGCTCTTTGGGTCTGGAATTAATTTAAGCTTCACGTATGGATCTGACAGGCCGTTTGGATCCATTGGCACCAAGTTACGAGCTTCCTTGACTATAATATAAAATACAGAAAAATATCATTTGAAAACCAATGGATGAAGTATTATATGTACTTCAACTGTAGTATCTTCACGTGCAATTTGTATTTCAAAGTAGTGTAGTGTTATTTTAGTATTATTTTATATTAAGTATAGTGCTCATTTAAGTTGTGAATTAGCTTTTATTTGTATATTTTCCATTTTCATTTCAATTTTAGTTATTTTGTTGTGTGCGTTTGTCATTTTTAATAGTTTTTGTCATTTGAAACATTTCTATGTAATGTAATACTATCCTATTTATATTTACTTAACTTAAAAAAACAAAAACAAAAATAAAAAAAGTATAAATAACTAACACTTACAAACTGAAAATGTAAACAAATTGTAGTCTAACAGAAATATTTTTAAAACAACAAAACTAATAAAAAGCACATTCAATTACTACAACTTAAAAAGCTTGCCTTGTCAAATAATTGAAATAAAACAAAGTTAAAGGTTTCAAAAATATTTATATTTTATTTCATTTGACTTCAATTACTTTTTTTGGGAGGGGGGGGGGGGGTCCCTGTTTTTTGGTGTTTGTGCATTGCTAGGTGGATGCTAAGGGTTGTTTTTATGTGGCTGTTGTGGGGGTTACTATATTTGAACAATGTCATCAGCAGATTAATTCTAAAGAATCTGTAAGTTTGCTATAAATGAACAGCGAAGTGTATGAAACTTCTATTTATATACTCAGGCCTCTAAATGCATCTGTAGAGAGCTGATGGATGGGTGAGCTGGTGTGTGGGTGTGTGTGAATGGGATGTGGGGCAATCGTTGGCAGATTGATCTCATGTTTCCAGAGGATGCCGTTTCTGCCCAAGGCAAAAAGAGCTGAGAAAAACACAGACTCGTTTAGAACACTTTGTTGCCGAGCTGTGTGTTTTTAAATTGAGTGATAGAAGCATTTTTCCTGAAGACAAATTGTATTTTTTTTTTTATCAAATTTACCACACAAAGACCTAGAAATCCTCTTTAGCTAAGCCCAAAACATGCAAACATCACCATTATTGCAACATTTCCACTCAATACTCTTGTACTGGTTTGCATGCTTAGCTGAAATTTTCAGCTAGAAAAGCAGTTTGCTTTCTGCCCTGCTGATATATTATGTATCCCACAACAGCACTAACACGCACAATGAACACTGATGATATTTGCTTATAACATTACATATTCAAAACTAGCACAGCTGTGGGTTCTTTAGTTTCTGAACAAAGCCCTTCCTCACTACTCCAGTCAAGTCAATTATTATCAGAGCATTTGTTTGAAAAAGCTACTGACTAATTATTAAAATGATTAAAATGTCACGTTAAAATGCAGCGCATTGAGAATTTTTTGAAGTGTATCTCAATAAAACCTTTATCTATCCATGTCGGGACTAAATATCCACACACTGATAGTGTAGCTACACAGTAGTTTCAAGGGTTGTACAATGTTTTGTCAATTAACCAATCCTGTTATTTATGTAGTATCATCTAAATGAACTGAACTGAATCAAGACCAATTATTTAATATTAATACCTAATTCTATTGTTTAAATCGCTCCTCTAAATAAAACAGGATTAAAGCATGCCAACTCTGCTGGAAACAAACCTCAGCTTAGATGGTTTGCAGATCTAAATTGTTTTTAGCTGGTCCACAAATGAACAAGCTTGCATTTAGCTAGATTAGATGAGACCAGCTGGTTTCTTAGCCTGACGTTCTGACAGTAAAAAGTGACCACAACTCCTCTAAAACCAGCTCAAAATCTGAAGTCGGTATGCTGTTTTTATGTTTTTGAAAAAGTCTCTTATGCTCAACAAAGCTGCATTTATTTGATCAAACTGCCGAATTTTTTTTTAAAGTGCCTGTCCTATTTTATAATATTTTGATGATATGGCTAAACTGAACTTTCAGAAGCCATTACTCTCCATTATATCAGTGTCACATCATTCTTCAGAAATCATTCTAATATGCTGATTTGACCAATTTTTTTGATCAATAGAAAGCTCAAAAGAACAGCATTTATTTGAAATAGAAATCTTTTGTAACATTATAAATATCTTTACTGTCACGATATACTGTATCATTTTGTGGGTGGTTATTATATATGGCATGTGGTTGCTAGGGTGTTCTGAGTAGTTTTTACGGTAGGGTGTTTCTGAACTCACTAAATTGGCAGTTAATTTAAGAATTCAAGAGTCATTGAAATATCCCCACTATAATTATATATATATATATAACAATCTAATATATATATAATCTATATATATATTGCGTGCGTGTGTGTGTGTGGGGAACTCCCAGTCACGGTGAGACATATTTGTGATACTTCACAGATATGCAGCCGTCCTCTCCTCTCGGTGTGGTCTGTTCCACACAGGCTGGGAACATTCTCCACGCATCGTTTATGAATATTCATCATACAAGCTGCAGAAAACCACACATAATTAGATTGACAGCATTACACATGCAGGGTTTGTTTCTCACTCACTACTTACTAAGAAATGCCCACACAATCACCGCAGACACCAGGACGCACACCCACAGATCACACCCACGCTAGCTAACATACAGAACACTAAATAGACAGCTGTATTTACACATGCATTGCACATAAAA
This sequence comes from Sinocyclocheilus anophthalmus, assembly GCA_018155175.1. NCBI lineage: Eukaryota > Metazoa > Chordata > Actinopteri > Cypriniformes > Cyprinidae > Sinocyclocheilus > Sinocyclocheilus anophthalmus. The sequence goes on from JADLZN010003702.1 coordinate 115,765, forward strand.
TGATTTAAACAACTGAACGATTCAAAAACAATTCATGTTTATATATGCCCAATCTGTATACGTTTATAGCAGTGCTATACAAGCGTTCAGATTTTTATTGTCTTTTAATCAGATAAAAATAAAAATACATCTATGTTAATAGATTTATAGTCTCATACAGAACATAACAAACATTTTGCATATGCATCATTTCCAAATGATCAAACAGATGAGCAGAACAAACAGTCTATTATGTAATGCATGATCATAACCAGCAGAGGTCACTGTATGAGGGCTTTCATAGTTCAGTGTGTGCGCAGGTTCAGACTCACTGTCGCATTTCATCCCCTGGTGTATGAGCCCGTACAGTAGAGAACCACAGTGGTCACAGAATGTGGGGCTGGAGTATGTGTGTACCTTGAACCTATGCTTACTTCGAGGGTCCTATGACACAAAACACACACCGTTTCTTATCAAAATAAGAAAGCACCTCAACAGAAGAGTGAAATTACTAAACCTTAGGTTACAACAATAATGCTATAACTTGCATTGCAGTCACAATGCAAGTTATAGCAGAAATATATAGTGCATATAGGTTTGAAATATATAGTAACATTATCAATAGATAAAAATAAAATATTATTAATAATGCACTATATTATATAATAATTACAGTGGGTAAGGAAAGTATTCAGACCCCCTTAAATTTTCACTCTGTTATATTGCAGCCATTGTGCTAAAATCATTTTAAGTTATTTTTTTTTTCCTCACTGTACACACAGCACCCCATATTGACAGAAAACCAGAATTGTGACATTTTTGCAGATTTATTAAAAAGAAAAACTGAAATATCACATAGTCCTAACTATTCGACCCTTTGCTGTGACACTCATATATTAACTCAGGTGCTGTCCATTTCTCTACTGATCATCCTTGAGATGGTTCTACACCTTCATTTGGTCCAGCTGTGTTGTTATACTGATTGGACTTGCTTAGGAAAGCCACACACCTGTCTTATAGGGGGGGGGGGGGGTCGGGGGGGACGCCCACCTTACAGCTCACAGTGCATGTTCAGAGCAAATGAGAATCATGAGGTCAAAGTAACTGCCTGAAGAGCTCAGAGACAGAATTGTTGACATTGGGGGGGGGGGGGGGGGGAGGCACAGATCTGGCCATGGTTACTAAAAAATTTCTGCTGCACTTAAGGTTTTTAAGAGCACAGTGGCCTCCATAATCCTAAATGGAAGACGTTTGGGACGACCAAAACCCTTCCTCGAGCTGGCCGTCCGTCCAAACTGAGCTATCGGGGGATAAGAGCCTTGGTGAGAGAGGTAAAGAGAACCCAAAGATCACTGTGGCTGAGCTCTAGAGATGCAGTCCGGAGATGGGAGAAAGTTGTAGAAAGTCAGACATCACTGCAGCCCCCACAAGTCGGTCTTTATGGCAGAGTGGCCGACGCATGCCTCTCCTCAGTGCAAGACACATGAAAGCCCGCGTGGAATTTGCTAAAAAACACCTGAAGGACTCAAGATGGTGAGAAATAGATTCTCTGTCTGATGAGACCAAGATAGAACTTTTTGGCCTTAATCGAAGTGTATATTGTGGAGAAAAACAGGCACTGGGGGGGGGGGGGGGGGGGGCTCAGGGGGTCACCTGTCCAATACAGTCCCAACAGTGAAGCATGGTGTGGCAGCATCATGCTGTGGGGGTGTTTTTCAGCTGCAGGGACAGGATGACTGGTTGCAATCGAGTGAAAGATGAATGCGGCCAAGTACAGTGATATCCTGGACGAAAACCTTCTCCAAGTGCTCAGGACCTCAGACTGGGCCGAAGGTTTACCTTCCAACAAGACAATGACCCTAAGCACACAGCTAAAATAACGAAGGAGTGGCTTCACAACAACTCTGTGACTGTTCTTGAATGGCCCAGCCAGAGCCCTGACTTAAACCCAATTGAGCATCTCTGGAGAGACCTAAAGATGGCTGTCCACCAATGTTTACCATCCAACCTGACAGAACTGAGAGGATCTGCAAGGAGGAATGGCAGAGGATCCCCAAATCCATGTGTGAAAAATTGTTGCATCTTTCCCAAAAAGACTCATGGCTTTATTAGATCAAAAGGGTGCTTTTAAATACTGAGCAAAGGGTCTGAATACCATGATGACCATGTGATATTTCAGTTTTTCTTTTTTAATAAATCTGCAAAAATGTCAACAATTCTGTGTTTTTCTGTCAATATGGGGTGCTGTGTGTACATTAATGAGGAAAAAAAATTTAATTAAATGATTTTAGCAAATGGCTGCAATATTGTTAAGAGTGAAAATTAAGGGGGTCTGAATACTTTCCGGTACCCACTGTATTTATATATTATATATATATATATATATATATATATCTATATATATGTATATAATATATATACAGTGGGGCAAAAAGTATTTAGTCAGCCACCAATTGGGCAAGTTCTCCCACTTAAAAAGATGAGAGAGGCCTGTAATTTTTCATCATAGGTATACCTCAACTATGAAGAGACAAAATGAGAAAAAAAAATCCAGAAAATTCACATTGTAGGATTTTTAAAGAATTAATTGGTAAATTCCTCGTTAAAATAAGTATTTGGTCACCTACAAAAAAGCAAGAATTCTGTCCCTCACAGACCTGTAACTTCTTCTTTAAGATGCTCCTCTGTCCTCCACTCGTACCTGTATTAATGGCATCTGTTTGACTCGTTATCAGTATAAAAGACACCGGTCCACAACCTCAAACAGTCACACTCCAACCTCCACCATGGCCAAGACCAAAGAGCTGTCAAGGACACCAGAAACAACATTGTAGACCTGCACCAGGCTGGGAAGACTGAATCTGCAATAGGTAAGCAGCTTGGTGTGAAGAAATCAACTGTGGGAGCAATTATTAGAAAATGGAAGACATACAAGACCACTGATAATCTCCCTCGATCTGGGGCTCCACGCATGATCTCACCCCGTGGGGTCAAAATGATCACATGAACTGTGAGCAAAAATCCCAGAACCCCACGGGGGGACCTAGTGAATGACCTGAAGAGAGCTGGGACCAAAGTAACAAAGTACCATCAGTAACACACTGCGCCGCCAGGGACTCTAATCCTGCAGTGCCAGACGTGTCCCCTGCTTAAGCCAGTACATGTCCAGTTCCGTCTGAAGTTTGCTAGAGAGCATTTGGATGATCCAGAAGAGGATGGGGAGAATGTCATATATGGTCAGATGGAACCAAAATATAACTTTTTGGTAAAAACTCAACTTGTCTTGTTTGGAGGAGAAAGAATTTTTGGGGGGGTGTTTTTTTTTTGCTGAGTTCATCCAAGACACCATACCTACTGTGAAGCATGGGGGTGGAAACATCATGCTTTGGGGCTGTTTTTCTGCAAAGGGACCAGGATGACTGATCCGTGTAAATGAAAGAATGAATGGGGCCATGTATCGTGAGATTTTGAGTGAAAACCTCCTTCCATCAGCAAGGGCATTGAAGATGAAACGTTGCTGGGTTTTTCAGCATGACAATGATCCCAAACACACCGCCCAGGCAACGAAGGAGTGGCTTTGTAAGAAGCATTTCAAGGTCCTGGAGTGGCCTAGCCAGTCTCCAGATCTCAACCCCATAGAAAATCTTTGGAGGGAGTAGAAAATTCGTGTTGCCCAGCGACAGCCCAAAACATTACTGCTCTAGAGGAGATCTGCATGGAGGAATGGGCCAAAATACCAGCAACAGTGTGTGAAAACCTTGTGAAGACTTACAGAAAACGTTTGACCTCTGTCATTGCCAACAAAGGGTATATAACAAAGTATTGAGATGAAATTTTGTTATTGACCAAATACTTATTTTCCACCATAATTTGCAAATAAATTCTTTAAAAATCCTACAATGTGATTTTCTGGATTTTTTTTTCTCATTTTGTCTCTCATAGTTGAGTATACCTATGATGAAAATTACAGGCATCTCTCATCTTTTTAATTGGGAGAACTTGCACAATTGTGGCTGACTAAATACTTTTTTCCCACCACTGATAATGTGTGTGTGTGTGTGTGTGTAAAGAAAAAATGTTTTTTTTCCCTTCTCTCAAATCTTTATATGAATTGAGAAGTTCATGCCACGGTGTGAATTAATTCCTGTTTCAGTTCATACGCCCACCTGAACATGTAAAACATCTGAAAGAACAGCTATATCTGCCTAAAATCACTGTTATAATTTCACAAAATCACAAAATAATTTCATTACATACCGATTCATTTAATAGTGAAGGTGACAGTTATACATACATTGTATCACAGCAAGTGCATTAGAAACAGATGTTACACCTACACCAACACAGTATCACTGAGATACTATAATGGTTTTTAATTAATATTTTGAATATTATATAATTGATAGATTTATATTTATATTTTCTATTTGTATTTGAACTTTAGTTCGAGTTTTAGTAATTTTGGGTGGTTTTTTATGTCTATATTGTTTTTATTCATTTTTATTTCAGATTTAGTTTGAGTTATTTTATTATATCAGGTTAGACTAAATGAAAATAAGAAAATTTGCATTGGCAGCTAGCTGAATTAAAATATGTTTTAAAATATTTTATTTCAGTTAATGTTTATTTTATTTCAAGAAATGAAATGGTTTTATAGTTTTAGACTCATAGAAAATGGCAGATAAAAAGGTATTGCAATTTCACAATTCATTCCACCTCAAGTACAAATAATATCCATTCAATTTATGAGAACATTTCACTAAGAATTCACATAAATCACCCATTTAATCCTATAGGAAGTTCAGCAAAACTTGAGCGATTGAGCAACAGTAACCAAGGAGAGTGGAGCTTGCAAAGGTCAGCTGCACCCACATAACTGAAAAAGCAAGCACTGCAACTGATAGCAAGATATACAAGAGGGAATTTAAAAAACAATGAAGAGAATTCTGCAGCACTATATGAAATGTTATGATAAATTCCTACAGCTAGGGGGCGCCAATGTAGAGACCCAAAGAAATAACGTACTGCAAAGATTACTATAAAAATAATGCAGCTATATGAAGAAGCAGAATTTTGACTGTTGCTTTTCCTTTGTTTAAATAATTGCAAAATGCAAATTTAACAAAAGCAAGTTAGTGGTCTAATTATTCAGCAACTTTTTGGTGTTCTTCAAGCTTCTGTAAAGGAGTCAACGGTGAAAGGGTCAAGAACCAAAGCTTTCCTACACACCTGCATCCCACAACGGAGATGCAACAAAGATCACTTGTGAAGTACAGTATCATTCACGGAAAACAAACATAATTGGCTGCAATGCAGAAACAAAGCACAACACAGGAAGTGCGCGTGTGCGTCTGCTTTTACACATATAGGGAGGAAGCGCGGTTATAAATAGAGATTAGAGAAGAGAAAACTGATGCCTCTGCCTGTTTGCATGTGAATATATAATGCAACCAAACACAAGAGGAACATGATTAGTGTTAGGCTTCATTAAACAGTACATAATCAGTTACCACTGAATAAATATTTAAACTGCTCACCAAGCAGTGTGCCTACATAAGTGTGTGTGTACTGCTTAGTCACAGGAAGAAGTTTCTTCAACTGAAAAGGAAGTGTATTTCACTATCAGAAAAGATGGCGCAAGAGAAGCCAGAAGGGGGGAGGATGAGGGGAGTTTTCTAGTGTATGTGTTCACAGGCTTTACTTACATCTGATGCGGGGCCCTTGTCGGCCCCGGGGCAGGAGAAAGTAACAAACTCATGGCAGCGTTTGTGGACCACGAAACCGCACACTTGGGGGAGAAAAAAAGAGAGAACTTCATTAGGACATTTTCGAACATTTCCATCATTGTGCACAATATTTTACAGAAAGCACAAGCACATTTTTAAGCCAAATTTATAAGGCTTTGAAGGTAAAACTATTGAGTAGACATCATGTTCAGAATGGAGACAAAAATGTTCTGGTTGTCAAATGTTGATGTAGCAGGTTAAAAGTTAGTAAATGTGATGAACTACACTGTTGGTTACTTGTTGCTCCGTTAGTGCTGAGTAACCGGTGGCATAATACAATCACATTCAGACATATTTAAGTGCAGCTCGAGGGTCCAAATACTTCTTGGAGTCATTGTTTATGATATTACATGTTTTATATTAGTATCCAAGCATAATTTATATTTTTTTATATAAGCTCGAGATGACATTTGTGCATTCCTAGCTATTCACATCAATCAGTGTTTGTTTCAGTACTTAATATCTATTTATAATATTTCTTAATGTTTCCAAATAACCCTAATTTTTATATTTTCAGTTTTCACTTAAATTTTTAAGTTTGAGTATTTTTACTATGGTAGGTTCATAATTTTTGTTCATTCCCCCCCCACCCCAGTTTTAATTGTAATAATTTTAATACATCAACTTAGTTATTTTATTTCAGTCAAATTAAGTTTGTTAAACATGCATATATTTATATAAACATGCTGTAAATATTACATTTTAATATTTATAATGCCCTATAATATTTATGCAATTTTTATTTGCAATTAACTAGAAAGTTAACAGACCACTGACATGAATCTAAGTAGTTTAAGATGTAAGTTTGTTTTTACTACGTTGTAATTTTTCTAAAGTTTTCATTCATTTCTATTTTTTTTCTTTTTAAAGTTCTAATATTTATATATTTAAATATACAAATATTTATAATATAATAATTTTTTTACAAATTACAAATGTTTTCCAATTAACTGTAAAGTAAACAATAACAACACCGACATGAATCTCAGTAGTTTGACAAGTATGTAACATTGGTTTATTTCTTCACAGCACCCTGTAATGTAGGCCTAGGCCTTAATTTGCATGCAAGCAAAAATGTCAAACTATCAAGCTGTCAACAAATAAAAGTCGCCATATGTAATTAAACTTCATCATGTACATGTCTTGTTGCTTCAGCTGCATTGTGAACTTGAGCCAAGCATTTTGTCTTCCGGCTTATGTTTGCATAATTGCACAATTTGCCTGTTACTTGATCATAAACCTCACAACCTAAGGTTATAAAAGAATATGCCTCTGAAAATCTAATACTCTCTAAATCTTATAATAAATCACCAAAACCCCATATTCTCTGGTCAGTCCAAACAGGTTCATATTCAGCACAGTTATTGGTAGGGGTCAAAAAAGGGTGACATTTACACCTTAATCTCTGTATACAATGTTAAACTAGCATTAGGTCAAACTATGAATACATAACACAAGCTAAAAGAGTCCACATTTTGAAATAACCATGGAGTTCATGGAGGCCTAAAAGCACATTTTCTGTGCTGATTTCTGCAGAACATTTTTAAATATGTTAAACAAATCGGAAAACACAATCGGAATAATGCACATAACGATAAATGTACACATTGAATTCACTGCAAATCACTTCGAAATGTCTGTCAAATGAATGTAAATGTATAGGCATCAATAAAGAATTTATATTTATGATATAAAATTTTTTACTAAGTTAATAATACTTTAATAAATAATGCTCTTGTTCAAAATATAGCATGGGATGGGATAAAAACTCAAAAAAAATGATTGAGGCTTTTTTTAATCTGCTCTTTTTATAATCGGTCTAACGGTGTGGCAATCAAAGCCTATAATCATAAACCGCTAAATGATCATTTTCCAGCTAAGCCCTGATCAGCACTGAATGATGAAAACTGAACACTCCAAAATCCTGGCCTTAACAAGTATTTTTGTCTTATTTGTAAGGTTAAAATATCTAAAAATCCTTGAATCATGATCATTTTACTTGAGAAGCAAAACAGCATAAGATATTTAGCATATCTTTAAAACAAGACTGTTTTGTCTTATTGCACTGAGTATTTTCCCATACATTTTACACAAACTAGTTAAAGATAAGTGCACAAATCTGACAGTGCAGTAAAACAAAATACACTTGTCAACAAGTCTAAAAATCATTTGCAGAGTCACTTCAAGTAAATGTGTCTTGTTTTGGAAGGTTTTTTTTTTCTCCTGAAAAACAAGTAAAAAAGTCTAATTATTAAGAAGTATGCAGAAAACACAGCTGACGGGGATAGTTTTGGGGTACAAGAGTCCAGCTTGTAGACATTATTATTATTTTTTTTTGCAGGTGTCAAAGATCAGATTCTTTGAATAGATATGATGGTTGACTACTTAACTTCAAGACATGCCCAGTCATAATTGACCAAAAAAAAAAAAAAAAAAAAAAAAAAAAAAAAAAAAAAATATAGATATATATATATATATATATATATGAGTAAAAATTAACGTTATCCTTATCTGGCCCCCCCACTTTTTTTGTTTACATAAGGATCCATTTGTTATCATTGGTTAACTACATTAGTTAACATGAACGAACAATATAAAATAACTCAAGCATACTTATTCTTAGTTCATTTTAACAATATTAAAATCAAAAGTTGAATCTGTCTATATTATTTAATAGACTTCAGCTGATAAGAACTAACAATAAATAACTAACATTAACTAACAAAGATTAATAATACAAACTGTAACAAATGTATTGTGCATAGTTAGTTATTGCTCATAGTGTATATATATATATCTTACTTATATTAATTAAGCATACTTTTCAGCATAATGAATTGTAAATGTTACTGACAAATAAAACTGGCCTGACAACCATAAAGAAAGAAGCAACAATCCGATAAACACACACAAAACATCACAGGCCTTCAGACTTTAATCACTGGGAACTGGCATTTATTATTAACCAGAACTATTAAATATGTATTGTTTGACTAATTATTTATGAGGTTGATAACCCAAAGGCAACTGTTGCGATCTGTGATTTAGCCGCAAACCTGTTTCACAAAAATGCTATTTCTGTCCATTTCGCACACACATGTAGTGTACATTTTAGCCTTCTGAATACCTGGGTGAACTTGACAGGCCAGGTAAACATCAATACAGGGGTAGAGGTGAGGAAAGGAACCACAGTCTGGTATGCACTGACATTCCAGCCGCAGGAATGCATGCATAGTTAGATAAAGGAGGCGGCAGGGACGGTTGAGTCCCCCCCCCCCCCCCCCCCCCCCCCAGTGCCAGCGAAGCTAAAGGATCTCCCCTTCACATGTGAACAGTCTATTCTACTCGGCACACCCTTCCCCTTTTCTAGAGAAGCATTCCAGGACATTCCCTCTTTAATCTGTCAGTTGTTGCCTAGCAACAAGACCTAAGTGTTAAAGAGTGTGGAACTGTTCTCTCCCCTAAATGTCAAGTTTACAGTCTCCCTTAGTTTAACTCTTGACAATATCACAATTATACACATGTAGAGGAGAGTGGGGTAAAATGTGTGACTTCCTTAATCTAGCAAACTGTATACAATTTTTGCCATGTGATTATATACACTGCCGTTGGTAAGATCTTTTTAATGTATTTGAAATAAGTATCTTATGCTCACCAAGGCTGGATTTATTTGATAAAAATACAGTAAAAACAGTAATATTTTGAAATATTATTAATAACTTCTCTATTTCATTACATTTTAATGTGTAATTTATTCCTGCGATGAGAGGCTGAGTTTTCAGCATCATTACTCCAGTCTTCAGTGTCACACGATCCTTCAGAAATCATTCTAATATGCTGATTTGCTGCTCAACTAACATTTCTTATTATCATCAAGATTGAAAACAGTTGTGCTGCTTAATATTTTTGTGGAAACCATGAAAACTGATACATTTTCTGGTTTCTTTGATGAATAGAAAGTTCAAAAGAACAGCATTTATTTGAAATAATCTTCTGTAATATTATAAATGTCTTTAATGGATTACTATAAAAAAAAAAAAAAAAAAATCTAATGACCCCAAATTTTGTAGTACTGTAGTTCATGTGGAAAGGGCCTTTTAAAAATGTATGTGTTCTACAAAGCATGTAAAATGAAGCAAATTTCACCAAAGACATCTTAGGTGGCGCTCAGAAAAAGAAAGAAAGCCCACCATTCAAGTATTGATTTACCTTTATGTATTTCTGTACAACACTAACTTTTTAAGTATTCCCATTGATTCAACCTGCCTGTGGACATCACAGTTTCTCCCTAACCTACTTTTTTATAGAAATCATATTTGTCCTGTTATAGACATCTTGAAATATAATTTGGCATATTAACTTCATCTCAAACTTTTTCCTGACGAGAGGCAACTCAAGTGGCACAGCTTCTCCAGTTCACACCTACGCATTTGTGTACTGTTATGATAAGACAAACGTTCCAACCATGACGTATTCGACATGTTTTCTTTGGAAGCTGAGCAAGTTTGAACCTGCACAGTATCTAGAAGTTCAATCTTTGGTTCATCTCGAACACTAAAATATGGAAAAAAAAAAAAAAAAAACACAGCATCACAGAACGTTGCTTTTGCATAGGCATACTAATTAGATGTGTGATTAAACCTAGAAAATCATGAACACTACTGCACCCTTTCCAGGTAAACCTGTGTCTTGTTCTTTGTATGTTGCATTTGTTGCAGTGTGTGCATCTTAACTGAGGAGACGAAACAGTGAGTACCAAACAAACTTAAAGCTTTAATCCACTGCTTGCAGCCGCATTCACATGTGACAAATCACTGGCCAATGCCCACCAATCTCTTGCCGTAGTACTAGGGATGTAACGATTCACTCAACTCACGATTCGATTCACGATTTTGATTTCACTTTTTTTTTTTTTTATTTTTTTATTTTTACAAAATAAAATTTAAGACAAATTATAAATTAATTTTTTCCTTTTATTATTGCTTGGACAAAATGCGGCACGTTTCTTTGTGAAATTTAAATATAAAACTATAATAATATACTAATATAGCACTTGCATATAATTGCTCTTTTGTTAGTTTTGACTGCTTTTCATTGTCCTCATTTGTAAGTCGCTTTTGATAAAAGTGTCTGCTAAATGACAAAATTTTTATTTAATGTAAATAACAAAACTAAATTGACATTTTTAAAACAAACCCCAAATCAAATAAATAAGTCACACAAATAAAATAAATCTCATCATATAAACAAAATAAGGCTTTGTCAGTGCTCTTTCCATTTAAAATGAGAAGTTTTTTTTACAGTTTTTTCACTGGCATTATTAGAGCCCGACCGATATGGGTTTTTTTGGGCCGATACCGATATTTGGGAGTAAAAAGTTTTTTATATTCTTTGTGTATATTATAGTACAGTACCAGTCAAAAGTTTGGAAACTTTCCCATTCGTGTGTCCAAACATTTGACTGGTACTATATATAGAATACAGTATATAAATAAACAGAATGTATATACATAAACACATTTTTTGCATTGATCACTCAAATGTGGTGATCAAACACTTATAATGACGTGACAAAGATATGTGATGATGGAGGCAGGGCATTTAACAATTTAACAATAAACTTTATTCAAAATGAGTCTGATATCAGTGCACTGAACAGTAAAGTTGAAGTTTATTCAACTTTCATTCAATTCAATTTTTTCCTTTTGGACATTCATTCAAGGATTTGTCTTCACACACAGACGAAACTTACTAGAGAAGTGTGAAGTGTGACATCTCGCGCACTTTAATGCGCTTTGAATGTAACGTATATGTTCTCTTGGAACTGGAATCATGGTGGAATATCATGTGACTTACGGTCGAATAAGCCAACGCTTGAATGCTGCTGCCTGAACAAGAGACCTCCTTACTGAAGTGAAAGTGTTGGCTGGTGTCACTATCTCACGAACGCGCTGGCGGATCTCCACCAAATTCGGGGGATCCCTTCAGCTCGAGGAGCCTCTTGAATGCCACCCTCCGCGCCTTTTATCTGCGTTATATGTATGCTCTGTAAAAAAAAATTTCATATCGGCGGCATATTCGCCGATACCGATATGTCGGCGACAGGCTCATATCGGGCGATAATATCGGCTAAACGATATATCGGTCATGATCCAAACAAAGATGCTGCATACATACAACATGAGCAGTTTTTAATCTAAATTAGATTGTATAATTTCGAAATTTGAAGCAAAAACAGAATGGTTTGAATTCAGTTTTGTGAAACTATACATAAAAAATATCTGCATGAAAAAGAAACAGCAGACGGGCTGAATGAGATGCAGATTCACTCTCTGCCAGCAGGTGGCACTTAAAGCGTTTCCTTGGTTTCCGCTGTAAACAAAGCAGCACTGCACTTACGAACTTTAATATGCATTATACAGAGGCAAGATGAAAAGAAAATATACCATCTAAACTTTTCTAAAGACAGTAAGTTCCCCTCAGACATACATTCATATAAACTCCTACCTCTAATTGAATCGCGATTTGTTTAGCATCTCAACTGATTTGAATCGTCACATATCTGAATCGATTTTCAAACAGCTCACGGTTAATCGTTACATCCCTACGTAGTACCGTAAATTAGTGTCACAAATATTCAGTGCTTATGTGAATATTACAACCTGAATTACTCTTGAGCTTCCTGGACAATATGGACCATGCGCTTAAATAAAACACACTAGAGAGAAATAAAGAAAATGACAGTTGTGTTTGCAAATGTCACTGCCACGATGCTAAGGTGTTATGGTTGCAAGGACATTGCTATGTGGTTGCTAGAGAGTTCTGTGTGGTTGCTAGGATGTTCTAGGATCGCTCTAGATGTGGCTCAGATCCCTCCTTCAGTGTAAGTTCAATGTTATTTTAACTGGGCACGAACAGAAAATTTAGTTCTCAGCTTACAGGGAATGTTCTCAGAACTTTCGCTAACATTCTGGCAAGGGTATGAATAAAAGTTCTTCCAGTAACATGTTCATTCAAAGGTCTTTAATAATGTCCTCAAAACTTTAGCACGAAAACCTTATTTATATCATTCATCATTTATGGAATGTTTTTTCCGTGAAACATCTTAGTTGGATGTTTGGAAGATTTTTTTTAAAGGTTACTAAAAACTAAAGTTTTTAAAAATTGGAAAGAAAAAAACATTTTTAACGTTCAGAGAAACGTTTTTATAATGGAAACATTAGCAAAACATTCTTAGAACATTTTACATTAGGTGGGTTGCAAGTCTACTGTCATAGCAGGAAAATAAAATTCTATATGTAAGTAACAGAATGCAATTAACTCAACCATATGATTATGTATTGTTAGGATAAAAAATAAGCAGGCAATGTTTAAAAGGGAAGAGAAAAGCTTGCCGTATCTTTTCTTGCTGATGTCAAAGGCTACGCATTCAACTGAACCAAACTCTAATGTATGTTGGTGCAAAATCACCTGTCTTTTGGTAGAAGAAAGACAAATTAGTTACATCTGAACATGATGAACTGGTTGCGTGACATGCTCTCAGTTTTGAAAACTATGCACGTTAATAAAATACGACCTAGACTACATTAAATACAAGCACAGCTGCACAATTATTCAATAAAGTGATTGAAGTTGCACGGGAAAATGAGTGCTGAAGAGCATTACCTGACACCAGAAGCTTTAATACTGAAAAGGATTATTTTGGATTCATGACCAAATAAAAAAAAAATCTGCAAGGAGTGGATGCAGAGTAAAAAAGATTTACTGCAATGTAGACAGCTTCATTGATTATAGTGTGAGCATTTGCAGGAGTCCATAACTCTGCTTGTGAAGCTCAAACGGTTGCTTGAAACACGTGTAAAACTTGCAGTGACAGCTTCAGTGATTAAAATGGGATCAGAGTGTTCCAGTATTCTTTTCTGCATATAATATATTCAATATTTACATAACGGGTTTGTTTATGATGCTACGAGCGTGAAAATGCAAGTTGATCATTTAGGAACTAGTTTTCTACAAGGCAGATTTGACATTGGGTATAAAATCCAACATCATACAACAATAAATAAAACTGTGCTTAAAATCAGCTTTGAAATATATTGAGAACCCTTAACTTTAGTGGCAAGGTTTTGTTCAAATGCTCAGTGATGCTCTTCCTAGCAGTCACTACTAATAAAAGGAATTACACTGAACACAAACCAAATGGCAAAACTAGGCCTTTACACACATTCATTATGGAATCTCTTAAATCCCACAGCTATGCATCTTAATTAGAGTCAAGGTCTTATTAATTATATCTTTGCGTTCAATTGTTGCCCTCCAGTCATTACAGATGTGTGATTCAGAAGGTTCATGCAGTCAGTGATGATGGGGTTCTGTAGCAAAGGCCTGCTATCAGTTTGTCTGTCCCTTTAAAACTCTCCAAGCAAGCACAGAGTCCATGCAGTCACTATCATAACATTTCCAAACACTGCATCCAGTGTTCCTTTAGTGTAGAAGTCGTGCGCATTACTGTAAACTAAATGTTACCGTTTACTTCACAGTCATTGTCTGTTGAGTGGCAATTTGTTTTCTGATCTGACAAGCTTCATAAGACAAATGAGTGAACTGAAGGAGGAACCCGAGCCATAACTAGAGACCAGGACATTATAGAGACTTCACGGGATGGGCTATTTAGACTTGAGCTAGTAAGCAACCACATAGAACTCAGAACACCTTAGCAACCACATAGTAGAACCCTGGCAACCACTCACTGTTGTGAATTTTGCACAGGAAAACACTAATACCAGTAATACATCATTTTTTAAAGACAATTTACTGAATGAATTGAAGGGAACACAATATGTTTTCTAAATGTAAATGTCTAGGAAGCAAGCAATGAGTTGTACCAGATTTCAAAGTTTGAAAAAACAACTTCCAACCATTATTATCTCCATTTTCTTTTAACTCATTTTACAAAAAACTTAAGGCTTGAATACCTCTGTTCTCAACCACTAGAATATGGAAATGGCATAAACAGTCATGTTTATAGTGAAACTGATCAAAACACAGTTTTTGATTAAAATAAAAACAAATATCTAACAGTGGGCTCCGCAAAATCAACTTAATTCAAATGGAAAACCAGTTAGCTCACTGACAGATATTTGTTCTTGTTATAAGCATAAACTCACTTAATTTTGTTCAAGCTTTCATTTTACATTTGCGTGAATTGCATCTCAAGTAAATGCATTTTGATTTAAGGATCATGTTTAGATATTTGTAACGGAAAGCAAAAATAAAAAATACTAAAGGAAGACATTCATTTTTTTGCAACGCATGCAAACTTTAATGCCATGACATAATGAATTTAGGACTTGCTGTTCTGATTAAAAACCTTTTTAAGGTCTTAAATTGTGGAAAGGTGAATTAAGACTTTTTAAGACCACATTTTTAAGACATTTCTTGGTTTTTAGCTCATGGATCTTTTACTTATCACAGTTTTTTACTCCACTCCAAGTATACGCATATACTTTCAGTGTAGTAAGCTTACATACAAATGATAAGAATCATAATGTAAATGAAAAACAATGACAGCTACTGTTACTTTTTCAAACATCACATTTTGGCATGGTTCCATCTTGTTCAGGCCTGTGTAATTTAATACGAACCTGCCTGCTTGGGTTTGTAGATTTACATACACGCAGGAGCACAACAAGTACATGTTTTGCAGTGGTAGAAAGATCAGTGACATTAATGAACAAATTAGTAATGTGATGGCATCATAAAAAGGCTGTAGCTTTAACAATGGCATTAATACAAGCATTTTGTACAATTTCAAAAATGTGTTGGGTTTACTGAACAGTAGCCTTCACTTCAACCTCTTGTTTGCATTTTCATCTCTATGCACCACCTCACTCTCTTCGCCTCATTCTCAGTCTGCAAGTATTTGCCAGTAAAATTAAATGGTATAAATAGCTGTTGTGCTGGTATCAGACGCATCTCTTTGTTACCTGAAGCAGGTCAGGGACACACAGCTCTGACCTCCTCTCATACCTTCTATTTTTCACTTCTACCAATTATAAACCCTTACAAGAAAAATAAAAGAGACAAGTATGAGACGTGAAACTTAAATGAGTCTTGTAAATGTTTATGTAAATGTACCTATTCATATTTGCATTAGGAATTTAAAGAACCCATGAAATCGCTAGACGAACATTGCTTCTGCCCTTTGTTGGAGTATTTCCCATTAAAAAGGTTGATTTGTTCAATTTTTAGTAGTATAACGGTGGTATCGAAGCAGAAATGGACTAAAAGCTACAAATCACCCGTTTTGGTTTCACAGTGCCTTTAAAAATGAACTACAGGTGAATGCCCACATGAATGACTAAATGATTGATATTGATTATTTTGTTAATACACAAATGTAATTTTGGGAAAAGCAGGTTGTTCTCTGTTTAGTCTGCACATGTGCAACATGAGCAAGATGGAGGCCTGATCTATGCTTTGATTAATCAGTCTTTATTTCTTTTACGCTTGCATTTGTATGTGTGCGTGTCAAGTAAATGATCAACATTAACTGTTAACATATCGCTGCATCAGCAACAGACCCGTCTGGCCCTTGCAGAGCACGATAAATATATCAACAGAGTCAATATGTCTTTCTGCTTGGTAAACATAAAAACTTTTGCATGACTATGCATTACAGCAATTATTTAAAAATGGTATCATGCCAACATACTGTACAAAATGGCATTAGATGATAAAACAGAGCAGAGATTTAATATTGGCAGGCTCTCATATACATACATGATGCCAGAGGGATGAACTATCAAAAACTAATTCACTACAGAACACAATATTAGAGATTGCAAAGATAAAGAGCCATGGAAGAGAGATGCTGCTCTATGTGTGATAAAATATGTTAATCAATTCCATAAATTTAGAATTTGTTGAAGACCATGTGGAGGCAGGAAACATGGGAACGAGGCGTTAAGCCAAGCAGTCCATTTGTACAGAACTCATTGTGCTAAAACACGCAGATGACAATTTCGGTGTATTAATTGTACTGTAATGCTTAGCATAACAGTCACTACTTAAATATCAAAGATTATTCACATATCGGTGAGCCAAATGTTTTGGAAACACATTTAAAACTTGGAGCAATTTAAAATTTTAACTGAAAGATTTGCTGAAAATACTCCTCTCCATATAAAAGATGGAGAAAATGCACAACATGATTTCCAGGTTTCCTTTTTTCTGACAGGTGGGGAATCTTGATTTGATAATTACCTTAAGACTAATTTCCTAGTCCATAAGTAATTTCACCTATAGGCAAAGCAGTTCATTACGCCAGTGGCTGACGTAAGTTTGACATCTGAATGCTTTTAAAGTTGACTTCAGTGAAAAACATTGTAAAATGTATGACGACTAGCCCTGGTTTCTCCTACTATGTATTTGCTATCTTATTAAAGTAGCACTGCAATGTAGTAATTGTGGATGATGCGTTTTTAACAGCCCATTAATGATCCGAGTAGGTGGTGATGTGTTAAGGATAATGCTGCCAAATGCCAGTTTAACAGCAGTTTGGGCTTTGACATTCATGGCAACAGTGCCTGAATACTGTGTTTCATATCTGAATGTTCACTTTGTAGTTCACATGGGGAAGCTGTCACCAAGGGCTATACTCAGTGATGCCAAGTTAAGAGACAAAAGTTCAATTCAATTACAAATGCTTTTCTCTAGCTGCGCTTTTGTATGGAATGGAAATAATGGCGCAAATGTGCAGCTGCGGCAGAAACTTTAAGGTATGTGTCTAGACAGAAACAAACTACCCAAGGAAATATTCAGTGGCGAATAAGCTGTGACGTAACTATTTTCACATTAATTTGTATGATGTGATCCATATTGAGGAAATCGTAAGCATAAGAGCCAGGGAGGCATAAGAAGATCATACAAAATAAATTGTGAATTGTAAAATAGTTACAAACTGCTGTGTGTGTTGGCTGTGACAACTAACAACAACTGTCACTCTTAATTTCTTCAACAAGCCACTAGAAAACCAAAAGGCTTCTCTGTATTTCTTCCTCAAACACAAGCAAATGAAATGAAAGAACAATGTAACCAATGTTTGCAACACCGCTAGCGTTCAAAAGGCAAGCAGCTGTCATGTAACAGAAAATAAACAGTTGCAGTCACTGAAAATGCACAGACTCAATTTCTCTAGGGGGCCAAAGAGTCTTACCTTGACACTGGAAGCCTTGCTTGCCGAACCCCCTGCAAAAGACACGAGACTGGGTGAGAGATTACAGCACGGAAACCAAATCTGGATGCATTCCTCTGCGCTCAGCAGCAAGACGCGCAGGCGCGCCATATTCCGCAAAATCGCCAAAAACATTTCTAGGATGATGATGATGATGATGATGGCTTAATCATAACGAGAGGGATTTCTCGTGATAGCCAGTTAACATTTATCCTTACTACAGCAAGAGAAGAGCCTAAATAAACGTGCTGTAATTGCATAAACACACAAGCGCACTGAAATCGAAACATCTTGTCGAGGTGCAGCATTGCGCTGGACTCGCTGCGCGTGTCGCTTGTCTTTTCCGTCTGCGCTCGGCGTCTTTGTTCAGCGTTGACAGCACTGCGGATGTCTGAGAGCGTTCAAACGCTTTGGTGTTTTTCCTGTCACGAGCATCAAGTGAGTCACCTGTGCCCTTCACAGCCGTTTACATACAACAACACCTTTGCGTCCTCCAGCATACTCACCAGATGAAGTCGGTGCAGTGGCTGCAGAAGGTCGGTTGTTTGAAGAAGCGCGCGATGAACTTGTGGTTCTTCACTTCGTGCACGTTCTTCTGCCTCAGCGCGCCCTGCCTGGCGAAGCCTCGCGGGCCCCCCGCGCCCTCCGTAGCCGCTGGGTCGGCCATGATGGGGACGGAATGGATGTGGTGGGTAGAAATCTCCTCGACTTGTAGCCTGCGCCGTTGTACGGGGGTCTTGCTCGGCTTGCGCTTCGCTTCCCGGTTGGTCGGCACGCGCGCGCGCAATCGCCTGCCTCTCCCCAGCTGACTGTTGTCGCGAGCAGCGGTGCTTCAGCCAGTGTCAGTGATACTGTAACCACGCCCCCTTCGTGCAGCCGTTTTGAATGACTATTGCGGTTGAGAAAAACATTTTGGTAGCGCAGATTGAGTAATCCGTCCAAAAAGAATTTCCGAGGAAACCGTCATTAGACGGGTGACTGAACGAGCGCCAGATGCACAACACTTGTTGATTTGGCGCATTGCAAACATTTGCCATGGTAGCTTTCCGCCAAGACGCTTAAAATAATATTAACATTGAAATTGTGCTACGTGGGTGTCACATGTTGTGTTGTTACCCTCACTGTGTGGACATTTAATCATTATTCAGTGTACAGTTGAAACGGTACTATTTTAATATGTTTGTAGTATTTTAATAGACTATGCTGTAGTATTTTTGTATTTTGTTTTAGGCATATCTGTTTAAAAAGTAGAGCATGCATGACACTAATTACTATAAGGTCATGGGTTCGATTACCACATAATGCAGGAACTGGTAAAGTATAAATCTTGAATAAGTTGGTTTGGATGAAAGCTTCTGCTAAATGCATGAATGTGCTTTATAGGTTTACTGCTTCTCTCAAAACTGTGTAGACATCATCATCATAAACATCAAGTAGCTACAAGAAGCGCTGTTGTTATAATCCCACAACTGTTGTGACTTGTAACATTATAACAGAAAACACGGACAAATTTGGATGGATGGATTTACTGTCATAATCAAATTTCCTTAAAAAAGACAAAAATAGTTGCTCTATCACCCTCCATTTTTACCTAAATTCATGTGAAACGTTTTCATTTGAAATGTTACACATATACAAAACATTTTAATTCAAAACAGCAATTAACACTGAATAAAATATATAGATCTAAGACATAAAACATGAGGCAACGACTCTAAAAACATAACTGACATTGTGTGAGTGCATGCGCTTTTTCAATTATGTCATGTCAGCTTATAGACTGTCCCATTTTGTGCAATCTTTGTGGGTTGAGAAATACTTATGAAAGTAGTGTTATAGCCCTCCCAGTCTGGGCAGCCATGACATTTCAAGTTTTCATTTTTTATTTATTTCTTTTTGTGAATTTTACTTGTGTGAATTATGTTTATTTACCCAGAGAACCTGCTGAGTTAGGTGACACCAGTTCTGTAATTTATTAAAATTCCTTCAAATGATCTCATACAAAAGTATATATGTATTAAACCAGGCATGAAAAATCCAGTTTTGTTTGCATAAAATATTTTTTTGTCCCAATATATATTTTAGCTGTCCTTTACACACTAATGCTGGCCTAAATTACCCTTCCAATTCCATTAAACCAGTTTTAGATCAATACTGTACTCAAGTTACTTTAATATCTTTGTCCCCATACTTCAGTCACAAATTAAACTTAAACTTCAGTGTATATATTAGGTGCCTCAAACACCTTTTCCCTCATGATAGACTGGAGGACAGTCTTTAAACTTCTTGCAGGAACTTAAGGATTCCGTCGTGCACAAAGGTTCTGCAGCCATGATGAAACCTCAAGAAACCTTATAAGTTATTTAGAGACCAGTTTTTTTAAAGGGCTCTCAAAATGGATCAGACTGTATGTGGCAATTCTGAAAAGCCTTAAAAGCCATCACAAGAATCTTTTTTTTTTAAACTGTCATGTTGGTGACAAATTGCTTCAGGCACTCAAAACTGTAATTTTCTATTGAAAAATAGCAGTAGCTCATAGCTTTGTGTGCCTGTGTATACAAATCACCTCATAATATGTGCAGAAGGGGTGGTAACTTGTTTAGTTTCTATGGAAGAGTATTTTCATTCCTGAGAACCGTTGTTCTTCGTTTGGCTTTTAAACTGATGACTTTTTATTTTTTAACCTTGTACTTTCACTTGCACTTTAAAAAGGTTTGTTTTTTAAAGAGTAGCAATTCTTTTAAGCTTTTATTTTTCTCAGAAAATGTTTCGGTTCTCTTTCCAGCAGCATCTGATGCAAACATTGTGGTTGAAGCCTAGTGGTCTATGATCTGAACTGATTCAAACCCCAGTAGTGGTGACCCATGAATAAGGGTTCACGAAAATCCCCATTGTGCCCTTGAGAAAGACACTTAACCCCAGGCACCACCAAGGGGACTGTCCTTGCAATTACTGTTCAAGAGCAAAGCATAAAATGACTGAATGAGGAACATTCAGACCTCCCACTTGTTCTTTATTTGCGGCAACAAAAAAAATCCCCTTTTAATTTGAATGAATTCTGCCATTTAGCAGATGATTTGCCACAACATATTAAACCTTAAAAGGATTAACTGACCCACATCTGAAAATGGACCCACAGACATATTTAATATCAGATGACTGACTAGATGTCTTCTGAATATTCTCATGTCATTTTCTGTGTAAATTTCTGTGTATATATTATATATTCTTCATTCTGTCTTGATGCAATTGATGATCGGATACTGACCAAGGGCTCATAAAAGAGATCTGAGTTTACTAACAAACACAAAAGATCTCATCATTGAGGCTTGTCCTCACATCATCCAACCTGACAGATGTGATCATTGTTAAATGTTATAAAGGAGACTTTTTAAAGGAGACTTTAGGTCTAGTTTGATAGTCTTGATATTATTGCAAATGATCTGTTTTTAGATCTTTTTTTTCTTCTTCCAGAAATCACATGATACTGTCAACTTTTAAATAGTATTTTTTCTGTAGAGAGTACTTCAGGAGCCAAAAAATAAAATGCTCAAGCAGCATGTTCACTAATTAGCTTGTGATGAACCCACTGGTGGGTCACCAGTCAGGTTATTTATAAGGACTTAGTCTGTGATTACATTATTAAAACGTGCAATATTCGGTCAAAGTTTACAGTTTATTCTTTGACAACAATATGCATATCAGCACTGTACCGAAACCCTTTTCTTTGAATCGTGTGCATTGGCAACAAAAGCATTTGATACAGTCATCCACCATCTGCTGAACTCCACACTGGTACAAGATACTACACTGTCAATTCATTGCACAAAATCACATGCTTGGTTTAGGTTTCATTATGAGAACAAGAATGGTATATTGTGAGAACATTAGAGGAATAACAGGTGGAAAAAAAACTGTTGTGGCCTTCATTACCTCACCACTACCTTCACTGATCAGTTATGAGCTCACATACTGAAATTACATAGCCTACTGTAAGTAAAATTAATCAATTAAAAATCTAAAAACATCCAACAGGTGGCGCCAAAGTAATAAAATACTATTTAAAAGTTGTCAGTATCATGTGATTTCTGGAGAAAAGAGATCTAAAAACAGATCGTTAAAAATAATATCAAGACTATCAAAATAGACCTAAAGTCTTCTTTAAAAAGTGAGAAGTCTGCAGGATGTACAGACAACATGCTAAAAACGAAAGATTAAGTCTAATATAATAGGATATGAACAAAAGAAAGTTACCAGAAGAGTAAAATTGTTTGTGATTTTATAACAGTTCATTATTGCTATTGTCACATACATTAGCATTTGATTTGCTTATATGTGACAGAAAAGGGGCTGAACTCATTGTGAAATCATCATACTGGTGATAAACAGTCAGTCATTACAGTAGTAAATAACATTATAGATAACGTCCCATTGTCAAATCTCACATTACACAAACACATTCTACTGATAACACATAAGTTAATATTTGTTGTGCTAATATTGTACCTCAATCCATATGCATTCACAGTGCTGTTAGTGCTCTGAACATGTCATGTGAAATAGTCTGGCAAGTACAATGGGCCTACGTATGAAGTAAAAGCAGGCACATCTGAATTGGTATTATCCAAGCAACCCGCTAAAGCTTCAGCTGACAGGCATTGCATTTTGACACTTTGTAAATATTACATTTAAGGTTACCCTCTTATCCACATTGTCACTTTTAATGGAATTGACATGTTTTAAACTTTGCAAATGTTAAAATACATTATACAGCAGTGTTAGTTTTGTTTTATTTATATACTATTATAGTATAATTTATTAATATTTTGAATTTTCACATTTGCTTTTAGTTAACAATAACACTGTATATACAGTAGGCCTACAAATAAAAGTAAATATGAAAATGCATCATAGAGACATTGAGTTTTGGTACTCGGACAGTTTTTTTGGTCATTGAGATAGTTTTGCTTCATCATTCATCTCTCTGTAGAGCAGCTCTCAGATTGCTCCAGAACTCGCTTCTCTTTTCCTCCTCCTCAGGCCACTCCAGATACGTCCTGGAGTTCATAATCTTCCTCAGCTTGCAGAAACGCTTGGGAATGGTCTCCTTCTTGATTGGTTCTAGAAGTATCAAGACAGCGGAGTCATTGTGTTCATCGACTATGCGGAAATGTGAGAAGTCCAGCTCGTAACGGCACCATTCGCTGGTGACAAAGTGCTCAGACAGAACAAAGAGAGTCCGATGGCTCTTCTCAATCGAGTCGATGATGTTGTCCACGATCCAGTGGCCCGGCTGGAAGTACCGTTTGTGCAAACACAGGGGAAACGTAGGATGAGCTATCTCTAGTTCTGGAACAAGGATCTCCTCGACCCACTCAGCGTCATGTTGACTGTAAGATACAAAAGCATCATAGCGGAGCTCTTCAGCCGTTCCTTTGAATAAGCAGTGTGGAGCCTTGGAAATAATTCCCCCTCTGGGAGTTTTATAAATCGGTTGCCTGTCAGTATTAGCGTAATAAGTTGGGGAAATCTTTGGTTGAACACCATCAGATCATTTTCACTGACATCCAGGACCGTCAAGAAGGCAGGCATGGGGTCATCTTACCTAGCTTTGTGCTGGAAAGGTTCAGAAACCTGAGAGTCGCTGGCCAGCTACACTTTTCTGGCATAGAAACAAAACTATTATGGCTTAAGTCTAAATATGTGATGTAACTTAATGTTAGTGGTCAACTGAGACATCAGCCCAAGGGATTTTAAAACGTTCTGGCTCACGTTAAGAGTGATGAGTTTTTGATAAGAACTCGTAGATAACGTTGGTGCAATTGTCAGGTCTGAAAGGAGGTTCTGACTAAGGTCCAAATATTCAAGTTTCTTCAACAGGACAGTAATTATAGGAGGAATAACAAACACTGTGCCGTTGATCACGGACACCTTGTGGAGATTCACCAGCAGAAATCCCAACTGCTTCATGCTACTGAACTCAAAGAACCCTTGGATGTCGAGATTACGTATGTAGGCCGTATGTAAGTTTTCATAATGTGTGTACGAAGCTTTCTGCCACCACCCTTGACCAATAAAATGTACATCTTCAAGACCAATGCAAGACAAAAAAGAATTATCCATGACCATCAAAAAAGAGGTCAATGCTTCATCAGGTGTGGTGCAATTATGGAAACTCAAGCTTTCAGTCCCACCTTCTCTCGCCACTTTAAAGGATTCTGTCGAAGTGTTCGTTCTGAGTTCAACATCTTTGATAGTCAGTGGGAGACGTCTTGAAGAACCTTAGAGACTAATTCTGGATCGTTCTGAAATAGACTCTGAAGGCTCAAAGAGACTAAACCGATGGGACGGGCTGCTTTTAAGCTCCCGTTCTTACATGACCTCAGGTTACTGCCAATGAATGTCATCTCATCCAGATGAGTGAGCCCATCTAAGCCATTCTTGTACACATCTCTCACTGAAGGACTACCGAATTGCAACGTTCTTAGGTTAAGGAGAGACTGGAAAATGGGAGCAGGTCCCAAGGTGGTGTATGGGTTTCCTACAAGGTTCAGTTGCTGAAGAGAGTTTAGCTTGTGGAACCAAGACGAAGATAATTATTTTTAGGTTGTTTAAGGACAGATCAAGAACTTCCAGCTTATGTTGAGATTTGAAAGCCTCCTTGTGTATAAACTTGAGCTTGTTCTTATGCAAGTTCAGGGTTTTCAGCTCACTATATGGGCTGAGATCATTCATGTCAATAGACTCAATTTGATTGAATGACAGGTCAAGGCCAAGAGCTTTCACTGGAACTTTTGGGACCTGTTGGAGATGATTTGATGAACAGTTGCAAAAATATTGCTGATCACAATTACATGTCCTGGAGTAGTCAAAACCTTGGGCCAAAATTAAAGGTGGCATATCATGAAAATCAGACTTTTCCAGGTTTTAAGTGCTCTAAGCAGGTCCCTGGTGCATCTACCAACCAAGGAAACATGAAAAATATTAATCCAATCACTTTGTTTTGGGAAGCCTTTTTCTGCAAGTGTCTGAGAAAACGAGCGCGTCTGATTTCGCTCCCTTGGTGATGTGGCAAAGGGATCTCATTATAATATTACCACCCCTTAATCTGTAAACTTCCACTCAAGGGCACCGTCATTTTGATTTCGCATGCAACAATGGTGTACCAGTTCTAATGCCATGGCGAAAGTTTGAGCAATACATGCTAACTGTTCTGTCTTTGGCTGCACAGACGAGCACAGAACGCTATTTCGAGTCCCAGCCTCAGAGGAGACAAGAGAGCAGTGGATTTAATGATTTATTTAGGCTGCTGCTGCCACACAGATCTAAAATAAACAAGCGATTTATTTCCCAGCTGTTTACCTTCACAGACATAACCGACTGTTTTTGTAACTCGTGTGTTTTTATTGTAAACTTGTGTGTGAATGAGAACTTCACATGCTGTGTAGTGGCCGCTTTCTGTGCGTGTGCTTCGGAAATGTGTGCACTCAGAAAACCTTAAATCTGAAGTTTAAACTCATATGGTTTAAAAAAGCATGATTTCAGCGCGATAAACATGATAATCAGAACCAAAACAGATTTTTTAGAAGGTTCATGGCACAGCTCTATTCTGGAAAAGGGGGCGGGGAGCAGCAGCTCATTTGCATTTAAAGACACAGGCCCGAAAAACAGCGTGTTTCTGCTTCCACTCAAAATAGGCATTTCAAAATGATGTAATAAATTATCTGTGGGGTATTTTGAGCTTAAACTTCACAGACACATTCTGTGGACACCAGAGATTTATATTACATATTGTAAAAGGGGCATAATAGGTCTCCTTTAATAAAAATATGACAGACCCTTGCTTCCAAGTGTCTCATCTGTAAAAAAGAGATTTTTAAATAAATAAATAGGGCACAATATACTGTATTAGTATGAAGGAATTTACTGTATTGATTTTTACATGTGTTTGACCTGTATATAATTTTTGCACTGCATGGCATGTATATTTATAGAGTTAACCGAAATACCCATAAAATTAATGGAAGAATTAAAATAATTAATGTAAGAATAAAAAAAAACATATCAAATAAATGCTGTTCTTTTCAACTACCCATACAAAGAATCCTGAAACAAATGTATCACTGTTTCCACAAAAATATTAAGCAGCACAATTGTTTTCAACATTGACATGAATAAGAATCGTTTCCTGAGCAACAAATCAGCATAATGGAATCATTTCTGAAATACAGGTGCATCTCAATAAATTAATGTTGTGGAAAAGTTCATTTATTTCAGCAGTTCAACAGCAATTTATTTAATACACAAGTTTCACAATTTGAGTTAAATTACTGAAATAAATGAACTTTTCCATGACATTCAAATTTATTGAGATGACCGTTATGAACTGAAGCTTGGTATGGTGCTGACGATAACAGTAATACATTTAGCATACACAAAAGGAGAAACGCTCAAAACAGAAGTCCTCAATTTCTGATCCAAAACGGTCAGTCAATCAATGCACTTTCATTTCGTTCTGTGTCTATACCTCAATATTACACCACGTTTTGTATAATCGCAAGCTTATGACTGCAGTATTAAAACATGTTGATTATTAAAGTACTTCCAGTCTAGCATATTTCAAGACAGAAGAAGTCAATTTTTATTACCTGACTGCCATTATTATGACTGGTCCTCTTTTCTATGCAAACTGCAGTTTGGCTGTAGTCATAATAGGATAAAACAAACAGAAATCAAACATGCAAACACAGTGTGAGTCACAGGAGGTAGTGAAACTCAATAGCCTGAGCGAAACGTACAAAATCATGTCTCTTTTATCAGGAACATATACCTGCATGCTTCATTTAGGTAATAAGTATTCAGGGTAATAAGTATTCAGGCTGTCTCAAATGTCTTACACAGCTTTTATGCAAATAGTTTTTTGTAAAACTATTTCAGATATCTGTTTAGTTTCACTTCACTATACAATGAATTAAGGATTTGAAAAGAGGAAGTCGCCTTTTTTTAAGCAAGACGTGAATTTTATTATAAAGTATCTCTACATCAATCTTGTGGTAATTACAGGTCACACCCAGTGCTTTTCATAACCAGCTTTAATTAAGGCACTGCAAATATTTTACAAAGAGTAATAAAAGAAAGAGAAGAGCCCTGTGATAAAATACTGGGATCCTCATGTTGAAAATGTTAGAGATGGATTTTGAGTTGTCATATTTATGGTTTTATGTTGATTACTTGCTTTTATGCATTATAGAAATATCTTGATAACGGGTTTTTCTGGCATGATATTAAATGTCCTTCTCTTTTTGACCTTGGCTGTTGCACTGATGAAAGTTTATCTAAAATTGCAAGGAGGACACCTCCCTTGTGTCACCAGTTAGTGACAGGTGAAAAGAGGAATAAACCTATATCAGACATAAACAACTTTCTCAATTCACTTGGGACATATAAAGTTACTCTGCTATTTCTGCTCCAGTTGATTTGAACTGTTGACAGCACAACAGTATTGCTGTGTTTGAATTTCAGATACAAATAGAGAAAAATGTATACAAGTCACGTTTAGTGTAAATATGCAGACTGAGTCAAAAAGAGAAGTGCATGCATCATTAACTAAGCATCAGAACTCTCTTGGATAGTTAAAATTTGATGCATAAAATATTACTTCTAAACATGTTTTACACTAATGGTTCAGAAAGGAAACCTTGCACGTATAGTTTATACTAAAAAGAAGACATTTTCTGTGTGTGTCATATAATGATATTCTGGTCTGTAGAAATGTCTTGGGTCATTTCTTTAAAGTAAGCCTGATTTGATCTGCTACAGGCAAAAACTGAAAGTCTGATCACATATATAATAATAGCACACTTCTCCTCAACAAGAAATATTACTTTTTATGTCTTGTGTTCAAAACCCCAATCCTACTTGACCAATAATAATTTTTTAAAATGTATTTAAACCTCTCAGAGCACCATTATGTAAACATGCAAAAACTGAATGGCAAAGGCCAATAGGGTAATGATCATCTACCACAACACATTTTGCAGGCTGCATCGCAAAAAGGATAATCTGGATCTGGAAAAGAGTAGGCTAATAGAGATTTAAAAAAAAACATTAATTGTGTCCTTGAGGAAGACCAGAGGAAACTGCCTTAACAATTATGTCATTAATTAGTTAACTTAAACAAGTCACAGTAAAGGAAGTTAAATAAAACTGGTTAACAGATACCCATACATTGCCACATTGCCTCTACAACTTCCTCTGGCTGACCTCGGCTACCACGTACATTAATACGTTTGACCATAAATTCAAACACGGGCGCTTTAACTAGTTTGCGTAACCACCTCAAAGTCCCGCCTCCAGGCCTGCAGCCATTGGCTCAACGTCTCAGTTAGGGAGTTTTAATTGGATGCCGAGCTGACATTGAAAAATTCCGGAACTAATACCGCAGCTGTAAACAACCGCAGTGTGTTCTTTGTAGAAACGGTATTTTTAGAGTGATTCAGTAAGTGTTTAGTGTGTATATGCTTTTCAAGGCTGACATGCTATCGTTTCCATTGTGCTTTGCTTTGATTTGCAGAAGTATTGTTTAAAACATAGGTTTTTTTTCTACAGACATGCCGACCTCCCCTGTGAAGACACGGATTCCGCTGACAAGTTTTGGTCATCTTATTAGCGAAGTCAAGGTAGATAAATAACTTTATTAAAATAAATCACAATTCAACATAAAGCAGCCATGCTTGCTGCCATAATAAGTAAATACATCTATATAAAAAACATTTTAAAATATAAAAATGGCAAAGTAATGAGTACATTATTTTGAGAAATGCAATAGTAGTTAAGTTCGGTTTATTCCGTACTACCATGGTATGATATTAACACCTACAACTATTATTATTTTGTTTCATTTTATAGACGTGGTTTTATTCGTAATTCCTTGTTGTTTTATAATGACAGAGACAGCTCTTTGGGATTGATGCACCGACCCCAACAGAACTGACAGGATGGAGGAAACATTTCAACAGCTACACATTACAAGGACGCAGAAATGTAAGATCATTAAGGATCTGTCAGATTGTTGCATGATCAAAGACAACAGTATGATTGTCGCTCACGTCACTTGTATCTAAACGTGTCATTTCCCCCCACTTATTCCCTTTTGCAGTTTGTTCTTGCCACATATGGTGTTCTTGCACTCACAGCTGGCGTCTACATGATGAGACACCGCAGGAAGGAGGAACATGAAACAGCATCTGCATCCTCATAAACTACAAATGGAAAGTTAAGGGGGGGGTTAAGAATACAATAAATTATTTATGATCACTACATGAGTGGACCCTGGTTAATGAAGCTCGTGTTTCTACATGTCACTGGCCAGATGTTTCCTTTTTCTATCATGCACACAGATTGTCATTTAAAAAAAATTTAAAGTCACAATAAATTGGGAGCAGCGACGGAACTGTTCTTCTATATTGTGATGTACATCCGAGTGTAACTATGTTGAGGACTTGGTTCTATGAATCAGATGTTGATTGAATGTTGAAATGTAAATGTTGGTTGCACTCATAAGTGAATGCAGATGAACATAAGCTTGAGGGACAAGATTTAGGCATATGAAGTCCTGCTTGCATCACCAAGAGAATAGTCGGTTGCATGTGAACAATGCATCCATGCCTGGATATACGGTTCACAATAAAACCTATAACATCCATTTAGATGTTTTTAATTTTAATTTCATGCAGACTAATGTTTTTTAATCGCATTGTTGTTGTTGTTTTTAGTCTTTTTGGTGATTTGCCAGTAGAGTGCAGTGTAAGCTTATTGTCAAGTACATTTCTTGGAAGCCGTTTGCACTATCTGTTCTAAAGGCAAATTGTGTGGTTATTTTAACAGCTGTTGGTTTTAGGTTAGTGAAACTAGCAGGTCAGATGGGGATGTTTTCCTGTAAAATGAAATGTTTAGAAATGATTTCAGAAATAACAGTGCTGTTGTAATATGTTTTTTTTTTCCTGCTTTTTGTTTCGGGATGATCATGTCAGATCAGGTGTCATTCTGAAAGTGAATCTTCGTTTAAGTATAATTGTTGTGAAATCTACAATATTCCATTATTATGCTAATCAACAAACGACTGAAGTACTACCCATTTTCTTTAATACAATGTATTATTCCCCCCTCTTTTAGATGTTATACTATACAGTTATATCAACTATGTCTCACTATTTTTTTCAAATATTTTCACCTGAATGTGATACAATCTATACCTGGGTCAACTAAAGTGAAACTGAAATGAAAAAGCACCTGTGTGCACCAATGGTGGGATGTGGTAAATCTTTTTTCCTGTAAAGTTAGAGCAGTATCCTACTCCGCTGTAGTAAATTCTCTCTAGGTGGATGTGCAAGCAGTTGATGTCAGTTGCTTAAGAGCTCTGGTCTTTTTGTATTTTGGGGCTCATCTCATCATCTTAAAGGTCCTTTCAGTCCTTCAGGTGAAAATTCATCTTTGGATTCATCTGCAGTACAGTGCAAGGTATTTTTTTCCCCTGAAATCTGCAAACAAAACATGCAAATTATAGCTAAAATAGATTAAAATATGATTTATCCTTAACTGATGGATTACAAATTATGGTTCAAACAAACATATTTGTTAAAGATATAAATTGAATTGATTTGAGAGTGTTTTCTAAGATGTAAAAAAGACCTGAACTTAATGTAGGACGAGTTATTCCAGGTATACGTTCTGCTTTGCCACTCAGAGATGCAGCTTATCAGCAATTTTTAGAGATCATCTGATTACTATAAGACTCAGAAGCAATCTACAGAGAGAACAGTTAATCGTACAACATCCGTTTAAAGTCGAAACTATGTATGTATTCAGTGAATGCTGCTGTTTATACAGATACAATAGTTGTCTGGTGCAAGACTGGCCACTTTAACATTTTTCATGGGTTACCTTTTATTTTTTTCTCTTATAAGTAAAACTCATATAGTGTTTGTTAATGGGTGCATCAGGGCCATAACCATCATAGACTTCAAGGTGGATGCATGTCTCTTAATGTTCAAAATAATGGTTGATCGATATAGGATTTTCAATGGCTTTTACATTTAAGTTTATATTTATGTATTATATTTCTGCAGTGGTATGAAAGATAATAATAATAGTAATCTTACTATAAAATGCTATAAACTATTGATTTGTACTAGAAGAGGATGACATGAATTTACTGTAGGCCTAGTAGGCTATCATTTCTATGATTTTCCAAATCTATTGAAAATAATATTTCATTACACGTAGATGTGTAGCTCATATGTTTGTTTAGGGTTACAGTCTTAAACAATCAAATTAAACCAGTATAAGACCTTTAACCTCTTAACCTGTCGTAAGACGAGATGAGTTGGTGAAGATCACGTGATTTAAAGTAAAACATGCCTCCGAAATGAAAGTGAAACAGAAGTGCGTTCAAAACAGCAGGCTCAATAATAACTTAAAATACACACTCGTGAAGACAAACTGCAGTAGCTTGGTTATAACAAGCTTTTTTGATGTTCATTATTTGCTGAATTACCAAGATCTTGGTAACATGGAGAGGCAGAGAGAGCTGCCAAAATCCAGCCCCATTCCTAAATCTAGTATTTCACTTTGCAGATTACATATAGAGTAAATAAAATACATTAAATGGCATAACGCGTGCATAAACAGAGACATATATCCTTCATCCAGACTCTGGCAGCACTTGGAAGAGTTCTCAGTTATTCATGTGCTAGAGGCGAGACCGCCTTGCTTATTTTTTAAGCTTTCGCTTTCGCTTTTTTATAATGGTCAGCCTATGAGAGAAGAATGATGTGTTACAACTAAAAATGCAGCATCGCAGGAAATCTTGACACAGTTCTGGAGAAGTTTGGCTTAGACAACATCAAACTGCATTTGCGGTAAGTGGCTGGCTAGAGGTTTTTCATCTGAAACCGGACTGGAGGCGTTTCTTTCACCTTTAATTTCACCGTGACATTATCCGTGGATTAAACACAGCTTTATGGAAACCTTTTTCCTTTTTTTTTTTTTTAAAGTGTAGGTGACACATTATAAATCGTTAAATGGAAATCGTTACACTTGTAGCACAGGAGAACCGGTTTAATAGCATGTGATACCTTGGAGTTCTTTCGAGAATAGCCTACATGTATGTGCTGGTATTTCAGAGAAGGCAGGGGGCTTCGCTTTGCCTGTGCTAACCGTTAAACACTTATTTCCATAAAGACCATACAACATCAAAACTTTCAAAGAATTATATAGCCAACCAAAAACGTCCCATTAGTTATTTATGATGGTTTTTATTTTTCAAATATATGTTTAAAATATGAAATGTATTCATATAAATTATTTAAATATTTTTCGTTTATATTTTTGTAATGTTTTTGATATGGTCTTGAGTTTTAGAGTAGCCTATATTAGCTATGCGTGAGGGAAATCATTCTACTTTGCCACTGAACCGTAACAAAGTTTTCGAGTAGAGAAAAGTCTTTCTAAATGTCATCTTTGCATTAATATTGATTCCATTCGTTTTTCTTACAAATTGTTGTACCGTTTTGATTAAAACATGTGGTGTAACTAATAGCCATCAAGTAAAAGTGCACACTAAAATACAGTACACACAGCCCTCACTGTATATAATCATTCTTTTTAATCATCAGATTTTCAAACATGATTTTTCAAACGAATACACTCTTTTTTTTAAAAAAAAGATGCTTCACAATGCTTTTTGTCTAAATGGTTCCATAAAGAAACTTTAACATCTGCAGAACCTTTCTGTTTCACAGAAGATTCTTTGTGGCGAAAGAAGGTTCTTCAAAAAGGTGAGAAATAGATGGTTCTTTAAAGAACCTTTGACTGAATGATTCTTTGTGGAACCAAAATGTTTTTTCTATGGCATCGCTTGAAGAACCTTTTAAGCACCTCTATTTTTAAGAGTGTATGTTCTTAGGGTTACTCCATCTGACCTGAACAAAATGTGCCTTTTCATAAAAGTTCAAAAAGTGATTTGACACAATGACACAAGGGTCTACAGGGGTCTTCTCTGTTTTAGGGTTTTCTTATCAAATAGCAACAATTGTAGGATATGTTAGTTACACCACACTGACTTCATAGAGCATCATCTGCATAGAAAGGGTAGGCTTTCTGTTTCGTAATGCAGAATTTAATTGAACCTGAATACACTTGAAATCAATGTGCTTACTTGCACATACTCATGCACTTTCTCACAGACTTTCTCGAGTGTGTCCGTGCAAGAGCCATTCCCACCTCTTGATGTTAGAACTCTTTGTTTCTTTAAACAGGCGGTACAGAATCATTCATCTATGCTTTAGGACAATGGAGGAATGGTATGAGTGGGCCCTGATTCAGAATGGTCCAGCATAATGACACTGACCATGCAGTTGCGCGACAGGACCCATCCAAGCTGGCCGAGTACCCTAAACCCTGTGCTGTCCCACCAACACACTTTCACCCCTTTCGAGACCAGCGGGAGTGTGACCTCATCACCCAGGTTGTGGATTACTTGAGCCACAGTGGATTTTACTGGGGTCCCTTGGAAGTAGATGAAGCTCACTCTCGACTTGCCAAACTTCCTCTTGGGATGTTCCTGATCCGGGACAGCATGCAAGCAAATGTTTTCTTCACTCTCAGCTATCGGGCTCCTGAGGGCCCGACCAGCGTGAGGGTGCTCCTGAAGGATGGAGGATTCAGTTTAGCAGGCAGTAAACATACTTTCTCTTGCCTTTTTGGCCTGCTAGGATACTATATTGCGTCCCCAAAAAAGAGTCTGAGTATGCCGTATCGCGGAGAAGCGCCGCAGAGCTTGCAAGAACTGACGAGAAGAGCTGTGGTGCGGAGTTTTGGGAAAGATAGTATTCAACATCTGCCTGTGAGCAAGAAACTTAAAGAATTTCTGTGGTTGTACCCTTTTAGTATATGAATGTGTGTAGTTCATATGAAGATGTTACAGATGTTGCAGCTCTATAACAAAGTACGATTTATTGGAAACATTATCTCAAAGTACATTTCATATGATGGGGTCACATTAGAGGAAATTCAGCGAAATTTCACGGGGCAAAAAAATGTCCTTTGTTTACTGTCAATAGTGGCGATTTTGCTCACACAGAAATTACTTTAAAACAAAGTACTTTTCTTTTAGGCAACGTGGCAAGTTTGCACAAACAACCTGAACACAAACATTAAGGTGGTTGTGCAACAAACTCCAGTCGTGCTGATTTCTTTTGAAATTACATTGATTTTGCACGCAAATTTCCGCTGAGGTAAATGTGACCACGCCTATAGGATTCTGTGCTCTTCATTGACCCAACTAGAACATGTACTGTATTCATGTGTGTAGTGATTGTTTGGACTATTCTACGATATTAGCAATGCACTACAAAACATTTTTATTATTTTTTTTAAATATGCAGTAAGATCAGCGCAACACCACCACAGGCCTTCCCGCTGGTACTGGGCCAGTGTAGAGTTTGAATTTGTGTAAAATGAGTGATTTAACTATTTAGTTACCTTTACATAGTATTGTCTGTTTATATATATATATATATGAATGTAAACAACTGACCACAAGGCACTGGTGATGTTGTTATCAGTATGAACGTTGAATTATTTTTATATATTGGTACATACAATATGTAGGCTATATAAGTATGTATTGTATAGCAACACATTCTGCTATGCAGAAATATGCATTTCACCTAGTGAGACAAGGGTTTTATTTGTTTAGGATTGCTTTTTATTATTAAAGATAAATTATTTGATGTGATTTAAAGTTGATTTTGCTGCCATCTCTCTATGACGATTTCTCTTTCACTTTTGTTCTAACGGATACGTTTCTTGTAATGTGGCCCAACCCTAAAAAGAATCAGTATCCTCTCACATACTGACTTTACAGAAGTGGACCCATCTAGGGGAAATATGAGTTTTCCTCCATATCTATCTGCTTTCCTTTGACAATTATTTTGCAGAATAAAACAGAAAGGCATGTTTTGTTCTTGCATTTCTCACAAAAAAAGAAAGAAAATGGAAAATGATCTCATTACATTCATGGTATTTCAGGACAGAATCCTGACACAAAGACATCCATTGTGATTCTGCGCTGCATACCTCACATACCTTACACAGGAGAGGACATCTACATCAGTGCATTTATTTAATCAGCAGATGCTTTATCCAAAGCAGAGTTATTTTAGTAGTATTTACGTATATACTATAATATTATGTGATTATGGCTTTGTATTTTGTAAGCTTTTTTTTTTTCAGTTATAGTTTAGTAATTCTAGCGCTTAAACTTAAAGTTATTAATCTACTACTATTTATATTTTATTACCATTATACTATACTACTATTTATATTATATGAGGAATACCACAACAACTGTGCTTCATCCTAGAGAGAAAATTATGAGAATGAGATCATATTTGTGTATATGTGTATATAGTTTTTTTTTTCTTCTTGATATTATATTTTTTATTTTGACCTTAAAGCAACACAGGACAATACAAAAAAACAAAACAACAACAACAACTAGAAGGACAGGGGAAAAAAAGGAAAAGGGTTGGATGAATTAAAAACCATAAAATTACTTCAGTTCCTCCAGTTCTATACATAGTTTAACAATGTTACACATACAGTATATTTCTAGTCACAGGCAATATGCTGATCATGCAAACAATAATAGGGTCAGTGTGTATATACAGCATAGTTATATATATCTTGACAAGATGTACAGGACGACAGCTAGGCCACAGTATTCTCTCCTCCTCAATCAAAGCCTCTTGAGATTCATTCGCCATCCAACAATTGGAAGCCATTCTCTCATCAGAAGTCAATAAGAGCAGAAACAACATACAAGGCTCATCCAGGCATTTCAGTGAGTTTTACCACTGTGATGACTGGAAATGTTGTCACGGGCCAAAGTAATCTTTCTGCATGCCTAGGCAGCACCTCTCTTTGACGTCCATTATAAGTCCTTCAACAAAACTGCCTTTGTGTTGTGTGGTATTTCTAAAACAAAAAACCTGAAAGACAGAAGGAGAACAAGATTAATAGCACTTCAATGTTTAATGCAGCATTTCCTTCTTGCATAACACACTTCTTTCATATATCAAAAATGACAATGACATAGTACATTCAACTTAAAAATTTAATTCTTGATATGATCTGTTCGTTTTAGTATCTGGCATGCATGTGGCTGTGAAGCAGCATAGCTAGTGAACATGAAATGCTCCATGCAACCAAATTTATTCCGTAATTGTCATTTTTCCAAGCGAAAGAAAGAAAGATATTCAGTGAGAAAAAATGTAGAGGTTGGTTTTATCCATAAGCAGTTGATTGGACCATGAAGAGAGCATTGCCCACGTGAATGGAGTCAGGTGACTGAAGGGAAAAGGATTCAAATGAAAAGTGTTTTATAAAAAAGGAAGTAGTGTCAGAGGGGGGAAAACCAAAAAAAATTAAGGCAACATATTATTTTAATAGGAATAACATGCATCAGTGAATCATGCAGAGTATAAGACAAGAAAAGTGGTGCATTAAGAAATACATTTCAGTTTTGATTTCCTGTTGACTTTGAAGGTGAAACATTTTTACTTAAAACTTCTTTTCTAATATGTATTATATATGTATACTAATATGTATTAATCTAAATCATGTGAGCGTCTCTCGAATACACAAATGTAAATGGGAGAGAGTTCAAACATGTTATACCTACACTTATGGATTATACATTATATTTTTTATCAGGAGTATGTGAAAGGTAGTTACTTTAATTTCTTCAGTTTTTTAGCAATGAATGATTAAAGATCTTTGATTTATACCTCCCACAATACTTGCTAAAAGACATCAAGCTGACAAACTTGTTATATCTCTCTTGTTATCCACCCCTTAAAGCCTATAATCCCTACACTCTAAAAAAATGCTGGGTTAAATACAATCCAGTGCTGGGTAAAAAAGGGACAAACCCAGCAATTGTGTTGTTTTGACCCAGAAGGTTGGGTTACTACCCAGAAGGCTGGGGTTAAACATGGAACCCACCGCTGGGTCAAAACAACCCAATAGATAGTTTGTCCCTTTTTAACCCAGCATTTTTTATTGGGTGTATGG
Source organism: Sinocyclocheilus anophthalmus (assembly GCA_018155175.1). Taxonomy (NCBI): domain Eukaryota; kingdom Metazoa; phylum Chordata; class Actinopteri; order Cypriniformes; family Cyprinidae; genus Sinocyclocheilus; species Sinocyclocheilus anophthalmus. Next base: position 152,902 of record JADLZN010003702.1, read on the forward strand.
CGAAACCAGAACTGTACCTCATTCAGTTAAACTAACACTTGTGGATATCGGGCTTTAATCTATCGCTACTTGGGGTTTAGTGATAGATCTATTTCATTTTAATATTATTATATATATATATATATATTAATATATTTCACTGAACAGACACATTGTCAGTGAAGAATCTAAAATTGTACTTTGTCATGTATATTGGCCACAAGGGGGCATTGCTTCCCTCTACTAAACTGTTGAGCTATCAAATTACATTTACCTGGTGGTAATTCCTTGGATTTTACTATTTTGATGGGACGTTTTAATACACATATCATTCAAAAATCAAATCAAAGTACTAAATGGGAGCTTAGTTAGTCAAGAAACCTGATTCTGAAAACATAAAAACCATATATAGGAGTAGAATGAACAACAATAACTCCTGTAGCAGCAAAACGGGTAAAGTAAGAATATGGTGTAGTATGACAGATTTGAGTGAAGTGTGATATTTGCAGTTCTGGCCAGGAAGAGTTTATACATCTTAACAAAAATCAAATGTAATGAGGTTTCTTGTACAGTTATAGTGTGGAATGTCGTACAGTGGGGCAAAAAAAGTATTTAGTCAGCCACCCCAAAATTGTGCAAGTTCTCCCACTGAAAAAGATGAGAGAGGCCTGTAATTTTCATCATAGGTATACCTCAACTATGAGACAAAATGAGAAAAAAAAAATCCAGAAAATCACATTGTAGGATTTTTAAAGAATTTATTTGCAAATTATGGTGGAAAATAAGTATTTGGTCAATAACAAAATTTCATCTCAATACTTTGTTATATACCCTTTGTTGGCAATGACAGAGGTCAAACGTTTTATGTAAGTCTTCACAAGGTTTTCACACATGTTGCTGGTATTTTGGCCCATTCCTCATGCAGATCTCCTCTAGAGCAGTAATGTTTAGGGGCTGTCGCTGGGCAACACGGATTTTCAACTCCCTACAAAGATTTTCTATGGGGTTGAGATCTGGAGACTGGCTAGGCCACTCCAGGACCTTGAAATGCTTCTTACGAAGCCACTCCTTCGTTGCCCGGGCGGTGTGTTTGGGATCATTGTCATGCTGAAAGACCCAGCCATGTTTCATCTTCAATGCCCTTGCTGATGGAAGGAGGTTTTTTCAAGATACATGGCCCCATTCATTCTTTCGTTTACACGGATCAGTCTTCCTGGTCCCTTTGCAGAAAAACAGCCCAAAGCATGATGTTTCCACCCCCAATGCTTCACAGTAGGTATGGTGTTCTATGGATGCAACTCAGCATTCTTTCTCCTTCAAACACGACAAGTTGAGTTTTTACCAAAAAGTTCTATTTTGGTTTCATCTGACCATATGACATTCTCCAATCCTCTTCTGGATCATCCAAATGCTCTCTAGCAAACGGCAGACGGGCCTGGACATGTACTGGCTAAAGCAGGGGGACACGTCTGGCACTGCAGGATTTGAGTCCCTGGCGGCGCAGTGTGTGTTACTGATGGTAGCCTTTGTTACTTGGGTCCCAGCTCTCTGCAGGTCATTCAACTAGGTCCCCCCTTGTGGTTCTGGGATTTTTTGCTCACAGTTCTTGTGATCATTTTGACCCCACGGGGGTGAGATCTTGCGTGGAGCCCCAGAGCGAGGGAGATTATCAGTGGTCTTGTAGGTCTTCCATTTTCTAATAATTGCTCCAACAGTTTCTTCACACCAAGCTGCTTACCTATCGCAGATTCAGTCTTTCCAGCCTGGTGCAGGTCTACAATTTTGTTTCTGGGGTCCTTTGACAGCTCTTTGGTCTTGGCCATGGTGGAGTTGGAGTGTGACTGTTTGAGGTTGTGAACAGATGTCTTTTATACTGATAACGAATTCAAACAGATATTCAATGCAGGTAACGAGTGGAGGACAGAGGAGCCTCTTAAAGAAGTTGTTACATGTCTGTGAGAGCCAGAAATCTTGCTTTTTTTTGTAGGTGACCAAATACTTATTTTACGAGGAATTTACCAATTAATTCTTTAAAATCCTACAATGTGATTTTCTGATTTTTTCTTCTTCTCATTTTGTCTCTCATAGTTGAGTATACCTATGATGAAAATTACAGGCCTCTCTCATCTTTTTAAGGTGGGAGAACTGCAACAATGGTGGCTGACTAAATTTACCAATTAATTTCTTTAAAAATCCTACAATGTGATTTTTTTCTGGATTTTTTTTCTCATTTGTCTCTCATAGTTGAGGTATACCTATGATGAAAACAGGCCTCTCTAATATTCTGTCCCCTCTCTCATCTTTTTAAAGTGGGAGAACTTGCACAATTGGTGGCTGACTAAATAATTTTTTGCCCCACTGTGTATATATATATATATGTATATAAATATATATATATAAAAAATTTTTTTTAAACCTTTTGTCAAAGGGTAAGTTGAGAATCAGTGGGGAATACAGGTGCTTCTCAATAAATTAGAATGCCGTGGAAAAGTTAGTTTATTTCAGCAATTCAACTCAAATTGTGAAACTTGTGTATTAAATAAATCCAATGCACACAGACTTAAGAGTAGTTTAAGTTAAGTTTAAGTTTAAGTCTTTGGTTATTTTAATTGTGATGATTTTGGCTCACATTTAACAAAAACCCACCAATTCACTATCTCAACAAATTAGAATACTTCATAAGACCAATACTACTTTTGGTGCTTTTGGCAGTGTGGGCAGGTGCCAAATCCTACTGGAAAATGAAATCAGCATCTTCAAAAAGCTGGTCAGCAGAAGGAAGCATGAAGTTACAGGTCTGTGAGAGCCAGAAATCTTGCTTGTTTGTAGGTGACCAAATACTTATTTTACCGAGGAATTTACCAATTAATTCTTTAAAAATCCTACAACGTGATTTTCTGGATTTTTTTCCTCATTTTGTCTCTCATAGTTGAGGTATACCTATGATGAAAATTACAGGCCTCTCTCATCTTTTTAAGTGGGAGAACTTGCACAATTGGTGGCTGACTAAATACTTTTTTGCCCCACTGTATGTCCACATGCCTGATCACTACGGCACATTTACTGTGCATGTGCACAGTCCCTTGAAAGCAAATCCGAGATGTGATAAATAATAATCGACTGTAAAAATGACATAAATCCACCAAAACCAAATATGATCATTTCAATATTTACTGGCACAACTGCTGTTGACCAAGCATGGGCTGTGTGTTTGTCTGTACAAGTTATGAAATGTTCACCGTCTTGCATGGCCTCTTCAAACAAAATAACAGGCGTGCTCTGTTGTAACAAAAAGAAACAAATATGGGACTTTGTGCAATAACTCTGCAGGACTGGTTCCACCAGAAACCTGTGATTTCCCAGAAATCATACGGCAGTATTTACATCAAGGAAATCAGTCAGCACCTGTGCTTTTATTCACCAAATGAGTGCTAACTATTCTGGATTCCTGCGCTTAAAATATAATGTAATTTAACCAGGCAGGTTTTCAAAGCCAACAGCAATTACATCAAACTAGAACTGACTGGTTTCATTTTGCGGTCACTAAAGAATTGAATGTGCAACCAAGCACTCAGATTTAACTGAAATACTTTGTGGTACATTGTAAGCATTTTCATTTGACAAGCTGGATTGCTTTAGGCTGTGTGTATCTGTTGCAGTGATTGCATCTTGTCAATGGTTGGAAGGACACCTTGGGGTTTTCCCAGAGCTGAGAATGTTACATCACGTAATTTGCATAAACATCACAAAGTATTTGTCTATATAAATAAACTTCCAGCTAAATGTTTACAGACAAGGTGATTAACTCAAACATTAAAAACATATCGGATTAGTTTCACCCTCAGCGTTTTAAAGGGATCAAACATATCTTGGGCCCGCAGCTTTTCACGTTTAAATTGCCATTGCAAAACTTCAGTGGATCCTGGTGATTGTGCTTGGTTTTCACGCACCTTGCTGAAACACATGCAAATGGTTTCTTGGACTTAAAAGTCTGTTTTTCTTAGATGAGAGAGACAGAAAGTCTCAATTAATCTTTCTAATTTTAGCTGTTTTGATAGCTAATGTTTTGGAAAAACTCTGGAAATTTAGAACCAATTAAATGTATCACCTAACACAAAAGGATTTCTTTATGTAGGAGATGAACACTGAGAATGTCTCTTTATTTGATCTGACCCAGATGAGTCATGTTGAGAACAAATCTGCATTATTTAAAAACCAATAAGATGTCCTCTTTCGATAAGGTTACCTGAGGCCCTCTGGTGGATAGTATTATGGATGTTCTTAATATAACTGTGTTTTTGTTCCTTCAAGAAATATCCCTAATCATCATTGAACCTTGAATGCACTCAATACACATTTTTTACTATTTCAGCAAAAATAAATGAATTAATAAATAAATTCCTCAATATTGATTACAAACAACAGATACAGAATTATTGTTTTGTACACTTTAACATGTTTTCCAGGAAACATGCAAGTATAAATCTTCAGTCAGCTGCTTTCAGGATAAAATACCCAGGCTTTGACGTTATGCTTGAGAAAATGATTGCTCACTCAAAATTTAATCATGTCACCCAGTCGTTTATTATTAAAGGAATAGTTTACACAAAAAAGTATTTGCTAAACATTTACTCACCCTCAGGCCATTTGAAGATATACATGAGTTTGTTTCTTCATCAGACCAGATTTGGAGACATTTAGTATTATGTCACTTGCTCACCAATGGATCCTCTGCAGTGAATGGGTGCCGTCAGAATGAGAGTCCAAACAGCTGATAAAAACATCACGGTAATCTACACGACGCAAGGCATGTGTTTCTAATAAACAAATTCATAATTTGAAGATGTTTTTCAAAATGTATTTATTAAAATTCCCAGAAATCTGCATAAATCTGTTCATTTTAAAACCGTTTAAAAAGTATGGACATGGTGTAAATATGGCTAGCTGTGAAACAAGCAATATTCAAAGTTAAAATGTATGAGATTGAAACAAATTGGATTTATTGATGATAAATATATAAACCTGGTCATTGTGTATTTAAAACACATACAGTTTATTACTTTTACATAAATCTAAAATGTTTAGAGTGTCTTCCTACTTGACTTTCCATGTTTTACTTCCAAATGTTCTCTAGCCAAGTTATTCTTGCTCTTATGATTCCCTGCCTTAGTATCTTTGTTTCATTCTGATTGGTCCATATGTAAAAATCTTCTTCTGTATGGTCTCTCTCCCATTCTTACTCTCTCTCTCTTTAGCATGTCAGTTCTGGAGCCATGGAGTCTATATGTGGATAATAATCTTATTCATTCTCATGCAGAAAGAGAGAGAGACATTGTCCAGGTGAAAACAGTGTAAACCGCAATAGTGTAAAGAGAAGACAGGCACTGTCAGAACAGAACAGTCTTCTCACTACCCAGATCTATTAAAAACAACTGACACTTTGCTAAGGTATACACGTATGGAGGATTGTTGATTGAAGGTGGCAGTTCCAGAGAATTTTTTATTGACAGACTTATGGCAAAACCACAAATTCGACTGACTGTGTGAATGTAACAAACTCAATAGGTATCCACATCTACAGGTGCATCTCAATAAATTAGAATGTTGTGGAAAAGTTCATTTATTTCAGTAATTCAACTCAAATTGTGAAACTCGTGTATTAAATAAATTCAATGCACAAAGGCTGAAGTAGTTTAAGTCTTTGGTTCTTTTAATTGTGAGATTTTTGCTCACATTTAATAAAAACCCACCAATTCAACAAATTAGGATACTTCATAAGACCAATATAAAAAACATTTTTAGTGAATTGTTTGGCCTTAATGGAAAGTATGTTCATTTCCTGTACATGTACTCAATACTTGGTAGGGGCTCTTTTGCTTTAATACTGGCTCAATTCGGCGTGGCATGGAGGTGAACAGTTTGTGACACTGCTGAGGTGGTATGGAAGACCAGGTTTCTTTGACAGTGGCCTTCAGATCATCTGCATTTTTTGGTCTCTTGTTACTCATTTTCATCTTGACAATACCCCATAGATTCTCTATAGGGTTCAGGTCTGGTGAACCCAGTTTGTAGGCCAGTCAAGCACAGTAACACCATGGTCATTTAACCAACTTTGGTTGCTTTTGGCAGTGTGGGCAGGTGCCAAATCATGCTGGAAAATGAAATCAGCATCTTCAAAAACTGGTCAGCAGAAGGAAGCATGAAGTGCTCCAAAATGTCTGGGTAAACGGGTGCAGTGACGTTAGTTTTCAGAAAACACAGTGGACCAAACACCAGCAGATGACATGGCACCCCCAATCATCACAGACTGTGGAAACATAAACTGTGGAAACTTCAAGCAACTTGGGCTATGAGCTAATCCACCCTTCCTCCAGACTCTAGGGCCTTGGTTTCCAAATTAAATACAAAAATTGCTCTCATCTGAAAAAAGGACTTTGGGATTTGATTTATCTAACCTGTTTTGTTGAAAACACGTCAGCTTATTTGTCCGTCAGAAGGTCGCCGCCCCTCTGCCGGTCCTGGTTCGGGAGTGGCTCTTAACAAGAGGATCGACAATACTGTAGCACTTCATCGCGACATGACACGTCTGTGTGTGTGGTAGGCTCTTGATGCCTGGGACACGCTAAGTCATTCCTTGTGAAGCTTCAATCAAAATTCTTGCAATCCTATTTTTCGTGACAATCTGGGAGGCCGCGGGATTCTCTGGTTGGTTGTGCATACTTTTTCTTCCACACACTTTTTCCTTTCACAAAAGCAATTTCTGCGCTCAACATGTTGGCTACCGCCAACTTGTGCAGCCAGAGTCCTTGGCCCTGAATGTTTGTGGCACCGGCCCTCACTACGCGTGACGGGGCGTCCAGTGATGTCTTCAGCAACAACGCCGATCGAGTCTTCCTGATTGTGAGCTCAGTGAACCAAACTGAGGACCTTTTGCGGCTCAGGAAACCCCTTGAGGTGTTTTACGTGGCTTAGCGCTTGGCATGTCACCTACCTCTCCTACATTTGCCTTGAGATAGTGAATTGCCCGCGGTGCGGTTTTTGTTAAACGCTGAGCCAAAATCACACACTTAACAGAAATCCAATAGGACTTAAACTACCTCAGTCTGGTGCATGAATTATTTAATCCCCCACACGACGTTTCACATTTGAGATATGAATTACTGAACTAAATGAACCCCTTTCCACGCCCATCTATTTCTTGCGACCTGCACTGCAGATATACGTGACTTATTGACGACTGCGCTACGGCCCCGTGACCTTCCTGTAGCATTCACCAAATCAAAAACATCCATTTGACGGGCCGCCCAAGATAGATAGTGCACTACCTGCACCACAATCCGCCAGCACTACCCTGCGACTCAGACGTGAGGTGGTCATGACGTGGTTTTACAGTCCACAAATAAACTGTTTGGCGCAAAAAACTTAATCTGCATAACCGCAGCCACCAATGCCCCTATAGTTTACAAACCTAAAGAAGAAGAGTACACGGTACACACACACACAAGCGACCCAAAATTTGTACTGCACTTGTTGACATAATTCATGTTGCACCAGATTTAAGTCATTCTTCATGTTTCTAGCATTTGCATACCCGGTAAACAAACCTCGCCCCCCCCTCCCCCCCCATGACTTACCATAATTTCTGTGAACAACAGTCGAAGATGTATTGCTTTTCTTATTATAACCCAGCAATGTTACCAATACAGCCCAGTCTTTGATTGAACTACAATTATAGTTATTTTTCTCCCCCGATAAATGTTTTTTGCATTACTTTAGTGCCCTGGTGGTTAAATACACAGTTGAGTTGTGAAATATACAGGCAATATGACATTCTGTAGTACCTGAAACATTGTTACAGTATTTTTACTGTGTGTTTCTGGAAATCACAGATGCCTTGTTTTTAAGACCAGAAACATCAAGATATGGAACAGGAGACCTCTTGATATCCAGATCCAAAGCAAGACTTATCAACTTAATTAACTTTTTTTTTTTTTTTACAATATCAGCAACACTTGTGGAGTGGAGAAGTCAAAATAATCAGAAAGTGGAACTGAAAAGAATAATAATGTTCATTTTGCCAATGCTTTTTGGCACACAGGCGGACTCCTCGCTTAAATGTGTATACTGAGTGCGAGACGACCCGGTCTGACTTGCAAATGACACACAGAAATACAGGAAATCCTAAACCTATTCCAGCAGTCATTTACAAAATCTTTTAAGAAAGTTGTCACATTATTTTCAATATTTCCAAACCCAGAAATTCCAATTAAATTCTGACAGAAATGCCATTTTTTTGTGAACATAAACATGAACCTTAAAAATGGATTTCCCTGATGAACATAAAATGAAAACAAAGACTGGGTCCACCAAAGAGGACAGGAGCTGTGGAGGCTTCTTTCCCCTGTGTAATGTTATGAAAAAATACTGTGCCAAAAACACTGGAAATAGACTGTCTGTTGTCTGAGACCGTAAGCAGTGACCCAAATCCAGATCAAGACATCAAGCAAAAATACCCAGACTAATGCCATGTTTATGTCATCTATTGAAGCCTAAGACCAAGACCACAAGGTCAATGTCAAAAGCCGATTCCCTGGGAAAACACCAAATGTCCAGTATACTCCTTTCCCCACTATGAGTACTTGACTTTAACTTTACAAGTGAGGGTGGTTATATTATGAGTCTATGTTATGTTATATAATGAATTTAATACAATGCCTCTGGTGTATTTTGGTATATTCAATGCACTTTATATTGCATGGCAGGAGTGTATGTGTAACACAACAAATGTGGACTTTGTTGCAGATATCTGAGCTACAGAAGGCCCAGGACTTTGGGGAAAACTGTCCCACTCAGAAATTCAGGTTATAAAGTACAACCAAGAAGCCTGAAGCACAGCTCCGCTGAGATCCTCTACACAAAATGTTATATATACAGTGAGGTACAAACATTTAGGGATGTTTTTGTCATTTAAACAGGACACAAACAGATTTTTAATTTTTTATTTAGAAGTGCTGATCATGTCTTGGATGTACTATGAGACAAAAGATGCTCTTTGGGGCATTCTCATTCTTCACTGTGTGATTTATAATAGTCCTTTACGAATTGTTGCTTGTCAGACTCAGACTGTATGAACATGATGATCATGTCACACTGTGGGTTCTCAGTTGTCATTAATGTCAGACTGTGCGACAGTCAAGACTTACGCAAAGAGACTCGTCCAGAGTTGTACATCATCAATCCTTGACATGTTCAGTGATGTGAGCTGAATTCAAAAACTATCTCTACTGTTAATTTTGATCAAGGCTTGTGCTGAAAATACAATTGATGAAGGCTGAAATGTCTGTCAATAACAGATTTTAGAATGCAGACCAATCTTTATAATTTTTGTCTGGGGAAAAAAACAAACAACAAAAAAAAACAATTATGTTAAGCAGTGGTGGTTTGGGTGGACATGCACTTAATTGCATCACAGGTGCTGTATTCTAATGGGTTGACTTGAGAAGCCACAATGCAGAGTTGTGCATCACCTAAACTTCTGACACTGGCAAATTCATCAGAGGTAAAATTTGAACGATTGGAATGGTCATTAACAGTGTTGGGGGTAACGCATTACAAGTAATGCAAGTTACGTAATCAGATTACTTTTTTTCAAGTAACTAGTAAAGTAACGCATTACTTTTTAATTTACAAGAGAATATCTGAGTTACTTTTTTAAATAAGTAACGCAAGTTACTTTTTCCCCCCAATTCTCCTGTCCCCATGTTGAGAGAAATCAGATGTTACTGTAGTTCTACAATAAATATGAATATGCATTAATTCATCTAACTCACAAAAAAACCCCCACAGATTCAGTATTGCTCAAAAGAATAAAAAAAATGCAACTCAGAATATGCAATAATTAAATGTTAAACAACACAAATATCCTTTATGTATTTAATCACATTCTACTAACCAGTGTCTTTGCTTCTGACCTTCGATGATCCAGTTCAACCGTACTAAGAAGCAAAAATTACTCTAGACAAACATATGTGTCTTTTTTTATTGCTGAAGTGTATTTCTTCTGCATTCTACTGTACGGACGTAAATTTACATTTCCTTCAGCCTGAGGCTTATTCAGTTCACTTTTGGTGTGAAAAGGCTTTTATATGTGCCAAAAATATAACGTTTTTTATTTTAAAAACAAACAAGCAAGCCCTGTCCAGATTTAAAAAGTAACGCAAAAGTAACGTAACGCATTACTTTCCATAAAAAGTAACTAAGTAACGTAATTAGTTACTTTTTTATGGAGAACGCAATATTGTAATGCATTACTTTAACCCAAGTACATTCCCAAACAATGGTACCGTCATCGTTGCTGGTGAATATGTCAAACTAGTGATGAAAGACAACAGATTTTGGCCTAAAATCAGAAGAATTTTTAGGATTCACAAAATTTGCCTTAGGAAGCCAAATCGTGACTAAAATTATACAGTATGCAGCCAGCTTTACACAAATGTCTGACAAACTGGAGTTTATTTTTATTTGTTGATTGTTTGATTGAGTTAAATGATTACTTCAGTTGAATACTTCTCAAAATTAAATAGGATATTGTGAGTGTAACATGCCATCTGTTGATATTTTCCTTTATCGTTTCCTAACACTGAGTGGTTAAAGGGATGGTTCATGGGGACCATCAACTTCATATATATATATTTATCCAAATATCTTCTTTTGTGTTCAGCAGAGAAAAAGAAAAGTCATACAGGGTTGAAACAACTTGAGGGGGAGTAAATGATGACAGGATTTTTATTTTTGGGTGATCTATCCCTTTAATTCTGTATGGAGGATCCCTGTTCTGAACTTACATTTGCAATTTGTAAAATAAAAATGTATTAAATCATTAAAGTAAAAACAGTCAGTAATACAGTAATAAGTTATAACATGCACAGACACAAACACAAAGATACATAGATAAAAGTCATGTAGGAAGTGTTCTTGTCATGTACATTTTAACAGACATGCCAATGTTCATTCGTAGACACAATTGAAGTTAAATAGTGGAATAATAGCCTGTGTGTCTGAATATGTGTGGTTCCTGGCTGTTGTCGGATCTGTGGTGTATCCAGGACACCATGTGTGTGTTGCGTCAGAGTATGTGTTAGGCCCACGCGTGCTCCAGATATTGGCTCGGAGTAAAACTGTCAGTTCAGAAACTGTAGAGCAAAGCACATGCTCACTACAGTGAGCCATTCAGCTTGATGAAGCTAACCATGCAACCCTAAATTAGCGGATTACACTTAGACGAATACACACACACACACACACACACACACACACACACACGCATCAATCCCACACACACACACACACACACACCACACAAAACACACACAAGCCATCACACAAGCACCCATTAGATCTGAACGCTTCTTAATAAATCATTATCAGACAGGACAGTGCGTCTCCTCCCTCAACTTAATGACCAGCTGACTTTTACAAATGTCCTTCTGCACATCCTCTCTCCTAATGGCTAAAGTGCAGTGACACTGGGGTTGCGGGGATTGTAAATCATTCAAGTTAGTGTCACACACTTCAGTGATTTACACCTGTAGAGGGAGTCCGTTTAAGCTTTAACGAACTGACTTTTGTGTTGCATGTCATGAGCTAAAATATATGTTGTATTGGCTTCCATTGACCTTGATAACAGTTATTAAAGAACCTGGAACTTGACGTGTCGATGTAACATATACAGTAAGCTGGGATGGCAAACAATGTAAAATATTGTTTTAAAAATGAATTATTATTTTAAATACAAATGACTGTAAATGTAGTATCTCTCTATGACTAGCAGAAAGAACATAAAGTAAACTAGGTTCTGCAATTGGCTATAATACCATGAATGGCTTATTTAGAGCTGTCCTGCACATTAAACTGGGATTGAAGAAAGTATTTTTACACTGAAAAATTTAAACACATCACCTTTAATGCTAAATTGCGTAAGCTTGGATAGGAGAAAAAGAAAGAAAGAAAGATTTAGAAGTTCTAAATAGCTTGACACAGATTAAATTGATAATTTTTTTATCAAAGTATAATTATCATAGAATTATCATCACCCAAATGCATCACAAGCAGAATAAAAATGACATTTTAATATAATTTAAATTCATTTAAATATACATTTGTGTATAAATTGTGGATACTTCATAATTTAATAAAAGCATATTTAAATTAATATAACTCATATGACTTATTTACATAAAATAATTAATATTAGTCATATAAATGAAATGAATTTAATATTAGCAATATAAATTATATTTAATCACCCACCACGATCAAACTTGGGGTCAGTAAGATTTTTTCACGTTTGAAAAGAAGTCTCTTTTGTCAATCACATTTACTGTAAAAACACTAATAGGAGAAATTTCATTTTTCTATATTTCTATTTTTATTATTTATTTTTTTACAATTTATATATTAAAATTGATCCCTGTGATGGCAATGCTGAATTTACAGCATTATTCTAATATGTTGATTTAGTGCTCAAGAATCATTTCATTATATCAACACTGAAAACATCATGTGTAATATTAACATTTTCTTCAGGATTCTTTCATGAATAGAATAAACATTTATTTGGATAAAAATATTTTGTAACAATTTAAAAATTCTTTGCTGTCAATCAGTTTTAATCAATTTAATGCATCCTTCCTGAAAAAATGATTAGCATTTGATTATATTTTACCATTCTGCTTATTTTACTCTCTGCAAGAGAATTCTCACTTTGTCATAATCTGATATGTAACAAGGTGGGAACAGTAAACTGAAATAATCATTGACATACAATAAACACCATAATTCGAGCTTGTAGAGTAGAGTTTTTCTCCATTCTGCATCACAACACTTACTTTCTAGTAAGTCTGAAAAGCTTAGTTGATTAGCTGGTTAAGGTATGTTTAATTACAGTTGGCGCTAAACTCTGCATTGAAGCGGCCCTCCGGGAACAGGACTGGACACAGCTGTCCTATCAAATAAACCACCGAAATAGTCAGATACTGAATTACTGGTTAAAACTGTCTTTAAACAGTCTTTTTGGGTAGCAGTGATATTGTCCCTTGCATTACTGCCTTAATCATATGGTGTTATAGTGATTTCTGTGGTGCACTCGACAAAAAGATGGTTCTTTAAATGTTCTTTACATGCAGTAATGGTTTTATTTAGAACCATAGCATTCTGAAGAACCCTTTCATGCTGAAATGGTTCTTTGTGTTAGATTTTAGGGTTCTTTATTCCTGCCCTTTTTGTTTTTCAAATCTGTAACTGACAAAGCACCTCATTACTGATTTTCTGTAGCTCAGTGACCCAACTACACAAACTGTCAACACTCTCAACAGGTAAATGATTTCATTCTTATACAAATACAAATTTTACTTTAAAATGTAACTGGCTTCCAAACAAACATGTTCTTTTCTTTTTTTGTTTTTGGTCACATACTGTATAAGTGTGTGCAGCTCTGCTAAGCTGTGGAAACTTCTCTCCTCTTCTCCACTAAGTAAGTAAAAGAGGCAATGAATTTATAATTCACATTGTTAGATTTAATTATTACTTGGGGTATGTATAAAAAAAAAAATAAAAAAAAAAATGTGACAGGGAATGATGGCCAAGTATGGTGACCATACTCTGAATTAGTGCTCTGCATTTACCCATCCCAAGTGCACACACACAGCAGTGAACACAAACAAACCGTGAACACACACCCGGAGCAATGGACAGCCATTTTTGCTGCGGCGCCCGGGGAGCAGTTGGGGGTTCGGTGCCTTGCTCAAGGGCACCTCAGTCATGGTATTGAAGGTGGGAGAGAGTGCTGTACATTCACTCCCCCCACCTACAATCCCTGCCGGTACGAGACTCGAACACAACCTTTGGGTTATGAGTCCGACACTCTAACCATTAGGCCACAACTTCCCAAGTTAAAACATACCCAGTCCAAAAATGGGGACGTAAACATGCCCAGTCACAAAAAAATATTAAAACTATCCCATGACTTTATATCACTTTTTTCTTTTAAGATTGTGAAGGGCTCGCATACTGTCCATTTTTGCTTTTGACCTTCATAAACATAATTGTTTTTACACAAACACATGGACACACTGTAACTCTAAACTCAATTGTGTATTTCAGATGTATCACATCCCACAACCTCATCATCTGCAGACCGAGACTAAATATTCGCACACTATTAAGGCCCACCAAAATGATGGACTTAAAGGCATCACATGGTTGGATTGTGATTGTTTCACTGAAAATTAGTCTTCATCACATCTATTTTTTGTTCTCATTTTGTGTTTTAGTTCTTTATGTATTTATTCATGTCCAATGTCAATTGTCATTCATTAATGTATTCTGCTATTACTCATAACGGTGTGTCAACGAGCCCCCATGATAATTTTTGCACGTCACCCTGTCGAAACCAACACAACTAATTCAAACCCAACATGCTGCTTTGTTTTTTTGTTGTTGTTGTTGTTTTAATGTAAAACCCTAACCGAGGCTACACTCTAAGATGCCTCATTACTGATTTTCTGGAGCTCAGCCATCCAACTACACAGACTGTCAACACACTCTCAACAGGTAAATATTTTTTTTCTTAAAATGTCTATAAATTATATATTTCAAATGCTAATTGGTTTCCTATGTTTTTTCTCTTTTTAGTTTAAGAGAACATGTGGTGTGACCAGCTCTATTCAGTTAAGGATACTCTCCTCTTCTTCACTAAGTAAGTAACAAAGATATTGAATTTATGGTCCATTTTGTTTTTATTTTTTATTACTAGGGTTTATGCATAAACATACCCAGCTATCCCTTGACTTTATATTACTTTTTCCTTTTAACATTGTGAAGTGCTCACATACTACTTTTGGCCTTCATAAACAATTGTTTTCACATAAACAAATGAAAGGAGACAAACTGTATATCTAAACTCATTTGTGCATTTCAGATAGTGTCACATCCTATACAACCTCGTCATCTGCAGAGAGAAACTACCATTCAATCACACCAAAATACAGATAATGATTAACTTAAAGGCATAATAGAGGATTATGAAGATATTTCACTGGAGCTTGGTCTTCAATACATTCTTTTATGTTCTATTTTGTTTTATTTCTTTAAGCATTTATTTATGTTCAATGTCCAATGTCATTCATTAATGTATTCTGCTAATAACTGTTGTTAGAAGAACACTGTCATTTTTGCTACAAAGTCCGTTGTCACATCATTATCCAAAAAACTCCCTCTCCAGTACCTAATTGACACATTTTTGTTGTTGTTGTTGATTTTATGTAAAACCCTAATAGACACTTTAATATATTATAAGACCAGGCAGATACAAATAATACTAATATTAATCATATTAACATACTAATATTAATTAAAAACTATCATTAAAAAGGTTATTTAACACCAAACTCCATATGGTTCTATATGGAACCCTATAAAAAAGGTTCTATTTAGCACTAAAAAAATGGTTCTGCTATTGTTACAAGCCGAAGAACCCTTTTCTGGTACTGTTTAGAACCATTTTTCTTAAGAGTGTGGAAACAAGAGCATATCATTGTCCAGCTGGCTGTTTATGAGTTCTTGCAATATTGTACACCTTGCTCATTAGTATTCAGAAGAGCCTTCAAATTCTCTCCCCATTCATCTCATTAATTGGATCATCTGACTGAAATTACCATCATCAAAAAGGAAATTATCCTATAAGTATGTTGACCAGATGTCACATTTTTTTTGCCAGAACAGTAAGCCTAACAAAGTAGTTGTTTTATATATGGGACAAATTTCAGACCAATCCAGAAACGTGATAAGGGTCTCAAATATGTTAATGACCTGGAGAAAAAAAAAGGACATCTGGTTCAGCTATACATATGCTTTCAGTTTGAATTTGGGCATTTCCCACCTCCACTCATCTGCAATTACATATTTAGCTAAAACTGCAAAGCTCACTATTTTGAATACAAAATGAGAATTCAAATTCATTTAATGACCATGTGCTGGATATTGAATACACGAAGCTCTGAAAACCCCTATAGTTTATGTCTTTAATATTTGATGTACTGTATGTGTTTGTGATGGCTTTTGCTATTGAATTAGTGACAGTGTTGGCATGAGATGACCTCTGATTTAGTATATATTGTTGCTTGTAAAATTGCTTGGCAGCCTCCACATTGCATTGTGATAATGCTGCATCCATTATTCAACATCATTTCACACTATGTACTGTATCATTCTGCATTGAGCGTATAAAACAGGAATCAGTGTAATAAATTGGAACTATTTACTACAAACATGGGACATCCTGCAAAATGACATTGCAAATAAAATGAGACATTAAGCTTTCTCTAGTGAATGAATCACTGCATTCGAGGACAAATTTTGCTGTTTTCTGCATTATCTCTCTATTATTATAAATTAGATGAAGATAGGTTCACATTTTAATTTGATCATTTTAAAGACATTATAAACATCTCTCTTGAGCTTATGTGCAGAATGTGATTTTCACAGTATGTGTGAAAGCATGCATGTTATACGTGAGGCCATGCATGCACATCAGGGCTCGTGTGAGTGCATTTGTCATGTTGTGTATAAAGAAAGAAGCATTAGGACTAAGATTAGATTTAATTTAAACTAATAGCAAATGGATAACTGCATAATGATCGTTATAGTAAACACTGTCTTAGTGTTTCGTTTGAATCGCTCAAGATGTTTCTGGTATAGATAGGGTGTTAAAGTGTAAAAGTTTGCTCTCTGACTACTTTTAATAAAAAAATAAAGTAATTACAAAAGATGGCTATGTTCTACAGATATTATGGTGCGTCAAAGCTAAAACTGTCATGCAAATTCTATTGTTAGAGCGAAACTGCTGTTCTATTGAGTGAATGTATGTTTGCGAGTGTGTGCGCACTGTGTGTGAAGGGGGGTGTGAGTGTGTGTTTTATGTAATGTAGCATGGTCTGTTTGGTAACAAAAGTGGTGACACTGAAAATTGGGTTACCATGGAGACAGAATTTTCCCACTTTTTTGTGCTCATGACAGACTCATGCAAACCTCTCTTCCATTTCTTCTTTACTTCTTTATTTCTTAATTCCTTCTTCATTTATTCATGAAGTTGTGCATGTTTTGTGATGCTGTAGCTGTTGCCTTACTTATTTTGCACTTGGTTTATTTTGTCTGTGTCGGAATTACAATTTATTGATGTTTGTTAGTGGATGTGAGATGTGGGAAATGAAATGTTTATTGTAAATCCAAACAGTCCAAGGAAATGGGATCTTCATTAGTCAACATGAGCTTGTGTCTGTTGCCAAAGTATATCATTTAGCTCTCCCCTTAAAAGAAAATGTCTAAAATGTATTATCTCAGTCGTAAAATTGTTTCATTATGGATAATTACCTGCGACTCCTTTCAAGTCAGTTCTGGGCTTTCATTTAATAAGTAAACAACTCCTAATTTGACCCAGTTTAACTCTGCATTAGGGCTGATTTAATACAAGCAAATAAGTGCTTGTGTCTTTGAGTGATTCACACGCAGTATAAAAGATTTGTTAATAATTGTTACAGATACTCTGGGGCTTCAATAATGCTTCCATGCCCACACATAAACACAAACCTGTGTTAATTAGACAACGAATTAATAAATAGAATGGATAGCAGAAATACATTCCAGAAAGCATGCATTTGTTAGATAATTTTATCTAAAGCAATTTACTTTCCATTCAAGAAATACATTTTATCAGAACGCTCGACCTTGGCATTGTTAGCTCCATTCTCTACTGTTTGAGCCACTGGAAGTCTGGAAGTTTTAGATTCTGCCACTGTAAATGTCCTGAAACATTTGTTAATGTGTTCTGTATATGAGATGATGTATGATTTGAAAAAGAAAAGGAAGATATTTCCTGCCAAAGCAAATCAGAGTTCCCTTTGAGCCATGAATTTGCATTATTTGCTCAAGCAAGCAGATAATAGGCATAGGTTTCCAAAATTAGATACACAGACATGGATAATCACAATGGACCTGCTGTTACAAATGGTAAAGTTTATCATCTTGAAATTTGTTCACTGGACTGTAAAACGTCCTTTTCCAGCCTATTCTGAAACATGATTGGTTGGATGAGTGAGACAAAAAATGCTGGGGGTAACAAAAACCAGCAGTACACTACGATGTACATGAGTTTAGATACGTCAGATCTACTTTATAGTAGTTTGCATGGTTGTATTCAGTTTGATTTCTTCAAAATCAATGTGTGGAAAGTAGGTTGTCAAAGTGGGTAATTTCTAAACATGAATATATTTGTATGTAAAGATTGATCTATAAAGAATGAGTAATTATAATGCTTGTGAGGACAAACAGCAAGACAAAGAACGTTCCTGAGGCATAGCTTGCGGATGCATGCCTGTGTGTTTATGCTAAATGGTTAAATGATATACATTTTAAATGGTTTTGTAGTGTTACATCATATTGAAACGTAGTTCCCTGGTAACCATAAAATAGTGGGCTGGCTGGTCTGTGTTGTGAATAGCAGTATAAAGTGCTACAAATGCTTTCAAAAAAATCTGATAAACTGATCTTAAGTTTAGGTTCAACCATCTCTTTTAGAGATGATTTCATTAATTTAACTATATCTAAACAGAGGTTTTTTTCCAGGGGGCACCAGTGGCAATTCTGACTCATTCAGCACCCTAGGCCAGATAAGACATGACTAGGCCCAGGTGGAATCTGTGGTGTTTTTTATGAAGTATTTTCTGTGTTATTTTGGGGGGAGAATCTTCAAAATGAATTTCAATACAGTAAAATGTAATAAAACATAGCTTGAGAGTATTGTACTCTTTATTTTCAGGTAAAGGAATCAGATGGTGTTGCATTTGATGAATTCTGTGGTAATCTGCTGAACTTTCTGTCTAGCAGATTTTGTAAGGTTAGACATGACCAGAAGGCAAACACTTAAAAAAAAAAAAAAACCACAGTAATGGTGCAGCTTAATTTTTTAAAGATAGATATTTGCATTAAAATCCACTTGGCTCAAAAATCTGAGGGGACACGTGCCTTCTGTACATCTATACTTAAACACGCGGTAATAATCTTAAATTTAAAAGACTTTAAATAGACTTGTCAAGCAGTTTTCCTTTGACTGGGTGAATGATCTTAGAGCATAAAATCATTTGATTTAATTGCATGAGTTGAGGATCATAACGGCTCCCGTGGATTTCCTACACAGCTGGGAGCGTCTGACTCATAACGAACCACCAATTTGGGCGCAAACGGAGCAAGCCCAAATCACCGTTTTCATTGAGACTGACAGAAGTCGGTTCGTTGAACTGTTTTGCTTTCTTTAACACGTGGAGGCGACAGTGGATGGGACATGGTTTTGCAACATCGAGCGGGAAAATGACTTGTTTACTGAGGCGTCGTGTGATTGAGAATTTTCCACAGCTTTGACGCGCCCATCGTGCGAGGGGACTGTTAATGGTGCTCATTATCATTTGACTGTATTCATGTGTGTGATGGAGAGCGAGAGAGAGACTCAATCTACCATCTACTCGATTCACGGAGTGTGCGTCTGAGAGCAATGGTCTGTAAAGTTGGCTGGAAATATGAACGCGCCTCATAACCAAATGATTTCCTCAAATAGTTAAGCGATAAGACTAGTCTGTTTGCATTGACAGACAGCAAATCCGTATATGAAACGTATGTTTGTGTTTAATTATAGGGGGTAAGGTTAGAGAATGGAGTTGAATTTGGCGCGGAGCGCGTGGGAGGCATTGGCAAGTACAGTCTCAATTCCGCGCTGATATGTTAAGGAGCGTACATGCGCTCGACAGTTTGCCATGATGTCTCGAGTTCAGTCGATGGTGTCGCAGAGGAATCTCTATCCACAATACACATCATCCCCGTTATCGACGTTTAACGGCTGAATACAGCGCGTTGCTGTCGTTTTCTCCAAAAGGATGCGATATTGCCGGAATCCCCCTCAGAGGCGGCACACGGACCTGTTCCACAAGCTCCACTGCGGAAAGCGCTCGAGTCTCAGAAAAAAATAACAAATATTAAGGTGAAAAAAAAATCCATGTGGTCGTTGTATGTCGACTGAATCACTGAACGTTTTTACATTTTCCTTTTACTGGTTAATTAATCTCTGTAAGGAATGGACACGGTGGACACTGGTGGAATTGCGCCGTTAAGAGCGCTGAACTTGACGGATTTGTTTATAAAGAAAGATCAAGGTTATACGATGAAGACTACTGAGGACGCGGTTTAATTTCCTGACTGGTGTATTGGAAATGTATAACGGGGATATTAGGTGAGTTGTTCTCTCGTTACTTTCAATAAAACATCAAAAAACGTATTATGTTGCCTTACCAAATGTGAGCTCGCTCTCTCATAGCCAACTGGGAGTCGTTGGAGCGTCCCGTTGACGAAATCGTCGGCTTATTTTGGTGACGGGAGAAATTACTTCAACCGCCTTGATGCGCAACACCTACTGCGCGAGCGAGCGCCCTACATAGAGACAAACCCCGCGCGCGCGTGAGGGGAATACCACACCGGCCGTTATTTAAACACGCCGGGTCTCTCACACACCTTCACTCTCGAAGCTCACTGATAGGTGTTGCTTAAAACACGGTTATGTGGTGTTGTAGTCAGCCTCTGAGGTGACTTGGTTCTGTGCGGGGAACCGTTACGCTTCCACGCAGATCAGTTTGCCCACTCGCGAAGCCTTTCGGTGTGGCTTTTCGCTCGTAGACTACTGAACACGAGCGAGAAGTTATAGAAATACACTAAATAATGAGTTCTGTCATTTTTGTTACCCTGGTGTAAGGATTTTGGTTGACTTTTTTTTTCCAGAACATTGAACACTTAAGCTCCTGTCAAGGTGGTTCGCCGAA
Source organism: Sinocyclocheilus anophthalmus (assembly GCA_018155175.1). Classification (NCBI taxonomy): domain Eukaryota; kingdom Metazoa; phylum Chordata; class Actinopteri; order Cypriniformes; family Cyprinidae; genus Sinocyclocheilus; species Sinocyclocheilus anophthalmus. Next base: position 173,796 of record JADLZN010003702.1, read on the forward strand.
GGTCTGGGAAAAAATGCGCCGAGAAACGCGCCTTCTCTGTGAGGAAATCTTCGTGGATAACATTCACAAGACGTCGGTCAGTTTCACAGATGGCACATTTCAACCACGGCGAGTCTTCTTCACTGACACCTCGTGACACGCAAGGTAAGATACGTTTTAAATATTGAACGGTTTAGTAATGGGTGTGAAGTGGCTGACAGGGAGATCCGACAGGGGGCGCCGTTGTTTCGCGGGTTCGGTCTAAACGGGGAATGAGGGACTTGCAGATTTGGGTGCAGTCACGTTGTCCAAGCACATTTTTGATGTTTTCCTCTTGCTTACAGGACCAGTCCTGAAATAGTCTTTAATGCAATGGAGGATACAATTTTAGAAGCTGAAATATTTCAAAACCCGCCCCCTCCCTTCCCACACATTCATGTATAGAGACACTTATACACGTCTTGATAAAATGGCCTTAACTGAACGCGCAGATATATACAGCAATGCATTCTTACATTTGCTATATTGGGCCAACTCTTGTGATGCCTTAGGCCAGGAACATAATTTAAGGAAATACGTGAACGCAGACATGGGCACTTGGCTAATGCGCTGCCCTGTTGAACGTACTTAATGCGCTCTTGTGGTGGTACCAAACCTCAGGATTCAAGGGGGCAATGGAGTTACCTTCAAAATTTCTGGCAATTAAAATGAAATTTGCTATAATATGTACGCACTTTAAATTTGCATAGCAAGATTTTCTTCAAACTGTTGCTTCACCATAACAGTATTGACCTGAAAGAGAAAACGGACTATGTAAACCGTCTGCATTTAAATACTTGGGTAGAATATGTTTTGGACCTTAAACAGAAGGAATATATGAGCGTACGTGTTGGTCAGAAAAAGAAATGGATGGGGGAGGAGGACCTAGTGCAGGTGCTTATTTTGAGAGTACTCGTAACTATTGACCCCTCCACCTTTCCACACAGTCAAACTCAGAAATCCACCCACAACCTTCCCATTCGCCTGCGAAGAGAAGTGATCTCAGCGGTGATATTCTGCTAACAGAGGAGCCGATCTGCACTTGGCACTTTATGCTGTGGTTTTGAATTATGAAATATGGGCTGTGACAGACCATCAAAACTGTGGTTGGTACTTCCAGGCATATACTCAAACCTCACTCGTACAAACACTCCTATTGGCAAGACGTATTTGGCAGCGTTGCTTAAATTTTGATGTGTAAAAATCCATGGGTCTGTTTTTGTATGCAAGCGAAATGAACTGTCTCTATTTTTGATCCTTGGCTGCTTTTCAGTTGTAGCAAGCTTAGGGTGAAGGTGATGTCTAATGTGACTGAAAACATTACACACCATTTACTTGTAAAACGTCCAACAAATCTGACAGATGCACATGCAGAACGAGTGAACGAGATGCAGAGTGATGCACTGCATTTGCAAACGCTAAGTGCTAGTCCGGGGTAGACTTAAGGGCATGGTTGCTTTGCTGGGGTAGCTCTGTGAGTATGCCAATTATGGATGTTAGCAAGTATACTAAATGAGAAAGTTACAGGGGTAACAGAGCACAACTGCCTGTCTCTGGAATCTCTAATGTGGTCATTGAGGCATGTACCACTTTTGGACCCTCACAAACTACCAGTGCAACCATTAAGAAAGCAATTAGGCAATTATGTGATTGGCACTAATTAGTGTGCTTCACAATACAGCTGAATGTTTAAGCTGACAGAAGCAAAACCCTCTTACTATCTGCTATAAGTGGTTGCCAACAATTGAAAACGCATCAATAAATTATTAGTTTGTCAAGTGTTAAACAAGTCTTTGCTTCATTTATTCAAAAATGACATTGTAGGAGGAATTATATAATGCATCAGGCAGTAACAGTCATCCACTTCTGCTCATGCATTGCTATATCAGTGTTGTGATTTTAAAATTACTAATAAAAATCAGCATACTCATTTAATTGTGTGTGTGTATGTACGTGTGTATATATATAAAATTGTCACATTGCAGGACATTTTTTTTTATGAAATGCAGATACAATTATGAAAAATGTGCTGATGTTGAAAATGTTCCTGTCCCTATTATTTTTCAACTACCCACATGTACAGTAAGTATTTGCAATATATTCCATCTAATATTCCAATGTAGGACTTTTTCTATTAAGCTGTGCATTCATGAGCTTCTGCATTAAGCTTTGTCCTTTGTTGAGGACTGGTGATAAAAAAAAATGGTAGTACTCGTAGTAGCTGATGGCAGCACATTCTTATCACATCATTCATTGCTGAGCACCCCAAACAAACTCCCAAATTTCAAGCTTTGGAGACTGTAGGGTTTTTCATTTGATTGATTTTTGTGTCATGATGAGTATTGATTTTCAATTACATGCCCTGGTACATGCAGTATATTAAGAGACAAACTGACACGATTTCATGATGCTGCTGTATATATGCCCTGCTTGTGTGTTACTAATGACATTTTCAACCAGAGTTCAATAAGAAACAGGATATTTGACTACTAGTTAATATATTTTTGTTATAATTCTCAACATCATCGGAGTACTTTTTCCATCTGTGGTTATTGGCTATGGCCCAAGGTAGTCGGTGAATGAAATGGAGGTGCAAATATGACTGATGACTAAACTCCAGGGATGAAGCAGTTGTATCCAGTGACATTTCTGTGAGTGAAAAGTTCAGAGTGAATTTGATCAATCTTGCTATCAAAGCATGTTTGATAGCAAAGTATCTCTACCTTGATAAAAGGAGCCAAATGAACAGGAAAAAAAATCTATATCCATTTTTTTTTAAATCTTAAAAGAATATTGTCAGTTATTCACTCACTGTTTAGTCGTTCCAAATCTGTATGTTTTTTCTTTGTAACATAAAAGGAGATTTATTTGAAGTACGTTCACACTGCTGTTTTCCTTACAGTGAAAATGAATAGGGATAGGTGCTGATTGAGTTTGAGTGAACTATTCATTTAAGCCATAAGTACAGTTTCCTTATTTCCAAAGTTGACTTCTACATTCAATCTCTTGAGATTGAATCATCTTTGAACCGCTGACATCAACGCACTTAAATTTAACCATGTGTAAGCTGTTCTTCACTCATGGAGTTATAATGCACTCCAGTTAGTGCATGGTTTCATCAATTATTACTATAATTTAAGAGACCGCTACACTAGCCATCTGGAATCATTCGGGCATCAAATTCCGCCTAGAATCGTTATAAGCTATTGAAGAGTCCTATCAATTAGACAGGCCATTTAAATGCTACCACGATGACATATTGTAAGACAGTACATCAGAGTTAATTGCTAATAAGTGAACCACTGTTCCATTTAACTGTTTAGGCTAATTGAAAAGTATTGACTTGAAATGATTGAGTAGTTGAACAGAGTGCCATCTTAACCTTTAAAAGCTTGTCTTCCGGATTCACTTCCCAGTCCCCCCCTCCACTGAATCATAGTGTGCCAAGTAACAGGGCGAATGTAATTTTATGGATGTGCGTTATCTGATTTTGGTCTATTGAGATCTGGTAAGCCTGATTGGTAAGACTGAGTGCGTTTTGCATCTTTTTAAAACTTCTCATCTTAACAGGGGCTGAAGCCAGGAATGATGGGAGCTGTAGTCTGCTTGATGGTCTTATGGGCTTTGCTGGGTTGGTCGCAGGCCGCAGAGAAGCCTCCATCCCTGAGTGTAGCTGTGATACTGGGCCAAACCCCCACAGTATCCGAATCAGCCCTGCGTCCGGCTCGTGGGATAGGTGCGCCTCTGGATGTGACTGTTCTCAGCGTCCAGGTGAACCAGACGGACCCAGGAAGCATGCTTACGCACCTGTGTGAGCTCATGTCCCGACAGAGGCTGCACGGGCTGGTCTATGGAGATGGCACGGACCAGGAAGCCGTGGCACAGATGCTGGACTTTGTTTCCTCTCAGACTTCCATGCCCATACTGGGAATCCATGGTGGCTCTGCCATAACAATGGCCGAAAAGGTAAGCATGTATTACCGCCTTGCTGGCTCTGTGCTTTATTTGTCCTCGACTTTTCATTTACAGCAACCCACCACAGAATATTTCATCATATCTGGCATCAATCAGATGTTTTCCACCAAGGCCTAAACAGAAAGCTTGATTTCAAATATTCAATGCCATGTTTTGGATTGTCTAGCTGTGTGGCATTAAACGAGACCCAATTCAGATACCTGACAGATTTTCTTTATCAGTCATGCCATCTGCATCAGATATAGACTGACGGATTGCCAGTCTTCCTGTCACTGTCCCTCTGTCTGTCTATTTGTTTCTGCAAAGTTGGCAATGAGCTGTGTTTATAGCAAAATGGGTTGCAGTTGTGTAGGTGTGATAGAAACCTGTGGCCGGGGTAGTGACAGAGCTGCCTCAAAAGAGCCGAGAAAGTTTATGATTGCAAATGGATTCATTGATGCGGTCTTTATTTTATGTTAAACATCAATGATTTTTTTACATTTGTAATTCATTATCAAATGGATGCATTTGACTATTAGGCTATTACTACACAGTCTTCATCCACATAAACTGTAGAAACTTCTTCTAGACGACCATGTCATCCCATTGCATCATCTGGCTGAGTTCACTTCAAACTACCCTTCCAAATAGTGATTTGATAATTTTAGATGAACGCACAATCCCTTTTAACAGTGATGAAATACAACCACAAAGTAAGTGGATTGTGCTACTTTATCAAAGCTCATGGTTAGAAAAGTTTCTCGCTTAAACCAGACAGTAATTTTGATGTTTTAATTCTTATGTAATGTGCGTTTAGTTTTTATGTAATTAGATTCTTTTTAAGTCTTGCTTTTAGTTTTTTGTTTTACTATCTGCTTATTCTCTCATTGTATGTATGACAAGTTATTTCTGATGGCAAGTGTATATATTGAAAGTTGCTTAGAATTCATAAGGTTCAGATTTTTCATTATCTAATTTCCTTCGAGCGACATCCTCCAACTTCGTATTTGACACATTAGGCCCCAGTGCTGCGGTAGAGCTTGGAGGGTAATAATTGAAGAGACTCTTCAGGAGGGAAGCGCTGCTTAGGGAGTCAAATGCTGGGTCTGATGTGAATGAAACTCAAACATTAAGAGGCCCCCTGCATGCTGTCTCCCATAACACTTCTCATCCCTTCTTTTAATATCTCCAGGTTCATTTTGCAATACCGAGGGGGGGGGGGGGGGGCGTACGCCGGCTGTGCAATAACATGTCAAGCACAATGCATTTCCAGTCTGCCAAACCTAACCCACGAACTAGAGAGGCACAGCAAAAGCAACATCACAAATTGCTGTCAGATTCTTTCACATTCGATAAGAAGTCAGTAAGATTTTTTAAGGGGTCGGTAGGGAAAAGCTGCTCTTCCTCTCACCAAGGCAGCATTTATTTGATTAAAATACAGTAAAAACAGTAATAATTTGAGAATACTATTACAATTACAGTGTTTTAATACATACATGGAGAATGTTTTAATACATATAATTTATTCTTGTGATGGCAAAGCTGAATTTTTCAGTCTTCATTGTCACATTTGTTGCTCACAAAACATTTATCACAGTTGAGAATGTAGTATTTTTTTCCCAGTAATTTTGTAGAATCTTTTTTCAGTATTACTTTATGAATAGAAAGTTCAAAAGAACAGCATTTCAGCATTTAGTTGAAATGGAAATCTTTTGTAAAATTATACGTTTTTACTGTCACTTTTGATGTTTAATGTGTCTTTGCTGAAAAAAAGTATACATTTATTAAAAAAAATCTGACCTCAGACTTTTAAAAGAGAAGTGTACATTGGCATGTATGAAGTTTTCCTTACATAAAATAAACAATATCAAGCCAAATGTATTTGCACACAAATTAAGTAAGTCTTTTCTCAGTGCTTTATTAATTATTTATATAAGTAACCTCTGACCGTTACATCAAGGTCGGCTTGTGATGTTTATGGTCTCAGTCTTTCTGATTAGACTGAACCGAATAAAAGCGCTTCATTTTCAAATTAGGTAAATTAGTTAACTGTGTTAATGAATTTAGTGTTTAGACCCATTTAGTCGATTTAGCACTAAAGAGCATTTGGCATCTTAAATGTAACTTTTGCATACATGATGCTATTTAATATTTGAAATGTGACTTTTTGTATACATGATGCTATTAGCACAGGCCTGATTTTCTACACGTTTTTCTTTTTAAATCACAAATTGTATGAACATTAAGTAAAGAGTATGATTTTACTATACTGTCAGTATTGAAGTATTGCACGAGTGGATTTTGTTAAAAACTGTGGCTGCATAGTATACTGGCTGCATACTGCATGTACATTTACATGCATTTGTAGGTAGACCCGTTTCAATTATCGATTATCTGTTGATCTCTTAAATGCAGCACCTATTATATTAGTCATCTTTTTTCCCTATGAAACACAAAAGAAGAGATTTAAACAAGTAGGAGTTAGACGGAACCATGTAAAGATTTTTCAAAACGTGTCCTTTTGTGATCCATGGAAAAAACTACAACTTTTAAGTTTGGAGTGACTTAATAATGCCATAATTTTAGGTTTTGTATGAAGTATTGCTTTAGAATGTTTCAGAATGGCCTTTATCTCTATAGTATCATACATCCTTTCTCTCTTGTACCACCACTGTGTCTCTTGGCCTGCTTTGATCAAGTTCAACTGCATGTCTTTTTGCAGTGTACTCTGGGGGGAGCATGAGTGTGTTTTGAGAGTGTGTATCTGAGGGTCCTGGAGGATGCTTCGCTTCACTGTAAACCCAGATTTTCCTTATGTTATTAAAAATGAAGGTGCCGGGGCGCATCCTTTTTATCCATGTTTCCACCTCTGATATGGGAAAGAAAGGGCAGGGAGCACTAACGCACACTGAGGGGGCAGGACTGAATATTTGATGAGCTGCTTTATGTGGTTTGCATGTTCAGTTTCTGGAATGAGGTCTGGGCATATGCGTTTAGGGTCTATATGAGGGGGCAGAGAGAGAAAGAAAACTGAAGGAAAGAGAGCCAGGCCTGAAGAGTTAAACACTAAAGCTGTTTTCTGCCCCATAGAAGCTGCTTTTATCCCATTTGTATTAGAGAGGTGCATTATGAGAGAGAAGAACAAAATAGAGGGGCTGACATAAATTAAATATGTAACATACACTTACAGGCGGACGTGTACAGACACACACAGTCCTTTTCTTTTTCGCTTATCCGTCTCCCACACACTCAAATTTTCTTATTCATTTAACAATAGACTGAGGTTGCACTGGCACATTAGATCGTATGATGTCATCAGCAGTGCCAAGTGCCTGTAAAAAAAACACCGTAACGCACAGAAAACCCACTCGAAGGGTAAAAGCCACCACGTCGCTAACAAGCTTATAAGACACTTTGCTGATGTCACCGTGACATTAGTTTGATGATGTCAGCCACAATAAAACTAACTTTACTGGATTGGTTAATGCTACTTAGTTTTATGTTGTAGCATAAAAAAAAATATTTGAAATAAAATATGTAATAAAGAAAAAAAGAGAAAATGTTTTTTAAAAAGCATCTTTATAATTGGAAAAAGTGTAGTTTTAGCACAAACATTCTGCAGGTCCTATTAGGTAATTTTTCAGTTAATACTTTTTTCAAATTACATGATTAGACTACATTGTGTCTAAGGTTGGGGGCAGTGAGTTTTTTTTTTTTAAAGTGCCCCTATTATGCCATTTTAAGGTTCCAAATATTGTTTTGGGAGTCTCCTACAATAGGTGTACATGCATGCAAGGTCAAACAATGCTTTCGTTTTCTCAAAATATGCATTTAATATCACCTCATTTTCCAACAATTCTCAAACCATTCGTTCGAAGCAGTTCTAACTAGATTCAGTCTCTCTAAACCTCTCCTTTGGTGGAGCTTCTCTGCGCGGATGGGTCATATTATTTTGATGGCCAGTTTGTTGGTGATTGGTCTACAGCTTGCAGCACTTGTCGGAAACTATACGCCCATTGCCATAGTTCCGTATTTTGAACACTCGATAGAAAATATAAACATCTTCTGTTATTTGTAATGACTGGGCAGTTCAGTGGAGCCAGCTAGTCCAAATAAACTGGGTACTGTCTTTCAAGAGGAAGCGGTTTGTGAATACCGCGACCAACTCCCTGAGATTAGAGAAGCAGTCGTCAGTAAAATGACGTGTTTGAGGTTGGGTATAGTTGTGCGCAACTGGCTAACGTAGAACATAGATGGGCATTATGCAAATGTGTTACCCAGTGTAGCTGTCATGGAAGTGGGATTCGAAATACTAATGACTCCATTATGCTGTTTAGAGTTGATTCTTTCTTTTGGGAGACAATAACTTTATTTTATTGTGCACTTCGCCACGTTTTACACCTGCGAGTGAATGTGCATTCAATGACAGCTACATACACTGCATGAAAGGCAATATTCAAAATGGCCGTTATGCATTTTTGCAAGTCTTTTTCTTTGTTTTGATCAGTTTAACACATTTATAAATTTCACATTTATATATTTAGTATATAGTGTACTAAAATATTTATAGCACGAAAATATAGTTAGGATGTTTTTGTGTCATTTAAGATGTCAGTTTTTATTTAGCTTACAACAGCATTGTCATTTTGAAATACCGCGCCAGCACTTGTTTACACTTTACCTGTGTTCCTACATTCCCAAATGCCCCCAAGGAGGGATCACTACAGCTTAAGTGAAAGTCCTGTATAAGCCAAAATAAACTTGTCCTTCATTATTTTGTGTGATGTATCGCTGCACTTCAAGCGGACAACGAAATAAAGTTACAATGGCGGACCTAAGCTGGAATGTAATTTAAGATGCTTTACAAGACTGTACAAGAATGGTACACCGTGGACAAACGATCTGCCATCGCTCAATACTGTATGATAAATCCTTCTCTCTCCTAACAGTAGCGCCTTGATGGCCACCTACTTCTTTTGGGCTGTGCCACAGTGACTCACTGCAGTTCTTAGATGCTGTTATAGATGGATTTGGCTTACAAAGATATGAAATTAGAAATTAATTTACTTTCAGTTACTGTCATTAGGAGACTGGATAACAAATCTCTAGCCAAGTCAGTGTCACTTCAAGTCAGGTAACAGGGAAGCTCCCATACTGTATGTGGAGCTTTGAAGTATAGGATCAGATGGAGTTTTACAGTGGGTTTTTCTTCTTTTTCTTTTTCTTTTTTTAGAAGATAAAGCTTTCAGACCTTTGTCAAGTTTCAGTCTGTCCCCTCTTCTTTTAATCTCAGAAATCCCTCTATGTGAACCTTCCTTCTCCCCATCTCTTTCCCGTTCTTTTATTTTCTTTCTCTATCATTCTTCCTTCAGGGTTTATCAGAAGAGAGGTTCTACACAAAGGATTCCTCTCACTGGCAGACCACCAACATCCTCGTCCTTGCTTATTTTCTTTCTTCCTATTCCTCTCGTCACTTCTTTCCTGCGGGTTGTAAAGGACAATCGACTAACATGGAGATTGGTGACTGCATTCAGGACCGAATGAGGTCATTTTCCCTCTTAGCGCTGCCTTCACTGGAAATGACAGTCTATTTGGGAGAGGAATGGGCAGAACAACTCGAAAAACCTTTGAAAGCAGCTTTTAAGGGCTAAGTTTAGATTCCCTGTTCCACAGCCTTCTGCGTTTTGTGCGACACCAACTTTATGAATATTGTATAGTGAAGTAGACACTCATTTAGAGTGAAACGTTAACCTCATAATTCCTACTGTTTTTCAGATTTGTCTTGGGCCAGAGGCTTTTCTTTGTGAGGGTGAGAGACTGAATTATAAAGACGGGCAATGTGAGTTCGAGAGATTGGTAATGTTGAATGTTATGTTGAATCTGATCTTTTTTTATATGCATCAGGCAGCTTGATTTGCCTTTTTTAAAACAGTAAGTCACTGCTATATAAACCACCATTCAGAAGTTTGGGATCAGTATATATTTTTTTGTTTTGGAAATAAAAATTTAACTTTTCATCAAGGATGCATTAAATTAACAGTGTCATAAGGCATTCATAATGTTACAGAAGATTTATATTCTAAATAAACGCTGTTCTTTTGAATTTTCTTTAAGAATCTTTGAAAAAAAATGATAATTTCTCAAATGTGTTTGTGACATTAATAGTGAATGAAAAAAAAATAGAAATAAGATAAGTTTTGATGCAGCAAATCGGCCATATTAGAATGATTTCTGAAGGATCATGTGACAAAGACTGGAGTAATGATGCCAGGATAAATTACATTTTAAAATATATTTTAAAAGAGAAATTATATTAATGATCAGATTTCACGTATTTACGTCTCTACGTATTTTTAAATAAATAAATGCAGCCGGTGAGAATCAGGGATACTACTTTCAAGAACGATAGTAGATAGATGTCAGCAGGCACCAGGGCACAGCTAATAGTCTTTTTAATGTTAATAGTTAACAATTGAAGATGACATGAATACTAATCTAGGTTGCTGTGAATTTTCGTATTTCAGGTTGCTGTTTCATAAGATGTCCATGTTTGGTCAATCGGCTAGCAGTCAATCGCATGATCAAAGACTGCTGGCGTAGGAGTAGATGCAGAATTGTGTACGCTGTTCAAGCGCTGGGCCACGGTAGCTGTTGGGGGGGGAACTGATCCCCCTTATATTCCTTCATACTCTGTCGTCAGGCAGGATCGCATTTTCACTTTTTTTTACGGGTGTACAAACTGTTCAGCACATGGTACTTTTTTTTTTTTTTAATCAGGTTGAGAAATAAAGGAAATGGTGAGATCCTACACTATTAAAATGAAAGGTTCCAGTTAAATCCATTTACTTTTTCTTGATTATGCTCACCAAGGCTGCATTTGTTTGATCAATAATACAATAAATACAGGAATATTGTGAAACATTATTACAATTTAAAATAACTGATTGGTGTTATTAAAATGTATTTTATTCCTGTGATGACAAAGCTGAATGTTTTAACTATTATTATCATTACTCCAGTCTTCAGTGTCACATGCGTGCCCTTCAGAAATCATTCTAATATGATGATTTGAGGCACAAAAAGCACATTATCAACTAGGGCTGGGTAAAAAATATCAATATCTCGATATTAATCGATTCTCATTTTTACGGGACGATATCGATTCTTAAATCCCAAGAATCGATTAGTTTAGCCTGTTTCAGTTAATGGATGGAACATTAAAGGGCACCTCCCATACAATATATCGCAATAAGCTTTGTGCGTTGGTACTTTTAATATGAAAAAGTCTCAGATTTTAAATTCTGTCCATAGTAATGCAGGAAATTCAAACAATAAATGCCATTTTGTGGCTTTTTAATGTGTTGTGACAGATCGCTGTAGAGCCTCAGTTCAACAGACGCGGCAGCGCGCGGCGCACGTGAACTGATCATCTCCTCCACATTAATACCAGTTTCAGCACAAAATAAACATAACTAAACATCCGAAGACAAGTTAAAAGAAAGAGTACAACTTTAAAATCCGTATCCTGTCTCATGTAATCACTCAATCAGTGTTTCAGCCGCGCAAAGACGTCAATATAACGTCTTGAAAACAATGTCACGTAACATAACATTTATCTCAGAAAAACATATTCGATGACCATAAACTCATTAATTCAGCTATAGAAAAATGAACTCTAGAGAGGAGCATTTAGCTAAATATATGCACCATATAACATATTCATTATAAATTTAACTGTTATTTAATGTTTAATTTATGTTTGAATAATCCATCAAGTTTTTATGACAACCACCATTTAAATGTTTATATAAAAATTAATTTAAGTAGAAATATTATGTAATTGTAACTTTATTATTTTAAAAACTTCATTGTGTATTTTTAACAAATCAGTCAATTTTAACCTTCAATATTATAGTAATGTAGCACCAACTGACTCTCATGTATGTTTTAGTTGAGATTTTTTTCCTTAAGAAAATTTTGCATGTACTGTACCTGATATATATCCAAAAATAATCTATATTGAATCGAATCGAAAGCTTGTGAATGAGAAGCGAATCGAAACGTGAAATTTGTGTCAAAACCCAGCCCTAATAATCACGCGATTATGAAATCGTTTGCATTGGCCTTATATATACATTAATATTATTTACCACTATGTGGGTAAGATTTTGCATAACGCCGCCCAAATGTTCACGCAAGGAAAGAAGGCATAACTTTTATTTCGCTGTAGTATTGTTGCCGTCGCCATATCGTGAAGGCGCTGTGTGCTTCGTTGTGAAAGCGAACTACTTTGTTTGGCCTTCCAAAAAAAAAAAGAGGACGATATCCGATCAGCCATGCCTAGAGCTGAATCTGTGACGTGGTTGCTGAGGGACTACATCAAATTCGTGCTGTGGTCGCCGGATCGCTTTCACCTGGACGAAGCGGGAGTCAGGTGGGGTCGTAACAGTGTGGTTGCCGCTCCTTCGTCAAATCTGCCCGCCGCCTCTGCTCATTCTAGCCTGGCCTCAGCTCACTCTAGCCCGGCCGTGTGTTCGTTGTGAAAGCGAAAATACTTTGTTTGGTATTCCAAAAGAGGACACGACTACAAATCAGTGGTAAAGTTGTATTCACAACACTGTTCCAGAACAATTCAACACAAATATTCATATGTGTGCAGCACATTTTTTGGAGGACCGTTTCCTGATCCTGGCAGAGTAGACTACCTGTGACAATATCCCAAGTTCTGACTCGGTCTGTAAGTATGTTTTCATTTAAAGGATTGGCCACTGAAGATTCAAAAGCGAGTTTTGAGCAGTGCAGAGTAGCGTTTGTAGTTTCACACAAATGCAGGCATGGTTTTATGTTAACGCGGCGCGAGTGCAACGCGGTAAAAAGACAGTAAAGTCATTTAATCAAGTAATATGTCCCCTGGATGCAACGAAATCCTAGTTAGATGGTTTTAAGTTTGTACGTCGCTCTGACCGGGACAGGGCTATCAAACAGTCGGGTAAGGGGGAGTAAAGTTTCCGTCACACGCGGGTATTCTGGCCAAGCACAACGCAGGATGCTCGCCATCAGAGCACACAATCGCTTTTCAGACATGAGCTTTGTAAAAAAATTGAACAGGTCAAAAGGTGGGGATAGAGGCGAAAAATACTTTATCAGTATGTGAAAAATAGTTTTTTACTTTAAACCGTATAAACACATTTCAGTACACCAAATAATGTTCTTTTTAGCAGCCTCATATGACCCCTTTAAAAAATAATTAATCATGCGTAAAGGAAACGTCACCCGGCTGTTCGCCCTCTGCAGTATTTGTTATAATACATAATGTGATTTAAGGGATAGTTCACTCAAGAATGAAAATGTGATGTTTATCTGCTTACCCCCAGGGCATCCAAGATGTAGGTGACTTTGTTTCTTCAGTAGAACACATTTGATGATTTTTAACTTTAACCGTTGGAGTCCATCAGTCGTATAATGCATGGCAACGGTAACAAAGTCTATGAGTGTAAAAAAAAAATGCACAGACAAATCCAAATTAAACCCTGCGGCTCGTGACGACACATTGATGTCCCAACACACGAAATGATCAGTTTGTGCCAGAAACCGAACAGTATTTATATCATATTTTACCTCTAATACACCACTATGTCCAACTGTCTTTGGGCGCGCGCACGGCTTCCGGTGCGTGAGTTGTGTACGCGCTCTGGCGTAGTTTACGTTAACTGGTGTGTTGTCGCGGGAGGAGCAAACGACAGACAGTTTATTAACAGAAAATAAACGGTGTCCAGAAAAAAGGGTATCAAGTGCCCAAAATAAACAGGGGATCTGGTGTCCTCGTCGTGCTGTGGGGTTTGTGAAGAGAAGGGCAGTGGTCAGGAAGGAAGGGTCCAGGTAAGGGGCGGAGTCCGGTGGCCGCACGCGCTCCCCTCTCCGGTCCGGGGCGCTTCTATCAGCTGCTTCGTCCTTCTCTCTGCCCACGGCGCTTGAAGGGACTAGACGGCCCAGCATCCTAGCCCCACGGCCGTGTAATGGGTGCGGTTCTCGTCCAGAATGCAGGTCCGGCACTATGGCGGCACGGGAGTCCCTCTACGCACCCCTCCTGGACCCACGAGGCCACCAGCGTGCATGCACGGGGAAAGAGACCGATCTCTCGAGGAGAGGCGCACTCGGCTTATAACAGTGGCGGTGACGAGGCTCCATTCACTTCAGGTGTGCCTCATCACATGTGTTGATGTATCAGCCGGAAGAGCAATAACCAAACTTCAGGCGCAGCTTTTATGGGATCAGTGAATTGTCTTTTGTTTGAGACAGTATCGGATTAAGCGCATCAGTAAGTAACCAGTTTGATTAGCCATATTACCTACCCAATGTCTGGCAGTGTAAAAATGAATGATGTATTACGCTCGGGAGAGATCCCTTCGGCGATTATGTAAACTACCCGGGGGGGGGACCCCAAAAAAAGGGAGGGCGGGGGTTGGGGGGGGGGTACACCTCACGCACCGGAAGCCGTGCACGCGCCCAAAGACAGTTGGACATAGTGGTGTATTAGAGGTAAAATATGATATAAATACTGTTCGGTTTCTGGCACAAACCGATCGTTTCGTGTGTTGGGACATCAATGTGTCGTCACGAGCCACAGGGTTTAATTTGGATTTTGTCTGTGCATGTTTTTTTTTTACTCTCATAGATTTTGTTACCATTGCCATACATTATAAGACTGATGGACTCCAACGGATAAACTTAAAAATCATCAAATGTGTTCTACTGAAAAAACAAAGTCACTTACATCTTGGATGACCTGGGGGGGTAAGCAGATAAACATCAATTTTTTTTTTTTGGGTGAACTATCCCTTTAAGTTGGTTATGTTTAAATTATGTATAGGCAGGGGCAATTCCAGGATTTTCACTTTAGGGGGGCTCAGCCCCCAATGAGGGGAAAATGGCAACATCGTTTTATAAAGTATATGCATTCATATGTGCTTTATTTTCACTGGAGGAAACCTGTGTGTGATGAGGGGTGAACGCAGCGAAAAATTTAGGCTACAGTAGATGGGGAACTGATGTCCTGCGGAATATATCGCGCTGTAAATACTGTGATTGATAACCAAAGTAACTGCAACAGATGCATGAATATATCTGCTATAGCCTCCCCTAAAATGGCCTAGAGTACGACAACGCGTATAGGTATTACATTATGGATTTTTTAACAAGTGTTGTTTAATAAAACAATGTAAGTACGTGGTTGTGATATTTATGTGAGCCAATTATTATTATTAATGCCTCATTGTTAGTTTGAATATAAATAGTCATACTAAAGGCCTGGATTCCACGTGGGCTATTGTGTTACTAAGATATATCAGCTTACCAGTGTCAAAATAATCAGTAGATTACTTGATTGCCAAAATAATCATTAGTTACAGCCTTAGATTAGTTAAAATATTTCAAAATAAAACTGCATTGTTTTACTGTTTGTAATTAAAAGACAAATATTTTATTGAAAATTTCTTAAAAATAGTATTGAAATATTGTCTTGTTCTAGTGAACCAATTATCTGTATTTTGTCTCATCTCATGAGCTAAGTGTGTTGTCACACCCATAGTGTCGATAAGCGGTGATTATATTTCATAATTTGTATGATATGTAAAAGGTGTATAAAGTGTATGATATAGCTTTCATTCTTCAAGTCAATCATATATTCATGAAAAAAAAAATCAGTTTAAATAAGGAAAGCAATAACTTTGCAATACTATCCTTTCAAATGTTAAAGTTGCCACAATCATTGCATGCTTTGCATGTGCTGGAATAATCATAATAAAAGGATTTCCCAGGGCTCGAACAAACTGAGTGAATTGATGGTTACGTGTTGATTCCCTTTTATTGGTATTTTAACAATTTCTTACTTTGAAAAACTCACAAATGCCATCTAAATAAAGGTCGAGTTTATTTTACGATACTATTTTTTTTAAATCCGAGTTCATTATATTTAATTTATAATAATTTAGTAAATATGTAAAATAAATGTAATTTCAGCAGTTGTTATACATGTGCATTTGCTATCTTTAAATTAAATAGTGTGATTATCATTTTATATCATCTTTATTTCATCCATCAGCCACCCTACTTGCTAAGATACTGGCATCGGCCATCAAAAAAAATCTATATTAGTCGACCACTAAATCTTAGCGTATAAGACTGACTGAAAGTGCAAATTCAAACATTTCTCATCAAAAACTGCAGTTACCAAATTTAGCTCTAATTTACTGAATGTCAATAACTGACTTATATTAGTCCCTTTGTATTCCCTAAGTAATGCCTTTGGAGAAATATCTGATACAGTGAAGAACATCTGAGAATTCCATTAAGTCTCTTGAGCTCTGAAAGAGGAACCTCTGAGCAATACATTTTTTCATTGGCTCAAAACCAATAATAAAGAACCACCTCGCCTCAAGAACCCCTACACACTGAAAAATTGATTCTTGTTGATAAGGGGGTTCTTCACTTAATCTAAGAATCACTGAACAACCTTCATTTTGAAGAGTGTATCTGAAAGACCCTGCACCGTACAACCTTCTTCTGTTGTGCCCTTGAGCAAGGCACTTGAGCCCCGTCTGCTCTGGGCATGCTGCAGTCTGGCTGACCTTGTGCCTCATCCCTTTCCTCAGTCTGTGTCTGTGTGTGCATGTCTCTGAGTCTGCCAGAGATTTACAGAAATAGAACTTTTCATGCATATTACGTTTATATGACGTGTCATCATCCTTTGCCTCGTCATCTTATCAAGTGTTAGCTCAGTTCATGTCCAACAGGAACCTTTCACTATTAATTAACCGATTGTGTGCTGCGCTGTGCTACTGTCGTTAAGTTTTAATGGATGATTATGTAATCAGTATCTGCGCATCACATGCCTGATCTGTAGCGCATCAGAGGATACATACATATGTATTTATGCATGTAAATACCTTGACAGCAGTATGTTTACACATGTTAGTTGCACAGTTGTTGCTCCACAGGTAGTAAATGTTATAGATGATTTTAGTGCATATGTTGTTAACAGATTAAAGATTCTAATTAAATTAATGACCCGATATGGCAATTAACTAATCAAATTTATCATGTATATCAGTATTTGCTGAGAAAAGCCCCCAAACGAAGATTATAAAAAGACTAGACATGACAAAAAATGGCTTTAGAAGTCAATAGATTTTTTTTTTTAAATCACCATTTAATTTAATAATAATTTACGTATGCTTATGGGGTCAGTGCATTAAATCACTGGTTCTCAATTCCAGGCCTGGGGACCCCCAGCTCTGCACATTTTGCATGTCTCGCACCTGATTCAGATCATCAGCTCGTTAGGAGAGAAATCAGATAAGAGAGACATACAAAATGTGCAGAGCAGGGGGTCCCCAGTAGTGTTAATTTTGTCAGCTATTTTCAATTTTTGGCTTTAGGGCCCTATTTTAACTATCTTAAGTGCATGGTCTAAAGCAGTGGTTCTCAACCTTTTTTTCCACTGGGCCGCACTATGGTCCAAGTGCAAGTCTCATGGGCTGCACGCATATCATTTACATATTACGTCACCAATACAAACCAACCAGATTTATAATATTATAGCCTAAATATTATGATATCTAATCAGGCTGATTACATTTATTGAAAATCTATTAATTGTCTTAATTCTACTCACCATTAACATAAGGAGGGAGGAGGAGTTTGACATATTTGTGAAAATCAGGTCTCGAGATAGGAGTTACAGCACAATGAAGTTGCGATTGTAAGTTACAGTCTGTAAGACGCACACGGAAGCGTGACTTGACGCGCGACATTGCAAAAAATTCCTAATAGTAATTCCAAATTGCAATATCCGGTGTTTCGTTCTAGTAAAAACAAACAGCGGTTGAGAAATGCATTTTTCATGACAATCAAAATGCAAACAATATAGTCGAGATCTCAGATTTTCTGAACACAGACGCTGAATGAAACTTTGTTTTGATCGCTAAACTCCAGCTGATTTGTAGTCCTGTTTCGCAAGTAAGACGCGACCGTCATGGTTGCCAGATTCCAAAAAATATGCAAAACACCGGGCTGAAAACGTAACAGAGAAGCTCTGATTCAGGGATTTGAACTCTTGATATCTGGCAACCACACACACGAAAAGCTTGCGTAGTAGATGTGTGTACAGTAGTTCGTAAAAATATTTTGTCTCTTTTTTTGGATGAAAATAAAGTTAGGTTTTTGGTGACGGTTTTTATTTATTTTTTATTAGATTATTCTCACTTTTTTCGTCAACAATATTGCATGTTGATATAGTCTTAGTTATTGTTTATTGACCTCATTGTCATCTCATCATCGTCTCGTTTAAGTCATGGGAAAAAAGCTCGTCAACTAGCATTTTTCGCCATAGTTTTCGTTAACGAAATTAACACTAGTCTCCAAGACTGGAATTGAGAACCACTGCATTAAATAAATAATCATATATAAAAAAAAATTTTTTTTTTTATTTAATAAAGCAAAATAAAATTTAAATGACAGTCTTATGTGACTAAACCGATTTAGTTAAAAGACTCTAGCTACAGGAGTTTTTTTTTTTTTTTTTTTTGGTTTCCATTGGAGGTCCTCTAAATTCCTTTCAGGAGTACAAGAGAGCAGAAAGAGAGGGTAAGCGCGGATGAGAAAGATGGAGTCTTTCCACAACGCCTCAGGCAGAAATCTGTTTTTTATTGACAAGTGGACATTTTACCAGCTGGCTTCAAAAGGTAAAATGTTCTTTTGAATTTTTGAAGAAGTCCGATGACTTTCTCAGTCCAGCTGCGTTATGTATTACAGTCCTTTGAGAAGGGCAAAGAAAACATATTAGATTTACAGAAAGTGTACAGCATACATACAGATGACTTATTTGTCATTGAATAGTGAGAGTGTAGTATGTCTATATTCACAAAGCAGCAGAATATGGTTGTCAGTCCTGTTCAGATTATGTTCATGCACAATTCAGTTACAAAGAGAAAAATCTACTGTGTAATGAAAGTGACTGCCTTTAAATTTCAGGAGTCACAACAACATTTTACAAAAAAGTTCAGTTGTTGCTGCATGAACTGCAGTGAGCTAGTCATTGACATGCGTATGACATTAGCACGATGTTGTGGGTTATTCTTTGCTGTCAATCACTGTTGTTAGGGCTGTCAGCATCTCTCCGGTTATGAAAAATGGCAGAGAATGGGGTATTGGGTCTGAGAGTGAGATAAAACCGTTACGTGGTGGGAATATGTGGTGGTAGTAAAAAAAAAAAAAAAAATCTGAATGTCACAAAAACAGAACAGATTTACACACATCTTAAAGAGATAGTTCACCCAAAAATGAAAATTCTGTCATCATCTACTCACCCTCATGTCGTTCCTCAAACCCTTAAGACCTTTGTTCATCTTTGGAACACAAATTAAGATATATTTGATGGAATCTGAGAGCTCTCTGACCGTCCATAGACGGCAAGGATACTATCAGGATCAACGCACAGAAACGTAGCAAGGATGTCAGTAAAATAATCCATGTGACATCAGGGGTTCAACCGTCATTTTACGAAACTATGAGAATACTTTTTAAGCGCAAAGAAAACCATAATTTATTCAGCAATTCTGCTTTCCGTGTACCTTCTGCCATTTGGAGGTAACTATTTTTTTTTTATTTTCTCCCAGAACATAATTTCAAACATAATGAGTGTGTGTACGTTCAGTAGGACAGGCTAGTATTTCTCGTTAAGCATTCTTAAAATTACGGTTGTTGACACACATGATTGTCAATGATAATTTTATGATCTCTTGCCTAGATTTCTGGCATTGATCGTGATGATATCATTGCGTCTATTGAGGGTCAGAGAGAGCTCAGATTCCATCAAAGATATATTGAAATTTGTGTCTGAAGATGAACAAAGTCTCTTACGGTGTGTGGAAACGACATTGCACGGTGAGTAATTAATGACAGGAATTTTCTTTTGGGGAAACCTGACCCTTTATAAGCAGTGTTTCCCAACCCGGGCGTGCGTGCGTAAAAAAACAAAAAAAAAATTTTTTTTTTTCCTTTTTAAACAAGCATATATTATATTATAATAGCCAGTTCTGATGTCGCAATAATTAGTATGGGAACCAGAACTTCTGGCTGCTGAAAATTAGTTTTGCACTCTCTCCGTCTCAGGTTTCACGTTATCACGTGGTGGACGCATCTGCGTATTATCCCGCTCTATGCTTGTGTGTGCTCCGCTCAGTCGCTCCACCTGTATACTGTTCATGCGAATCGGAACAGCAAAGTCCACTTAAAAAATCGAGCTGACAGGAAACATCTTTGTAGTACAGTATTGTTTCTGTCTGCATTAGCCCTATTGTGTTGTAACATGGTGTGGTATATGGGAACTCTGGTAACGCTGCCCTCTCATTCATGATCTGCTAACCGCTATCTCACATTAGAGAGATAATAATAGCTTCTAGGAGGGGTATAAACATTATTTGGATAAATGGTAAAAAAAAAAGTTAAATATCTTAACCCTATTGTTAGACCTACCTGGAAAACTAAAAAGCAATTTAATTCGAAGGCCTGTCGTTATTTTATTTGTGCTATCATTATTAATTTCTTTATTCTTATTTTATTTTGATTACTGACTGCTTACTTGTCATTTTTTTTTATTCAATTCAAAGTTTGAAAATCAAGCTATCTCGTGCTACTGCACCACAATTACCCCACTGTAAAATTTAAAAAACACTGAGTGAGCAAAGATTTGAGATAGCTAGTTATAATGGTAATTTAAATAATGTTTACATATGTATAAAAGCCTACATTAAAGTCTGTCATAATAAATTGCTCTTCATTAAAAATTAGCCTACTGATTGCCACCATTGATGGACACTTTTTTAATAATATTAAAAATAACTGTATGACATTATATTCTGCAGTTCTTTCCTGTTGTTCCGAATATCTATACTTTTCAAATTATTACATCGAAGTTAGAAATTCAAATATTTGTGACAAAATACATTTTGTAGGGTGCCACAAATTTGTTAAAATTTCCAAAGGGTGCAACTAAAAAAAAGTTTGGGAAACACTGCTTTAAAGAACGTGATACCCGTGGAGTCTGTCCTGAATGCCACACTATGTAGAATACAAAATATTCGTATAAATGGCATAAAAGGTCTTAATGTTTACTTCTGTGTACTGTCACTGTGGTTACAGGTTTACATAAGGCTGTTGCCAGAAGGGGATTGAGAGAATCCAGAGCAGACAGTATCTGATCAACTCCGGTTAGCCATTATATTTACAGGACAGTCTGAGAGTCACAACTCTTAAGGTGATTCCAGACTTGAGTTCCATTTTAGTTGTGTTTATCATATTTTTGAGTCAAACTAAATAAAATTAAAATGACAGTCTTATGTAACTAAACCGATTTAGTTAGACTCTAAATACCTTCAGGAGTACAAGGGGAAAAGAGAGGCAGCGAGAGAAACACAATATTCCCACAGTATTTTTCTTGCTAACTGTCTCACTACAAATATACATAGAGTAGTCAACATTTGAAGTGGATCAAAAAAGTTTATTAATTTATTTAAAGGTCAGAAGCTATAGCTTACATGAAAAAAAAAAAATCACAAACATGACACTTGTAAATTAAATAATTCTATATATATACTGATTTATTCATTAATGTATAATGTGTTATATTTTTAAACAAATTATGATGCCTAAAAGATTTCAGAATTTAGCGTTCACCTCTTGGCTTAGACCATCTACAAAATGTTAAGTCTTAAAATAAAATGTTTACGGTAATATCTTTCATGGGGAAACGAAAATGTCAGCGATTGTATTATATAGAGTATTTATAGTTATTTTCAAAGGTTCAATGTACTGTCATTATAAAAGAACTTCATTATTGTTTATTTAATTCTAACAAATGCAGGTCGTGACCCCTTTAAAATAATAAAATTAAAAATAATGGTGAGACCTTGTGTTGTTTTCCATTAAACAAAAACGGAAAATTATACATCTGGCATCGGCCTATCGGTCCATAAATGATGTTGAAAAATATCAACATATCGTACTCATATGCAAGAAAGTCCAATATCGTGCCTCCCTTAATACAGCATAGTGATTGAGGAAGGTATTATTTGCAGTGTGTGATGTACTAATCAAAATGCAGTAAGAATGGAAATATTGTGAAATATTATTTCAATTTAAACTCTTTTCTATTTTAATATATTTTAAAATGTAATTTATTCCTTTGATGGCAAAGCTGAATTTTCAGCATCATGTAACTTCTAGTCGTCAGAGTCACGATGATGCGTTCAGAAATATTTGATTATAATGCGATTTACTGCTCAAGAAACATTTCTCATATTTTCTTCTGCATTACTTGATGAATAGAAGATGAAAAGAAGAGCATTTATTTGAAATGTCAATCTTTTGTAATGTTTAGTAAGTCTATCTTAATAGAAGTACAAGTGCAAAATATAATTTTTTTTTTTATTGATGCCAAACTGACGTAATTTCTAAATAGTGATTTGGCATTTTTTTAGATACTTTTTATATATACTTCTCATCTGTCATCTCTATAAAAGTAAATAAATTGTCCATCTTGTGGTGTTTGGTCAATATGTTTGTAAAGTAACTTGTAAAGGCCAAAAATATTTGTAATTGTGAAATGGCCTGAAGTGCTGTGTTCACAGCGTGTGCTATTAGTGAACTGAACAGTGAATTTAAAGCTTATTGCTTATTATGGTTTGCTTATCATCCTGTGCTGGTGGTTTGGTTTGGTTTTGACATTGCTGTGTGATATTTAGCTCTCCAGCTTCCAACCTTTTGAAAAATGTCTTATTTTATTGGTTTTAAAGAAATATCAGTCTGGTTAGTACGAGTTTGATTTGTGTTTTTGTGTGTATTTGTGTCTCTGTTTGTTTGTGTGTGTGTGAGAGAGAGTTAAAGAGGTGAGGTTCTCTTATGCAAGTCATAGGCTCACTGCGCGTGGGAAGTGTGCAGTATAAACACACTCGCACACTAACAAAAACTCAGGGTTGGGAGAGAGGGAGATACAGTAGCTCTGTTCCATTTCAGAACAAAAAAATGTATTAGTGTTAGAGCTGCCATTTTGCCAGCATTCCTGCTGAGTTTACTCTGTCAAAGGTAAATACTGTATTTTCTTTAAAGCTCAGCTATTAAAGAAGCTTTGCCAAGAAACTTACGAGTAGTTGATTCATAACATGTCCACAGAGTTTTTTTTAAATCAACATCAAGATTCTAGGTTAAAATGTACACGGTAATGTGCATATCTTTAGCTTTTTTTGAACTTCCCCAAATTTGAACTTCCCCAATGCTACCCTCAAGATTAATATGGCACTGATGAACATTAAGCAGAACAAAGGCGGACTAATTGAGTTATTTGCATTATCTCAGGGTCTTTCAAAAATCGCTAGTGACATTAAGGGTAAAATGCATTTGCTGAATGTGAAAATGTCTGGGAGAAAATTAAAGGGATAGTTCTAATATGCAAACCTGTATGACACTTTTCTTTTGATGAACAATTTGTGATTTTTTTTTTTTTTTTTGGGAGTCAAACCAACTGTTTGGTTACTAATTTTTCAAACATGTTTGCTTTGTGTTCCACAGAAAAAAAAAGAGATTGAGGGTGAGTAAATGATGACAGAATTATGATGTTTTTTGTTTTTTTTTTTTTTGGGTGAACTATCTCTTCAAAATGAAATGTGAAAATGAACATTATCTGGCTTAGATATTCCAGATCTTAATGTCTGCTAGGGTGTTTGGGATGATTGCCAGGATATCGCTGTGTGGTTGCTAATGTGTTCCGAGTTGTTTTTAGTGTGTTGCTGTGCAGTTTCTATGGTCTTCTGGTGTTTGCTAATGTAAAAAGCATGCCCCAAAGTCTCTGATGTTCTAGTACCTAGATAATGGCTCGGGTTCTTTCCCTCAATGAAAGTTTGTGGTACTTTTACACCAGTTTTAACATGCTCTAGGCGAAAATCATAAATCTGATCACTTAGAAATGTAATAGCACACCTCTCCTCAGCAAGCAACATGATTTGTGGTTTCATCTGTGTCTATTTACCAAACATTACACAGTGGATTGTAGAGGGGTCATAATTTTGGCTAAAAAGATCATTATTTTTGTGTATTTGGTGTAATGAAATGTGTTTATGCGGTTTAAGGTTAAAACACCACATTATTTTCCACACACTGTACATTGTTTCTCCTCTATGCCCCGCTTTTCTGAAACGTGTCGATTTTTACAAAGCTCATAGTCTGAAAAGCGAGGTGTACTCTGATTGGCCAGCTATCCAGTGCGTTGTGATTGGCCGAATACCTCAAGCGTGTGACAGAAAGGTTACGCCCCTTACCATATTGTGATACCGTGTCCCGGCCGGAGCGGCGATACAAAACCAATAAAACCCATTATAATCTTGGCATTTGTTGCATCCAGTGGGGACATAATTACGGATTATAATTACTTATACTGTCTTTTTACGCGTTGCGTTGCATCGCGCAGCGTAAACATAAAACCATGTCTGCATTTGTGATCGGAAAATGACAAACAACAAGCGCTACTCTACACTGCGCAAACTCGCGTTTGAATCGTCAGTGGCAAATCCTTTAAATATGAAAACTTACTTACAGTCTGTGAGTCAGAACAGCCGGCATTGTAGTCTACTCTTCCAGGATCAGGAAACAGTTCTTTATAAAATGTGCTGCACACATCTGAATTTTTGGTTTGAAGTGTTCTGGAACAGTGTTGTAATTACAATTTAACCACTGATTTCTAGTCTTGTCCAGTTTTTTTAAGGCCAAACAAAGTAGTTTCGCTTTACAACGAAACACAGGTCCACACACGGCGGGCTTGAGTGAGGAACGGCCGGCGGCCTAGAGTGAGCAGAGGCCGGCAGGCTTGCAGCCATCTGGCTTGCGGCAACCACATTTGACGACCCCGGGCTGGACTCCGCTTCCTCCACGGTGAAAGCCGTTCCGGCGATCCACAGCGCGAAGTTGTTGTATTCCCTCAGCGACCTGCACGGATCAGCTCTAGGCATGATGAAGCAGATATCGTCCTCTTTTGGAAGACCAAACAAAGTAGTTTCACTTTCACAATGAAACACAGCACCTTCACGACATGGCGGCGGCGGCGGCGGCAACAGCAATACTACAGCGAGAATAAAAGTTACGCTGCCTTTCTTTGCGTGAACATTTGGGCGGCGTTATGCAAATCTTCCCACATCGTGATGTAGACATGTGGGGGCGTGTTAGAACGAGCCTTTTTATGTAGGCATAGTTGACTCTTAAATTTTATAAAGAATATTTCTTAGGATTTGAGACTTTAGTCTTTGCAACTTTACAGATCTTCTTTATGCACCAAGAGCTTGTAACACTCAAAAGAAAAAGGAAAAATTGAAATTGCGTCATATGACCCCTTTAATTCTTAAAAAAAACCTTAACCCAACGTATGAAGAATACTAGTAATGCTGCTTTTTTGTGTGCATATGTATTTATTAATTTCTGAATGTGAATGTCTGTAGTTTGAATAGTACAGTTACCAACATGAGTGTAATATGTAATAATAAATAGGTAAATATGTATAATATTATGAATCCGTATCCAGTTTATTTGGTAAGAGTGCGTGACTCATGAAAAGACTTAGTCCTGCAACTTCACTCCTACAATCACACAGTTGGTTTGACATGATTGGTTTGACCTCTACCAAACAAATACAGAGAGCGAGAGATATAAAAAATAAAAGAAAGCCTTTTAAACATTTTGAACCCCCACACAAAGACAATTTGCAAAGACAAATAACATTGCATTGTGAATTCTCCATTTGGTTCAAATGTAAGTTAGCGGCTCTTCTCAAGGTCCAAACATCTTTGTAGCCAGTCAAAATGTATGTAATCCTGTATTCACGTCATTCCAAACCTGTAAGAACCAGATCAGATCTTTTTGTAAATGAATCATTTAGACCAGGAATGATTCATAGAAAGGAGTTCTTTGCTAAATCCAAGGTGAACCTTTTGGAAAAAAATGTGAACAATGTCAAATGGTTCTGTCAGATGTTTTTTAATAGCCAGCTGTGCCCTAGAAATAATACATCTTCCTTAAACTAATTAAACAACTCCTCCAGGCAATATGTCAAAAAAAAAAATATGTTCAGACTGAAAAACTAAGTAAAGTGTAGTTCCCTTTATGGATGAGTGACTCAACAATATTACACAGTTCATTAGTGACTGATCCCTGGTCCATTTACAAAACTTGTTGCAGATTTTTAGGCCAGAGACTGCAGCCATTTAAGGATTTTTAATAGTTGACCACTGGCTTGCTCAATCGCTTGTCGTCTCATGCATGGGATCTTGACACCCACCCAAAATTTTATTGCTGTTAAATGCTTTTTAGTGCAGGCGGTTATCAGAACCCTTTGTGCTTTTAGTTTTTGTTGTTAGACACATTTTAACTGCAGGAACCCACAGCAATATACATTTATACTGCATGTGATTTTATACTATATGTATTTTACCTCTCCTGACTAGCCGTGTCAAGCAAAAGGATAAGTTAGTTTCCATTTTGGATAGCGCTGCCCACAGTAAAATCTTACTGATTCAAAATACCGGTCCACAATTTTATATTAAACATGGAATATTTTCTGATTGGCTGTGATTTGTGTCATGTCATGCAGCATTTACACTTTAAGTGAGGAGAGATACTTATTGCTGGAAACCTGTCATGTTGTCATGACTGGTTTAGACAGGATGTTCAGCTCTTGAAAATGGATTCTACAGTAGGTGTTACAAGACATCACATCTGCCATGTCTTTTCTGTTTAGTAAAAGAGTGGGGAATGTATAGAACAAAGTGTTTGGAAAAACAAGCTTGACTTTGATTTTAGCATTAGCAGTGATAGGCATTTCTAAACTCCGTTTTACTAAGAGAAAGCTTAAAACTCTTTACGTTCTTGATGTGGAAGAGGATGTGAATAAATTGTTAAATGGTGCAGAAAAACAACCGGTAGGAAACAAATCACAAATGAGATTTAGTTAATATCTCAATTGTTTCTCCTAGACAGCAAAGGGATTGAGATGATTTTTTTTCTTTTTTTTTTTTTTGTTTGTGTGGGAGAAACTCTTTTAAAACTCCATGAATTTTCCTGAGCTGCAAAAGAATTGTATTATTATTATTATTCATGTTGTTATTATAGTTATCTGCCATGTCTTTTCTGTGTAGTAGTAGTATAGTAATACAAATTATTTTTCGCAGTTGTTTTAGTCACAAATCAGGTATATTTTATTCCCTTTGCATTTCAGATTGTCGTTATTACTGGTATTATGCATGCAGGGTCAGACAGAACAAATGTCAGATGTATTAGCGATTGTCTGATTGCAGCGCAGCATATAGCATTAGCGAGCTGACCGTCTCCCCAGAGTTCAGAGTGACAACTTAAATTGCTGACTTTATTTCCTTGAGTGCCCTATATCTGCTGGAGATTGGCATCGTTTACAGGAAGTTACAAAACCAGCAAACAGACATTAGTATCAGCAAAGAGAGGCCATGAGAGAGAGAAAGATCTGAACGAGAGTTTAGAGGAAAAGCACAACAAACATATGGACGGAAGGGGAGAGGAAGGGAATTACAGAACAAGACAACAGGGAGAGTGGGATGGGGAAAAAAGAAAGGAAACACGAAAGTTAAAATCTTTGAGAAGAATAGCGAGAGGGAGCGGGGAGAATTCAGAGAGAAGTGAGGGAGCGTTCTGAGAATATGAAACACGGTTTTATTTCTCATCTGATATAAAGGATGTTACTCCTCCAAGCCACGCTTCAATGAGGAAAAAGACACAGCAAAGGATGAATAAACAAAAGAAGTGTCATCGAATCTGAAAACTAATTACAGCCTGACAGAATAAAGCTTGACTGTTCAACTCTCCTCCGCACCATTGAGGGAGACGTGCAGATGAAGACTTATAGATCGAGGGCCAGATGATAAATATTAGAGGATCTCCAAACACAGGCAGCATCATCTTTATATCATCTCCCCGCTTTCCCATTGACTCTCAAAGGCCGCTTTACAGTTGATCACATTTTTTAATGCTAAAATGTATCTAATTTAGATCAAAGTAATGCACTGAGAGAAGCCAGATGCGAGATGAGGGTGATGAATTTAAATGCTCTGTGTCCGCGGCACTAACCACCTCTTATCTCTGGCAAACGGTGTGGTGTCACCATGGTGTTGCCAAGGCTACCGGAGCGGTAATGGGGTGTTGTCACCGTAACCCCAGCTGTTACTGTGAAGATTGTGGAGGAATTTTCCCCAGGAACGGGATTACATGCAACATGTGCACCCACATCCTTTACACGCGTGTGCTCGCAATCACACTCTAACTCTCGAAGGGCTCTCAGAGCAGTGGTAACACGAGATCAAAATCGTTACAATGCAAGGGATGTACACTGCCGCTCGCGTGTTCTTGCTTTATTAGTTATTGTATCAGAAAACGATAAGAAACCATAGGGAGCTTCTCTGTTTCAAAGCTGTTAAATGCATGCACATGGGAGAGACACGGTGAGAGATGTATAGCAGAAGAAGTGTTGAGTGAGGGAGAAATTTGTAGGTTTTGATAGTTTGATCTTTTAATGAAGCCACCATGGGGGCGAGCCAAACATGCATGGCATCATGGGAACTTTTTCAGCCGTATCATTCGTCCCTCTATAGCGCAGTGCACCGTATACCCTTTACATTACATAATCATCTTTTGACGTTTAAGACAATCCTCAGAGACTGTGAAACCTGTGCCATGTAGATCTGCATGTACAGCACTCCCATTTTATTTATTTTTTGGAGTAAATTGTCAAAGCAGTTTCATTTTTCTGTCAAGAATCCTTCCTGATTCGTCACTAGATTGCAGAGATTTTGTTGTGATTTGTTTTCCTCTTCTCCTGTGTTACAGTACGCTATGCTGTGTTGTTTTCTAATCTCGTTCAATTTCCTGTTAAATTCAGGGTAGAAGACTGACAGATCTGGTTGCCAGAAATTCACACTAAAAATATAGTGTTTCCAGTTTTTACGGGATGGCATATTGGTTCCTGTATATTTTACAACTTTTAGCGGTGTATTTCATTATGTAATGTTAATGTGCCAAACTATTTACCCTGAAATGGACTAAAAAACACCATAATAATGCAGGTGATAAAACATGAAATTCACGTGAGTGTTCTAGTGTGCTGTAAAACATAGCCAGTGTGTATAGATGAATAGCAGGGTTATAAAAAGACAAAACATTATCAGGGTAACACACAACACTAAAATAATGCAATAAACATGAATTAAGTAAAAGATAATGTAACACAAAACCCTAATGTACATTACTGATAGCTAAAATAAAGTAAAATATAATCATATGTGATGCGTCTTGCAGAGATTTCTGGGAATGTCCTTGTAATGCTTTTCACCGTATTCATTATACAGTTATTCATAGTTTTTACTATGAAAAAATAAAAAAAATTTGACACTGCTAAAAAAATCATTCTTTGAAGCTGTGAATAAAGCAAAGATTATTGAAGTTTGTTTTACAAGAAAATGCTGTCAGTCTTTCTACTTCAAAATTTCACGTGAAATTGACTTGAAATTTGTAAAAATTGTAGGCCCTATAAACCTATTATTGTACAGTAAAATTACATATGGTGTTAAACCCATGTAAAATTTTTCACCCTATGTTAACTTACAACCAATTTACAGCTTTTTACTGTAGCATTCTAAGTCTCTTGCTGAAAAAGTGACAAGCATTTTTACAGTACATTCTACTGTATTCTAAAAGTTTTACATACTGTAGTGTAGACTGGTTTTTCTTGACCTTTTTTGTCTTTTGTTCCCCCACAGCCCTATTAGTGAAAAAGACTCTTACACTCATTACACACTTTTCCCCCCTTTCTTTTCCTAAGGAACTGAATAAATCATGAGTAGTTATTTTAGTCTTTTCTGTTTTATAGATTTAACAAAGTAAAATTGAAATCTTTCCAAGGACCCTCTGGATCCTGCTTAAGTGCTCCCTGCTTGGGAATCACTGCTGTAGACAGTTATGTGATTTGGCTGCTCACATTCATTCAGATTCCAAACCATCCAAATCACTGAAGAGTAACGAAACCATTTTTGATTGACGTTTGTCAGTTGTGCAGTCAGCAGCGATGTCTCTGCAGTAAAAAGAGGTCATCTAGTGTTACCATCGAATGCTTGATGCAGAGTAGCATGAATTTAAAAAGGATATTACATATGCTGAGGGCTCACGAAAACTGTTATTCACCAAATTATTCTTGCACTCAAATTAATATACCATAGCAAATGAACATGA
Organism: Sinocyclocheilus anophthalmus; assembly: GCA_018155175.1. Classification (NCBI taxonomy): domain Eukaryota; kingdom Metazoa; phylum Chordata; class Actinopteri; order Cypriniformes; family Cyprinidae; genus Sinocyclocheilus; species Sinocyclocheilus anophthalmus. The sequence goes on from JADLZN010003702.1 coordinate 204,114, forward strand.
ATGATTTTTCTAACATGCTAACAGTATTTGCATAAGTCTTTGGCTCACTGCTGGGTGTGTTTAGGCATAATACAGCAACCAGCAGTGCGGTAATGGCATGGCTTTGTGTGTGTGTGTGTGTGTGTGTGTGTTTTTTTTTTTTTATGACAGAAAAGAAAAAGAAAAGAGGAGAAACCGATTGAGAGAAAGAGAATAGAGTGTGTGTTTTAGCAGCAGCTGGGCTTTGTTCTAATGGCTGGTCTCACACTGTGCTTATCAATGCCGTACAAATATATTGAAAGGCAGCAGCATGTGCCAGAGCGATATGCTTACTGTCACTGCAAAAATCCAATGAAATATTGATCACACATAGTTCAGGTCACACACCAAGCCCTGTCAGTCTGACATTGTTCTAGTGGTACAAATATATTTGATGGATAAATGTGTATATTATACTGTGCAAACCGTTTTCTAATATATCAATATGATTTTACAGTGATTCAATATCATTGCTATTGAAGGAAGCTACGTGGCTAACAAAATCAATTGAGATTTTGATAAGGGACATTTTAAAGGTCAAGTGAAAGACACTGTCTGCACTTCATGTTGGTTTTAATTAGAAAAAATGGTCTGACTTATGTTCATATAAAATAAGCACATTACCAGTTTATGCAAAATGTCAAAAAATAAATTAATGAAATTGCAATGTAACATCCAACAAAGGTGTACACCCTTTATATACACCTATATATAAAGGTGTACACCTTTTGTTATTATTATTTTGATACATATCAAAATAGCGTGCTATGAACTAACAATGAACAATGCTTTTGCAGAATTTATTAGGTTAATTTTAATTTCTATTTGGCATATACATCAAAACCATACTGGGTTTCTTAACATTTTCATTTCAGTTAAATGTAGCAAAATATTCGCAGCATATGTAACACATACATGTATATTATGGTTAGTTCATAATACCTAATGCATTAGCTAAAGATAAATAAATATATATATGTATATGTTGTTAACGTTGGTTAAAATTTTTGATTGAACATGAATAAACAATGAACAAAAGCATTTATGAATTCACTTTGACCTAGATTCCAAAATTCTGTCAAATAAATCCTGTAAATGTTTACAAACTCAATATTGCTATAAATTGTTTATTGTTGTACACTGTAAGAAAAATAAATCCGTATTCAGTAGAAAAACAAAGTTACTGAATTTCTACATTGGAATTTCTACAATGGAATATGTAATTCAAAATACAAATATAACACCTGTGAAAACAATGACTCAAATTCCTTCATATTAGCAGTACATTGTGCCCTATTTTCACAGACATTTCTGAAACTATAAATGTGTTCTCCAGTACACTAAAAATGGTTTTTCAAACTTTATTCAAATTATCCAGATCAAGAGAGCGCTGCTAAAAAGTTTTTGAACATATAATCTCCCAGGAATAAAGATAATGATAAACTTCAAAATCCTCTGCACAATGGGGTACTTTTCAAGTTGGTCTAAAAGAAGTCAAAGGAAATCATAATTCCCAAGAAATTAGTCAGGTTCCTGCCTTTGCTTTCATCTTGTGCTGCTATTGGCTGGTCAGCTCTGAGCTATGGTCTTTTGGCACAACCTTTGCTTGGATTGCGCACCAATCTCAATATGTCACAAGGTGGAAGATGAAAGCTTTAGAGCCATTAGTACCACGGGATGAAAGCAAAGCGGGAAACTGACGGGTTACCTTATGTGTCTGTTCGATTCGTTTACAAATCTAGCATGCGAGGGGCTTGCAGCATGGGGCCTTATTTTCAGAATACCAATTTGTGCAGGCAATTTAAAGATAATATTATCTGCGTAATTCTGCTAACAAACGAACTCCGTAGATTAGTCCATAAGAAGTGAGTCATAATATTAAGTGAATAAGAAGTGCTGACAGAGGTAATTATTCCTTTTGAGGCTGATTTGTAGTGCATAGATATTTCAAATCTAATTTGGACTTGAGTAGAAGGAGCTGAAAGTTAAAACTTTAGGGTATGCACTAAATGGTGCAGAAATTTGATTTCAGGATTTGAGATATGGCACAGAAGACTGAACTTGTACTTTAATGAGAGAAGTTTATCCCCATTTGCTGGTACATTTGGTCCAGACGGGAGACTAGAGTTGTCGGAAGCGGATTGTTCATTATTCATCAGTCCTGCTTCTAAATCTCGCATATAGTTCTAGTGTAGGCGTTTGCAGGGGTCAGAATGCATAAAATGAAAGTCATAATTCATAATGCAATAACTAAACTGGGTAACTGCGCACCAAATAAACATGTGACCTATTTGAGAAGCTTTTTGTTTTATTTGCTCCATATGTGCATTTAGAATTGTACAGAATGCTTTAAATGAACAGTGTTTGACAGTCTGTAATTTTATACTTGACACTGATTAAATTTTCCAATGCTGTATGATGTTATGGCAGGAAAATAATGGTTTTAATGTCTAATCCGTTTGGAGTTTACCCAGGGGGAGGGATTTCTGGAGCACCTTGAAGGGCTCTGGATAATCTGAATAAACCAAATTATTTGCAGTGCAGAGACCCATTTCTTTGGATCCTTGCAGTTGCTATGATTGTGTTGGTCAAAGAATATAAGTGATTGCAAATCTTGGCCTCTGATGTTTCGGTCTACTTCGTTATGAAGTGTCAGTTTGTCTTTGAAGCTGAAGTGGCAACATTTGTCAAGTTGCAAAAACATTCCAATGCATCCCAGAGCCCAGTGAATTATTTAGTGAGTTTGAGGTCACTTAGTGAGGACCGACATCCAGACGTCATGATGTTGCACTACTGGAGAGCTAGAGTAAATTCAAAATGAATGGCCAGAGAAGCCATTCAAGAGCAAGTTTCACGACAGAATTCGATGTGCCAAAACTTGCTATGCCAAACCACCCCCCCCCCCCCCGAAAAAAACGCCACTTGTATGGACTGACAAAGCGGTTTTCAGCTCATAGTAGTTTTTGTGTCAGTTTTATGTTAGTTTTGCACCCTCTGTGTGGGTGCATGTGTGTGAGAATTGTGTAAACCATCAGTTCATATAGCTCCCATTTAGATTAGTATGTGTGTGTGTGTGTGTGAATAGATATGCTCTTGAGTAACTTTGGTGTTTTATTCATGAGTATCCTGCAGCAGCTATTTCTCTCCATCAGCGGAGTCTTGATGCTCTAAGAATAACGCACTCATGTTCACACACAAACCATAGATTTTGTACTTCACAAGAACGGAGAAACACACAGATTATATATGTGTCTTTCATAGACCGATTGATCATTACTGCGTTCCACTCCACTGATGGACTTGCATTAAAGGGAGGATGAAAATATTATGAGATGTAGATTGAGATTATTAGGATGTATATTATACATGCCATTTGTCAACTGTAGTAGTATGGGATGTATTTTGTGTAAACTCACTGTATGACCATTTGCAAGTTTGAATGGGGATCACATAATCATCTTTATCAGCACACTTGGGCCCAGTTTACACTTGGTATTAAGATGCATTTTTGTCAAAAGTGGACAATGCTAAATACATGTGTAAACGGGAAAGGTTTTGAACTTGTCCACTTTTGACCACTTCCAGAGGTAGTCGAAAACGCATTCGACCAGATTGCTTTCGTGGTGTAGACGCTGATGTGGTCGACTGCGTCAAGCAGCCACAAAAGTCCGCCTACTGACCAGAGGCGGACAAAGTACACAACTCCATTACTTGAGTGAAAGTACAGATACTGCTGGTCAAATATTACTCCATTACAAGTAAAAGTTGTAAAGACAGATATTTACTTAAGTAAAAGTACAGAAGTACTTGCATTTAAAAGTACTTAAGTACCAAAAGTAAATTTCCTTTTTTATGTCAATGCACTGTTTTATTGTTGTACGTAATACTAAATACTTAAGCTTTTAGAATGTTAAAAACCTATGGGGGAAAAAATTAACACCTCTACCCACCCCCACAAAAGCAGGATGGTAGTGATCTCAAACAGCTCTGACAGTGTGTGGACACATCTATGTGTAGCCATTCATCCACATTTGAACAGAGTGGACCGTGAAATCCAGTCAAATTTAAATCAAACCCAGCAACACAACTGTAGCTGTATAACTTTACAACAGCAACACTGCTTTAACAAAAAAGCAAAACAGCAAGACTTATTTGATACATCAAAACAAAAATTTTAAAAATGCTGTCTAATCACTCTTGTGGTACTTTAATGTCATACACAGAACAGTCTGTGCAGTGCTGCTGCAAGTCCAACACCTATTGTGTTTTATTAGGAGACGCACAACAGTTCAGACGGTGGCTTTATAGGTAATATTTTCACTTACACAATTTAGCAAAATCAGACAATATTGTGTCTAATATATACCACAATATTAATTTATTATTATTGAATTGTTGTAAATAAATATCACATTTGGAACTGGTCAGTGTTCAAAAAATGCTGGGAAATCACTTCATGTAGCCCTACAAGAGTGATTACTGATAAACTGTCTGAAAAAAAGACCGTTTTTAGAGAAGAAAGAAATCACCCAGACTTTCAAAGCTGCTAACGACTTTCTACTTCGAGGACCTTGATAGAAATGTAGTGGAGTGAAAAGTACAATATTTGTCTTTCAAATGTAGTGAAGTTAAAGTCATAAGTTTCCAGAAAAAATAATACTCAAGTAAAGTACAGATACTCAAAAAGTGTACTTAAGTACAATACTCAAGTAAATGTACTTAGTTACTGTCCGACTCTGTACTGACCTAATACGTAATCATGCAAGACGTAAAGGTGCGAGCCTCATCAGACGGTATTTAAACTTGGGCTGAATCAGAAGTTATTTTCTGATAACACGAAAAGAAACAACAGCAGTAAGTACAAGCAGACGTAATATTAGTGTGCGATAACTTTAGCCCTCCCGCTCGTGTTTTTGACGCCGACAGAGGGATCCACCCATTTACCCTCCTCTTGATGTAATCAGCACCACGGGGGGTAATATGGTCAGAAGTGGTCGAAAGTGGACAGAAGAGACTGCTTAAAGTGCCAGGTGTAAATGGGTATTAGGGTTGTGACAGTGAGGAAATCACCGTGGGGGCAGGGGCGTTCCCTCTTTTCCCGCTTCCTTAGCGTGTAAGGGCTTGTAAAAGCAGCGTGCGCATTTTACTTTCACTTTGAAATAGCGGCAATTCGGCGTAAAACAATTGTTCGTTTTTAGTTCGTTTGAATTTTCCCTCTTTTCCTCGCTTTCCTTCGCTTTCAAAATAGCTTAAAAGCGCCGTGCGCATTTTACTCTCACTTTAGAATTAGCGGCAGTTAGGCGTCAATTGCTTGAATGCAACAACAAAATACAACGTCAAACTCACTTTAGCCTATATATAAAACATAGAACTTTTATTAACAATACAAATACACCATGCTATAGGGCAGGCTATGCCTAATATAAAATAACAAATAACTTACATAAAGTTTAAATAGCCTATTTCCAGTTTTGTATACTTAAGTAAACATGTATAATATATAACCAAATAAATGAGAAACGTAGGACGTTCATTAGCAAAACGAGTAAGAAAGCTTGGAGGCACACCTTATAAATGACACAAAGTTTAAATAAAGAAAAAAATCAGCAAACAATGTGGAACCAATCAAATAAGAAACGAATGTTTAAAAAAACTTCCAAAATCACCTTAGATAAACGCAAAAGTCAACAGGCTTTTCAAAATCCAAAATATTGCCAAACAGGCGCTTTTGCATTTCGTTTCGAAACTAAATCATCTGCGATCGTCTTGTCTGTCTCACCCCACCTCACTCTTCTTGTCAGTCAGCTCGACTCACTCTCCTCACTGGAGAAATTAAATCTGATCTGTGATGCGACTGTCGTTCGGCACGCTGCATTGAGCAGCCGCGTTCAGTTTTTAATTGTGTCTGTGCATTTACTGAACTAAATGATTTTTATTTCTATAAAAAAATCAAAATGACGGTGGGGGTCGGTGCCGCGGTGGGCAAGTGATGTAACCGGTGTTGCAGCTTAACAACGGTATCACCGTCAACACAGTCTATCGCGGCAAGCCTAATGGTTATGTGTCTTCATTGTCCACTTGTGATCCGATCGACCAAAACTCTTAATACCAAGTGTAAACAGACCTTAGTGAACATTCAGAATCGACCCGGTTTACTTTTTTTAAAACATTTTTGGTCAAATTATTGTCAGTGCACATTTAGGCCAAATTTAGGTCCATTTTCTATTGTCAAAACTGCAGCAATGTAAAAAAACTAATTGTCTCTAAAACAATTTTTTTTTTTATGTCACCAAGAGAAAAAAAATATTAACCACTAACCAAATAGTTATTTAGGTATTGTTTTAGGCTAGTCTATTCAAATCACCTTTTAAAAGCAGCTTCACCGTATGAAAGAGCTAAATAACTAAATCAGTAATGCAAACGTCAACTATGAGACAAATCCAAATTCTGCTTTAAAACAGTTAAAACAAGAAAGTAGTCTCATTATTCAGCTGTAGTCAGTTCAGTGATTCAGTTCAGTTTAATAACAGTGCAAATTTAATCAATTATGAAAACTTTTATCAATTATGAAAAAAGTTGATGTAGGTAGTGCAGCCTTTCTAAAACCTTGCCAGTAGTTCAGAGTAATTAAAAGCACTATGCACTATGGTTCAAAGTTTTTTTTAAAATAGAAATTAATAGTTTTATTCAGCAAGTTACTTCGATCAAAAGTAACAATGAAGACATTTATAATGTTACCAAAGTTTTCTGTTTCAAATAAATGCTTTTTATTTGCAGTTTCTGTCCAATCATTTATATTGTTTTAGACTTTCTGATTCAAGAAACCTTGATTAACATTATTAGTAGACTTCAGGGGAAAAATAAGCACTACAAAAGTGTCCAGTAGGTTAGTGATAGCACTGCCTTTTCGGTGAATCGGAAAACCCAGTATTTCTGAATTATGGCTGTGACCGTGTGTTTCTGTGTGAGAGGAAGAGAGATTCACAGAGCAGAGCTCAACAATAATGATGGTCCACTGACCCGGGGGCAGTGTGAGAGTGTTTTAGGCCAGTTGACACAACTGTCGCTGCTCTGCCACTACATCCCACGTCTGATGATCATGCACATTTGTTTTAAGCCTTGCTATATTTTTTGTAAATAAAACTTCACATTTCATAAGTCTAAAAATAATGTTTGTTAAATATAATGATACATGCTAAATATGCAGTGTTTTTATGGTGGTCCTAGTAGAAATGTTGGTAGAGAGAGTACCAGGGCAGCTGAAAAAAATCATACTGTTTTGCCCTGTAGAAGGAATGAAATAGGCTGCATAAGCGGAGCGCCTTTCATAGATTTTGGCCAGCAGGACTCTAGACGACCCCTTGGTGAAAGCAAGGCACAAAGTAATGACAGGAGACGGGGGGCGAGAGAGAGACAGTGCCGCTGTGAGGTCAAATAAAAAGGAGAGAAGGAGACAGAGAAAAAGGGGCTTAGTGCAGACTCCCGTCTTTGAGACCGTGCCGTAGTTATCTCTGCTAACGTTTGCTTCTCCCCATAAAAGAAAAGGGTAGAATGCATAATCACATTTTGTTTTGTAAAAAAAAAAAAGTAAGTTGTTAAAGATGATTGGTGTACATTTTACTAGAAAATATTATTTCAGTCTTTCTACATTCAGAATGTAATTTAATTCAGTGTTACTTATGGTTTCTTTGTAATTGTGTAATTTACAACAATTTCTGAATGAAAATGTTTCACAGGCATTTTTTTCAGCGTATTCTTTAAAAACTACTAGTATGAAATATTAATAAATATAATAAACATCTTGCCCTTGATTCCGCCAGAAAGGTGTACTATTCACACATGATTAATGAAGGTGTTGATAACCCAAGAAAGTTGTTTAAAACAATTAACTGGTTCTTGAAGCCTCGTAATCAAAACATGAGTCCTTCTGTTGAGTTGTGCGACAAATTTCATAAGTATTTTACTGAGAAAGTTCAAGATATCCACAATTCCATGCTTGCTGGTTCTTCACTGCTGACCAATGAGTTCCACCCTATAAATTTGTCATTTAATTTTTCAAATTTTGAAATTGCTGGTTCAGATGATATTTTGAAACTGGTCATGTCTATGAATCCATCTACGTGCCTTCTTGATCCTATGCCTATTGAGGTATTGAAACCGTGTGCAACATTCCTGGGTCCCTCTATTACTGCAATCATTAACACCTCTCTATCTACTGGAAAGGTTTCCTCAGTCCTCAAGCTAGCTGCCATTACACCAGTTCTTAAAAAGACTGGTTCTAATGTAGAGGATTTGTCAAACTACAGGCCTATCGCTCATCTTCCATTTTTGGCTAAGGTTCTTGAACGAGTTGTTGCCGGCCAGTTACAACAATACCTGTCCATAAACAATATCCTAGAACCCTTTCAATCTGGATTTAGATCAGGTCATAGCACTGAGACTGCTCTAGTCCGGGTTATAAATGATCTTCTTATTTCTGCTGACATGGGGGCTTGTAGTATTTTACTCCTGTTAGAAATTACTGCTGCTTTTGACACTATCTCATGCTGTCCTTCTTGAAAGATTGCATACATGGTTAGGCATCTCTGGTATTGCACTCGAATGGTTTAAATCTTATCTTACAAATCGTTTTCAATTTATCTGTTTTGGTAAATGTCAGTCTGAACCAACATTAGTGCAGCAGGGAGTACCGCAGGGATCTGTACTTGGGCCTATCCTGTTTAGTATTTATATGTTGCCTCTGGGCCAGATCATTCGCAAGTTTGGGTTAGGGTTTCATTTTTATGCCGATGATACTCAGATCTATCTCAGCACACACCCTAATCCTAATCTTGCAGTTACAACACTTACTGCTTGCTTGGGCGAGATAAAAGCCTGGTTGCACATTAATTTTCTCATGCTTAATGAGTCAAAAACAGAACTTTTGTGTATCGGTATGCCAGCGGCTTTACATAAATTAAATAGTTCTAAAGTGATTACTGATTGTGGCTTCGATACTCTATCCACCCAAGTACGAAATCTTGGCGTTATTTTTGACCCTCAATTATTGTTCGATGCCCATATCAAAATGATTTCAAAAACGGCATTTTTTCATTTAAGAAACATTGCAAGACTCCGTCCTTTTCTATCATTGCCTGATGCAGAAAGGCTCATCCATGCCTTTATTACATCGAGGCTTGATTACTGCAATGCACTTTATGCTGGTCTCCCTGATAAGTCTATTAAGAAATTACAATATATTCAGAATTCAGCTGCTCAGGTACTAACGTATACAACTGCCCGTCAACATATTACTCCGGTACTGCAAAACTTGCACTGGCTTCCTATTCAAGCCCGTATTAATTTTAAAATCCTGATCTTAACTTATAAACTATTCATCGGACTGCCCCTTCCTATATATCCAATTTAGTTGCTCCTTGTACTCCCGCTCGCCCTTTGCGCTCAGCTGGGTTGTGTATCCTTCAGCATATAAATTAAAAACTATGGGTCGTAGAGCTTTCTCTGTCTCAGCTCCACGGCTGTGGAATGCTCTACCAGCCGGAATTAGAGATTCTCCAACATTGAACTGCTTTAAGAAATTTTTAAAGACTTATCTTTTTAAAGTTGCTTACTGTATCTGAATATGTTTATACTGTTTTATTGTGTTTATCGCTGTTATTTTATTATGCTTGTGGTTGTGCTATGGGTTAAGAAACCCATGCTTGTTGTTGTCACCTATGCTTGCAGTTGTAGCGCTTTGGGTTAAGAAAAGCGCATAATAAATCAAATGGCATTATTATTATTATTATTATTATTAAATTACATTTTTAAATATGGGTGGGACTGCCAAGCAAACATTTTGGGGCATGTTCACTCTCCACCATTGTAGGGCCCAGAATTATTTGCTGTGGCCCTGTATAGTGAGTTTTTAACTGATTTGGCAGGATGATTACAAGAGGGAGATGCTTAATCTGCAGAATTATGCAGGTGTTTCAGCTATGCCAAATTAGCTGGATTCAGTGATGTGTGCTGTTTTTGGTTCACATTTGGATATATGCTTACATACAATCGAAATTAAGTGTGAGAATATCCGACCAAAAATCAACTGTCATCCACTCACCCTAATGTTGCTCAGCATGTATGATTTTATTTCTCAGAGGAACACAAAAGAAGATTTAGATTTAGCAGAACTTCCATACTTGTGTTTCCACACATGGTGGTGACTGCAGCTGTCAAACTCCCAAAAAAAAAAAAAAAAGACACTAGTCCATATGACTGTACACTAAATATAGCAATCCCTATGGATAATTGAAATGTTTGAATTGGGATTTTATGTAAGAAAATAAATTTGGTTTATTAATTCACCCATCTGTTTTCCTTTCAATTTATTTATTTAAATTTAACTACAGAATTAATACAACCTGCTAGAAGCCTTGTTTGGGAGAGAAGAAAACCTTGAGGTGGAGTAGTCAGATTTGTCATTTGTTGGGTATCTATCCCTTTAAATGCAGTGGAAATGTATGTTTTAGTGTGAAGTTGGATTCATTTATAAACTGTGTCCACTAGGGCCTGTGTCTGCCTCTGATTACTTGCATAACCTTTGAATTTTTCAGTTCTCACCATATGCTCCAGAACCTCTTGGACCCAGGAAGGCCAGAAGCTTTTTTTGCTCTTTATTTTATTGGTTGTGTTTTTCAGAGGTTTTATTCTTAACTATAAAAAGTGGAAATGATTCAACCAGATCTAACCCTGAAAAATTACCTTACCCAATAGTCAGGTTATTTCAGTCAAATTAAATCATTTCTTTGCTGGAGTAAAATTAATTTCTTTGATTTATGCTGTCTGTCTATACAAAATGCAGATTTCAGAATCAAATCCAGACATAATTTGCGAGTCAGTAAGTGAGTCAGATTCTGTTACCACTCTAGATGATTCATAAGTGTATTTGATTCACTGAACACAACTGGTTAAGAGTCATTGTATATTTTGCACTGTAGATTTAGTTAGTGGCACTGCTAAATAGTATCAAGTATTTTAATGTTGAGTCCCATCCAAAATCTGATTCTCAGTCGTGAAAATTTCTCAATCCAATCTTGGGAACTAGACTATGACAGAATGTTTTTCAGCCTTGGCGACATCCTCATTGTCTCCTTTTATTTTTCCAAACTATCTCTGTGATCTATTTCATGCACCTGCTTCTCCAATGTGTTTATTCAAGCTTGAACTGAGCCAGCTGCTTCTCCATTGCTGTAATCGTCTGCACCCTTGCTCAATCTTTGTTACCGCCCTTTTATCCCACTTAGTCTGAAGCATTACTCGTAATAATCTCTATCATCAATTATCCCAATGCGGTGTTGAGTGAATCTTCTTGTATTGCTTGGATGATGCTTGCTGGCTGTAGCTCAAGAGATGACAACTTGACAATATTCTAGCTAGAAGATTAACTTGTTACAGCAGTCAGAGTCAGTCTTAATTTCCTTCACTTCTTTCAATATGACACTGACAGATTTTTTTAAACAAAGTAAACATTGAGGCTCATGATAATGGCTTTCATTTAAAACTTCAGGGAGTACAGCTTTAGCAGATACTGGAAGTCATCTGTAATTCTGCTCTGGCAGATTTGGAGGAAAAACTCAGATTTCCGTAGAACAGAAGGCACATCCCTTGCCCCTTTAAATGTATGTTATAGGCTACATTTAACTTAAAATGAAAGCGAGTGCATTTAAATCATTTGTTACAAACCTGTATTCTTACTTCAGTGGAACATAAAAGAATGTATTGATAGTTGTACACATTCCATGAAAATCTCAATGCAACAGTATGGAATCTAAAATCATTTTCTATGGTAATCAGTAGAATTCTACATATACTATCGCTTAAGTGTTTGAAAATAATTTCTCGTTATTTGTTAAATCTTCAGATCACACATAATGTCAAAGCAAGAAACTATTGTACCTTTTTAAATTTCTTTTTAGGCAGCTGTGGTAATTATTGTAAGTGTTCTCATTCATACTTTTTTAAAAAAAATTTTATCACTTTCTATTCATGTACACATTAATTCATATTTAGTCACGTACTATTAATGAAGCTGTTGCTCTGATGTTTAAATTAGAGGTTTCTTTAAGGTTTGTAGTGTTAGGAAGTTTGTACATGGCTCTTTGGAAAAGTCTATTCTGATTGGTCGAGGTCTAACTGTATATCTGGCGGTTATCCTAGACAACGAATTTCCTACGTTGTGCTCCTTTCAATAATATGGTCTTATTCTTCTCAAATAATTTCAGCTCAAATTAATATTTTATGTCCATTTATTTATTTACTATTAAGTAGCCCAGTTACAAAGATTTGTTTAAATGTATTGGTATTGTTTTTATTAAATATTTAGTTGTGTACACTCATTTCCCCTATTTTTAAATTTGGATTAAGTGAGTTTAGATGATGGGCAAAATAAATATTAATTTATTAATAATAGAAAGCAGTTATTTTAAATAGTAAAAATATTTCAAAATGTTACTGCTTTTGGTGCATTTTGGATCAAATAAATGCAGGCGTGGTGAGCAGAAGAGAATTCTTTAAGAAAACATTAAAAATCTTGCCAGTTCAAAAACTTTGACTGTAGTGTAGGCTGATTATTCTTATAAATTGAAACAAATGTGCTTCAGCCAGAAAAAAAAAGTGCTCCGAGTCGCTGCAGAAAACAAAAAAAATTGAGCAACAACAAAAACATGTTGCTGGAAATGGGGTGATGAAAATGCAAACTGCTTGTCTGCCAGCAGGAGGCGCTTTAAGAGCGGTGGAACTAGCGGTTTCTCTAGTAATGGCTTTAATCAAATCAGCTCTGCTCATGAATGCTTCTTTATCAGATAAAAATGCCATCGAAACTATTCTGAAGACATTCGGTTCACTTCAGAGATGCATTCATATAAAACACATGCGCTGCATTTTGATTTTGAAACATGCAGTGCTCATGTTAATTCAACGAAGTCAAACGCCACAAATAAAACAATGTATGGGAAACACTGGTAATGTATATCGAAAAGGTGGTTTAAAACTCATATCACCGTTATTGAAAAAAATTATATTGCGATACATATTGATATTGAATTATTGTCCAGCCCTAGTCCTAACCATATGCAACAAGATACCAGCGACAAGTAATTTGGCTGTCCATACGCGACGCAACGCAACAACGTGACACCACAGAATCAATCAAATATCACAGCCACTCAGAAGAGCAGAAACTCACTGCACTCCCAACGAAATGGACAAGTTTATAATCTAATTTATAAATATTAAACCTTTTTAACATTACTAAATGTACATACTGAGTGACTGATAACACCTTTGTCATGGAATACACTCGTTGGTTCGCAGTGAGTTCACAGTTTTAACATACAAGTTTGCTTTATTTTCAAGATCTGAGGTAAAATATCTATTGTTGCTTTCAGTATGGCTATAAATGACACGCAAAATGATATTCAAACTTACATTAGACACTGTAACAGCGTTCGTAGATCGGGAAGGAGGAGGCGGGAACTGGCGAACATTCAAACAAAACTTTAATAATAAAATAAACAAAATATTGCGACAGCCCCTCATGGACGACTGTCGCGCACAAACAGAACCAAAACACAAAATAAAGTCCAGGCCTGGTCCTCTCTCGTCCAACACTGTCGTCACTCCTCCTTTTATCCTTCAGAAGCTCCTCCGTGGGACTCGAGACCAGTAAGTGGCGCAGTTGTCGTGCATTATCACTTACTCCACCGGCCTCGCTCTGTTCCCACGGCTCTCGACCCCGCCCCTCTTGTCACAGACACTTTTAACATTGAATCAGTACCTGAGATTGTCACTGTCATAGTTTGTATGTTGTTGCTCCAGCCGCGACGTAACCGAAATAGAATCGCATCACATCTGGTTAGGACAAAAACTGTTAAACAAAAAGATTAACATGGAAAAGATACCTTTTATGTGTGTCGCGGCATCGCGTGTAGTTAGGACTACACGTGTAACCACTAGTGTAGTAGTTAAAATTACTTGCGTCATGTTTAGTGTCATGTCATTTCGAATATGCATGTATTTCTTGGATGTCTGATTTGTCTTGTGGTTGGTCGGATAAGTTACAAAAATCTCAGAATAAATTGATAAGGTTAGTTTCAGGGTTTAGTCGTTTTACACATGTGGAGGCTTCCCACTTTAAGTGTCTTGATTGGTTACCTATAGTAAGCAGATTAGAACATATTAAATTAAAAATGTTACATAAGATTATCAATAACAGAGCTCCTTCATATTTGAATGTATTTTTTCCTAGGGTAAATGAGCAACATTGTTATAAAACTAGGCAAAGTCTCATGGATATTACATTGTCATTTTAAAAATATGTATGGTTGTAGGTCTTTTAGATATTCTGGGGCACTTTTGTGGAATAAGTTACCTCTGGACATTAAAGGTATTTCGAAAATGGTTAGTTTTAGTTTAAAAACCAAAAGTTTGTTCTTAAGTAGGTTGTTTTGATGAATTTGTATTACGTACGTGGTTATTTGTGACTAAATTTTTGTAGATATGGAATTTTATTGTAATTTTTGTATTTATAATGCAGTGCCAGTGTACCTGTTACCGGGAGTGAAGTTTGTGCTTTACATCAAGGACCACAATGGAAATAAGTTTTGTTTTAAACTGTTATCCTTGATGAATAGAGTGTATTCACTACTTTTTTTTTGTCCTAAAAAAAAAAAAAAGGACATGGTGTTACTTGTAGTCGTTGCCAGAGAATGCTGTTTCAAGCATTTTTTCCCCCCTACCTTGGTACTCTAAGTTTGTTCTCAAAAAACTCCGTAGGCTTGGATGCCTATTTGCTATGTTTTGTCTCTGAGTGCCGTCAGATTGTTCCGTTTCAAAGCTTCATTTGACAAGACGAGCATACAACACATGCTCGTGTGAAACCTAGCGCTAGTCACTACTAGAATTTTCTTCGTTTAGGTTTATTTTGAGTCTTTTCAGAGTCCGGCTTACTTGGATGAAGAATAGTCAGTATTTGTCCTTTTCAGCAATGCAATTGACAATCATTTATCCATGTTTAAATCTGTTGCAGCATATGATGTATGCAGCAAAAATGTTAGATAAACTGGCGGATTGTTATTAAACCAATCAGCGAGCTCGAATAGTGAACGCATAGTAACGGTTTATTATTTCTCGTTATTTAATTATATATCAAATTGTGATATTTAATTATGACTATAGACATTTTTACACATATTAACAATATAATTATTTCTGTTAATAACCGGTGCCCCCCTGCAATACCGTTACGGCCCACAGGTTGAAAACCACTGCTCTAGATCATAATGTTGTGATTCCTAAATTCACTTGTAGCATTTAAAATTAAATTTGTTGTTTTTTTTTTTTAACCAAAATACTATAATTTCAATATTGTCCGTTTATCGTTTTTGCCCGTAGTACACTCTTAAAAAATGCTGGGTTGTTTCAACCCAACTTTGGGTCAAATATGGACTAACCCAACTTTTGGGTTAAAAATGTAATTAAAAATTTTTACCTAACAGCTGGGTTAGTCCACAACCCAGCATTTTTTAGAGTGTAGGAATATAATTTTCAGCTTAACTTGTTGGCCATAATTTTAATATCAGTACATCCCTAATAGTTTGCATTTGGAAAACTACTTGGATTTTTTGGAGCAAATACAGATACTGAACTCTTGTTGCACTGTAGTTTTATTTACCATACTGTAGCTTGATGTCTTTTGCCTCGTGGCTTAATAGCTTGGCATTGGAATATGCAAATTATTCGTAACAGTTCAATAATCATTTGTGTAGACGTCAGATAGCTAAATTACAGGAAGTGTTCCTTGAAATGCTCCCTCATAAGTGCCTCAGATATTGGACTTTTTGTGGAAGTGGTTCCTAATGGGCTTTTTTAATCTAGCTTAATATACATTTAGCTTACATTGCTGAAGCAAGCTGTTTTGCCCTCAGCAATCTCACCAACAGCACTTACAAAGATTCAGTGATTGTGTTTTAGATTTCAGACGCTAGTAACATGTCATTACCATGTGCAGACACACTTAATATATGGCAGATGCTCTTTTAGGAAGACGGAAAGGAAGATGTTGATTTCACCTCTTTTAACATAGCACGATTTTAATCATTGTTTGGCGGTCTAATTAATTAATTGGCCTGCCATTTGTTTGGTTTGTGTGTGATTGCGATGTGATGAAGGGTTTGGTAAGTGTCTCTCAACTAAATGTGTGATCAGAGTGAAGTCTTCTCTTCAGTCTGTGAGCCACCTTGTAAATGTGTCTGTATTTGTCTGAACTGGATAGGAGTTTGTTGTCAGGTGCGTCTCTAGACAGAATGTTGACAGAACATCACTCTGGGTAAGGTTAAATAAACATGAAACTTTGGTCTAACTAATGTGACTTGATTTTTGCATACATTCTGCATACAAAAACAGGAAATGTGCTTATCGTCATGCCTGTGTGTGTTAAGGTTATTATAGGTTTGCACTACAATACTGTATATACTATTTTCAGGTTTGCCTAATTCGATTTTAGTTAGTTTCAGTGTATTTTTCATTTTCATAGGCTCATTTTTTTTCTCCTTTTCTTTTCTTTCCTTTTTTTTTTTTTTTTTTTTTTTTATATTCTTAAGCCCGTTTAGGACTGTTTTTACAGACATGGTTTTAATTCTATCCGAAGCAAGCGCATGTGTTTTTCTCACATAACCTTTGCAAATTATCCAGTGTTTTTCAGCTAACTCTGGTCCTCTGAAAAATCTAATTCTGTTGGGATAGAAATATGTGATTGCGGTGTAATATTTTTCACAATGCTTCTCATTTATTTTGACCTTTATCGTAAACGTATAGTGTAACTAAAGCTGAAAACGAAAGTTTTTACACTGCCTCATTCACCTTCATTATGATACCTTTTTCACAACTTTCTGTGTAAAGTTGGTGGTTTTGTCTTGCATTCCATCCGATTAAACACATAATTAAATCAGTAAAGAGAGTCCAATTCCAGAAACTGCTTAGGATGGCCACTTCAGCTGCATTGGGTGTCATTCGCACCTTAATTCTGTTCTCTGTTGAATTATGTGATTTTATATAATTTGCATTCAATGGGGTTTGTGTATTTTATTATACATGCAGCCAAAGCACATGCCCTTCTATATTGCCCACATCCAGGCAATAGACATGGTATTTATTTTTATTACTAATATATGTAGATCCAGTTCCCTTACAAATTATAACGTATAATAAACTGATTTCTTTAAAAGTGCATAACTGTTACTCTTCTTTAGTTTTAAAAACTAATCCCATAGTAATATTTTTATTAACTTCAGTTTTTATTGTCAGTTAATGTACTGTATGAGTTCTTTTGGGTATAGCGCATGGGTTTTGAAAGACATGAGGACAGAAAGAAATGATGACAGATTGTTTTTCCCTTACTCCTAAGGGAATCAGCTGAATATTCAGTTATTTACCTCTAAATTAAGCAACACATTTGAATGTGAGATTAAGAGGTACTTTTAAAAAGCAAGATCAATCAGTAGAGTTTATCTATACTGCAAGATGCAACAAAACTAAATTGCTCCCATTATAATCAACAAAACTGTACTTGCAGTGTAGAAATCGTTGTGGATTTTAATTGAACCGATTTATGTTGTTGCATCACTTCTTTGCAATGTAGATTTGATGCGAGGCTGTTTTTTTGTTTGTTTTTTTTATTCCATCATTACGAAGAGATTTGTGCACACTTCATTGAAATTTTTTTTCACTCCCTCTGTTGCTATTCACATATCTCTATACACTCTATATCGAGCTTCAATTACATAGACACACAGGTCAGAATATCCTTCGACCATAAAAAAATTACAATATTTAAATTTTTTCATTATTTTATTTTAGATGCTTTGTCAAGCAACCCTAAATTAAAACTTTTTTTAGTTTCATTTATTTTTTTTGTCATTGAGATTTTTTCCATTTATTTTGTTATTTTATGCCTGGAGTTAACCAGGAAGACTTGTGTTCCCATGAGGTTTTGTTTTTGTTATCCTGAGTTGTCTTTTTGCTTTCTTTTGTATGATGTTCTGGGTCTGCAGCATGAATTTAATGTAGTTGACCTACCTGGGAATACTGGAAAGGGTGCTTGGCATGGCAATGCTCTACTGACAGAAACCGGAGAAAGAGCAACAACACTGGTGCAGCCAGCCATAAATGGTGTTCCTGGCATGGACGAGGGTTAAGGGTATAACAGCAGTGGTTATAGGTAGGCTTGCATGAAACTAGCAGAAAGCTGGACGGATTTCCACATAATTTGCATCATTTTCACAGTTTCCACATAAGAAGCTCTGCACATGCATCTGCTGCTTACATGTTTTTCATTAAATATTTTGGACAATTTGGTAATACCTTCAGCTATCAATAAAGGTCTATTCACACTAATAGTGATTTGTAGCAGTAAAATGAAAAATTGTTGTTTTTTTTTTTTAAGTGTCAAGAGCAATTATGGGCAATGCAACCTAATGTAGAGCAGCTTAACATCATGCAAGTCAGCAACAACACAATGGCCAATGGGTTGAATCTAAGGAGTTAGATCAGGTGCGCTTTAAGTCAACATAAAAACAAAACTGACCCCGTTTACATCCTTAATATGTGTTGCTGGTCTTATTGTGCATCCTTGCTGTGTGTTATTCCAAAGAAAAAGTCAAAATATTTCAGCAAAATCTATTAACTTGCTTTCTTTGTGAATTTGCCACATTTTGGTCTATAACACCCACTTTTCACAGTCCGTTCAATTTCAATGGATGAAACCTGAGTGCTATCAAACTTTGTTTACCCTGTAATATCCATCTTCAAATATGTCGCATTACTGAAGTAAAATGGGTTGTGAATGCAGTTTCATTTAAGCAGTTTCCACAGATTTTCCATCACAATCAGATCAAAAAATGTGAGAAGACATGACAATTCTGTGTGGACGCAATCATAGGTAGTGGTTAATATGAGATTTTAATGATTTTTTTTTTTATTGTGCTCTCATTACTCCTGATCTAATAAGGCAAGGCATTGGAAGAAATGCTTACTTTGGTTGAATTGCACCATACGGTATGAACTCAGTCTTCCTTAAGTCGCATTCATGATGCTTCTGCTCTTACGAGTTTACTGGACTTTGAGTTTTCCACAATAATGACGTTCTAATGAATTCTGGGATTTTTAGTATTTGGGGGTTTGAATGGCCTAAGGGGAGAATAATAGACATTAAAAAGGCATTGTTGCACAATAATGTGTTTCCGCTCAAAAAGAGAGACTCCGCACCGAATACTAATATACAGGCGCGCACATGTATTTCTATATGCTTACTGAATACTAAATTATATAATATATTCTACTTTTTCCGAAAGAGAGAACACATAAGTGATAAGTGACACATATGGCAAAATATAAACCCTGCCTATATCTCGTGTGTGTGTGTGTGTGTGTGTGTGTGCATGCATCATAGTGGTATTTGATGGATGAGTAGCTGTTGTGATAAAGGACTTTAGGAATGGAGAGATGTCAGGGTGGAGGTGTGTGTGAAGTGAGAAACGTTCCGTTTTGATGGCTGAGAGTATGGTTGGGTGGATGATGGATGGTTAGAATAAACAAGTACAGTGTTCTGTTGAAAGGATGTTTTGGAAGAGCGGTGGAAGGGATGCAAGACCTGTTTCATGGTGGCATGTTCGGATGGAAAGATGTTAGAAATGAAAGAGCATTCTGATACCTAAATGAAAAAAGAGAATTGATTTGAGGACCGGGAAATAAAGTTCTCTTAAAAGTGACCGGAGAGACAGCGAACCTCTTTATTAAGACAACTTTCAGAGACCACTTTGACAAATACAGATTAATAAATGAAAAGGGAGGATTAAAAGAATCTCTTGTGACACCTATAGTTAAAGGAACAATAACGGGTATAATGCTCTCATGGCATGAGTAAAGACACTTAGATGCCTTTTGGATATAGGCCTATAGTGGGCTCAAGAAGAGGATTGTTGGATGGAACAATAGAAGGGATGGATGGATTGATCTATGGATAGATGGATTACTGGACAGACAAAATGACAGACAGATAGGGCACTTGAACACTTCATTTCCCAGAATGTGGGAATTACCTGTTTCTTTCAATTATGAATTTCTTTCAATTATGAAGACATTTAGATGCCTTTTGGATATATGCCTATAGTGGACCCCAAAAAAGGTTGGCTGGATGGATGGATGGATGGACATATGTTGATTATTTAAAAAATATATGGATAAATGGATGGAACAATAGATGGATAAATGGGTGGAACAATATATGGATGGAAGGAACAATAGATGGATTGATGGAACAATCGATGGAAAGATAGATGGATGCATCAGTGTTTCCCCACAGGATTTTGTAAGACTTGTGGCGGCAGGTGACGTCACATTAATTTGCATATGTATGACGTCATTGCGGAAGTGTGGCGGTCAACAGTTTGAGGGGGTACTTCAAATCTGTTCTACTCTATGAACTGTCACATACTGTATTACAACATAATACAATACTGTAATACATACTACATGTTAACCAGGAGTCATTCTCACTTTACTCCTTAAATCCTGATTTATAATCGTGACACCGTCTGATAAAATCAACATTTACACTAAAGAGTGACTAAGCAGTGGTTTTGGCTATATTACTTTTTTGTCACATGCAGCGCACTGCCTGCATCTGAGTAACAAACTATGAGCATATTAACATTGTTCATTTAAAAGTTCAAACAGTAAGCGACAGGTGCTTGGAAACAGTTTTATTCTCAAAAAAAAGTTGCTAGGTTTGTCAGTATGTACCTTTTATGGAAAAAAAGCCAATAAAAGGGTCTGAAAGTTGTTAAATATAGTGCTAAAGTCACGCTCGTGTGTGTGAGACCAAAACGGATGGCAGGGGCCGGTGGATATTTGTGGTGGTCAATGTGGCTATTGTGCGGGCCGCCACAAATAAAACAGTGTATGGGAAACCCTGATGCATGGATGGATAAAACGATAGATGGATCGGTGCATAGATAGATAGATTGATCTATGGATGGGTGGATAGCTGGATAGACAAAAAGAGACAGATAGATAGGGTGCTTGAACATTTAATTTCCCTGAATGTATTACCTGTGTTAAATTTCTTTGAATTACAATTCAGTAAATTCCTGTGACATAGCCAATTCGATTTTTTTTTTAAATTGAAAGGGAGCTAATTCTTCAAAGTTGAATTTTGCACAACCCTGTGGAAAGCAGTAGTCTTACTGTAGTTTAGCAATTATTCATTACCTGAAGCTGACAGAGATCATACCGTAGACATAAGACATGTTCCTTTGTATTGCTCTGCCAGACTTGTACTGTTGCCACCTTTGGTGCCTCCTTGTTTGCTGTCATTCTGATATCAAAAACACACAGTTGGATTCAGATTAAACAATTGTTAAAAAAAAAATTTTTAATAGTGTGTGCCTAAGCAGAGTTATAGTCAAGCTGCCAAATAGAGTCCCATCCAATGATTTTTAAGGCATTCGAATGGATAAGAGCCAGCAGTTTAATCACCAACCATGACAAATTGGAGAGAACCAGTAGTACCCATATACCATTGATCCCTGGGACATTATTCACAGATGAAATTGTGTGGTTTGGGTACTGTCAGGATCTTTCTTGCTACACATTTTTCCTTTCTGTCAGTCTGTCCAAGTTTGCCGTTATCTAATTTATCTGTTTTGCTATCTTAACTGGCTCATTATCTCTTACTCCTGAGGTTTCATCATTTGTTATAGCCTCTCAGTGCAAGAGTAATTTTATGACGCTAAAATTTTCCATCGCTGCCTTCAGCGAGTCTTTATAGAGACAGGAATCAGAAAGAATCCCAAGACACAATATTATTATAGTGTAGTTGGGTCATGATACAATGCACATTGAAAACTTCTTTTGAAATCTCTTGTTTTTGTGTAGTGTAATCTAACTATTAGATACATTGTGATATTATTATTTTTTTTGTATTGAATGCAGCAAAATTTTTAACAAGATCACCAAACTGCATGTATTGCATAGGACTTGTTTTTCCTCTGTACTGCCTGAATTAGTGTACACATGATTTCAGTGTGGATGGGCATTTGAATTTTTTCTTTGATGTTACATAGTGTAAAATAATTATATAGCCTACATTACCAGACAAAAGATTGGATACACCTTATTCAATGGTTTTCTTTATTTATTGTTTTCAATATTGTATACTAATGTTGAATACATTTAAATTATGACAGAACAAATATGGAATTACTTAACAAAAATTTGTTAACCCAGATTATGATTTATATTTTAAATTCTTCAAAGTAGCCACCTTTTGCTTTGATGACAGCTTTGCACACTCTTGGCATTCTGTCAGTCTCATGAGGTATTCATCTGGTTTTCCAACAATATTGAAGGAGTTTTCTGAGATGTTGAGTACTTGTTGGCTGCTTTTCCTTCGGGTGATTGTGGAGGCCAGGTCATCTGATGCAGCTCTCCATCACTCTCCTTCTTGGACAAATAGCTCTCACATAACCTAGAGGTACATTTGGGGTCATTGTCCGGTTGGAAAACAAATGATGGGATGGCATGTCACTACAAAATGCTGTGGTAGCCATGCTTTTTGAATCACATGGACTATTTTAACAATGTCCTCACTACCTTTCTGTGCCTTGAACTTCGTAGTTGCATTGCTGTATATGCAGGGTCAGAGAGCTCTCGGATTTCATCAAAAATATCATAATCTGTGTGCCAAAGATTAACCAAGGTTTTACGGGTTTAGAACGGCATGAGGGTGAGTAATTAATGAAAGCATTTTAATTTTTGGGTAAACTATCACTTGCGAGGCCAGAATTTCACAAAGAACTCTTGACAAGGCTTGCCCGTGAATCTCGTGAATCTGATGAGAGAATGCCATGAGTGTGCCAAGCTGTCATTAAAGGGGTCATATGATGCGATTTCAAGTTTTCCTTTCTCTTTGGAGTGTTACAGCGCATTGTGCATAGCTAAGATCCCCTGCAGTTTGCAAATCTAAAAGTCTCAAACCAAAGAGCTAGTCTTAAAGTTAAGCTCTCCACTCCCCCCTAAGAGCTCGTTCTAACACATACCCCCACATATCTACCGCCCGATGTGGAATATGTGCATAATTGCCACACCCCAAATGTGCTACGCAAAGAAATAAGTCTTGGTTTCACAGTAACCTGCAGTTAGGTTTGAGACACTTTTATTAGTTTTTTTTTAACATTAAAGCATGTCAACATTTTCTGTTAAACCAAATACACAAAATAATATTCTTTAAAAAAGCATCATATGACCCCATTAACTCCGTCCACTGGCCCCCTCCTAAAACGCCTCATTTAAACACGCCCCCCACGTGTCTATGTCACTGTGTGGAAAATTTGCATAACACCGCCCAAATGATCGCAAAGAAAGAAGGGTTAACTTTGATTCTCGCTGTAGTATTGTTGTTGCCTGCCGCCATGTCGTGAAGGCACTGTATGATTAGTTGTGAAAGCGAAACTACTTTGCTTAGCCTTCCAAAAGAGAACACGACTAGAAATCAGTGGTTAATTTTATTTCCAACACTGTTCCAGAACAGTTAAAACCAAATATTCAGATGTGTGCAACGCATTTATGGAGGACGAGGACTGTTTCCTGTGAGAGTAGCCTACAATGCCAGTGTTCCTGTGAATTCAGTTCCCCTGTTTCCCCTCAGGCTCGCATGCTGACCCTATACAGTCTATGATGCTGACAAATAAGGCTCACTTACAGTCTTAAGTACGTTTTGCATATTTAAAGGATTTGCCACTGAAGATTCAAACACGAGTTTTGAGCAGTGAAGAGTAGCGCTTGTTTCTCCAACCAAGATCAGACAGGGTTTTATGTTTATGCGGCGGGATATGCAACGCAACGTGTAAAAAGACTGTATAAGTCATTATAATCAGTAATTACATCCCAACTGGATGCTACAAATTCCTCGTTTATAATGGGTTTTTATTGGTTTTGTCTCGTCCTGCTGGGAGACGGCATCACAGTATGGTTAGGGGTGTAACATTTCCATCACACGTTTGAGGTATTAGGCCAATCACAACGCATTTGATAGCTGGCCAATCAGAGCAAACCTTGCCTTTTCAGACCGATGAGCTTTGTAAAAATCGAAGAAATAATAATGTACAGTATGTGAAAAATAATGTTTTTTTTTTTACCTAAACCGCATAAACACTTTTCATTACACTAAATACACAAAATTATGTTATTTTTAGCAATGTCATATGACCCCATTTAAGCTAAATGTCCGCTACTTTACAATCTAAATATAAAACTATTCTTGGTTGTTTAAAACAACTTTTTTTTGTTTACTACATAAATTCATTCAGGTTCTTTCATAGCTTGGATGTCTCTTTAATTAATGTACAATGGTAAAATAATAAAAAATAAAGAAAACCACTAAAGAAGAAGGTGCGTCGCCCACTTTTGACTGGTTGGTGTAATGGAATAGCCGGTTTCACACACTGCACGATTTTCAAAGCAGTCGTTGGATCACCGTTGATTTGCCCACTGCACGACTATCCTGGGGTAGCATTGGAGGGCTTGATGACTTATACTGGAAGATCACTGACGACAGACGCTGTCTGGTGAAACACGGTTCCAACCAATGCACGTATACGGAAGCTGATATTTGGGTCCGTAACTCCTGCGCCGCACTTCCCCTCCTGCCCTTATCTTGCTCTCGCTCAAGTGGCTTGTATATCATCGCCATGTTTTTTTTTTCAGTCAGAACTCATTTGGGTCGAAAAGGAAAGTGCGTAACATGTTTCCAGTCTGGTGACCCATACTCGGAATTAGTGCTCTGCATTTACCCATCCAAAGTGCACACACAAACCGTGAACACACACCTGGATCAGTGGGCAGCCATTTATGCTGCGGCTCCCGGGGAGCAGTTGGGGGTTCGGTGCCTTGCTCGAGGGTCTCACCTCAGTTGTGGTATTGAAGGTGTGAGAGAGCGCTGTACATTCACTCCCCCCACCTACAATCCCTGCCGGTACGAGACTCGAACCCACAACCTTTGGGTTATGAGTCCGACTCTCTAACCATTAGGCCACGACCCCACAGCAATCGACACAGCAATCGATTTTGAATCTATCACAGGTCCAGATATTTAGCATGCCAAATATTTTGCAGGCTTTGGCGACTCTGAGATTACGTCTTTGATAATTCACGCTGTGTGATTTGTCACTTGCGTGAACGAGCACAGATTTGCCTCCGATTTCGGGCATTTGTCTGTGATTTCACAAAACCTGTCGGCGAGTGTAAATCAGGGCTAAAATCGTGCAGTGTGAACTCGTCATAAGCCCCACCCCATCTGAACTTTTGACAAAATGGCAATGCAACTAATTCAGATACTTAGGTTAGTGTACATGATTCGAAATCATTGTTCTCAGTGGGTTTCTTGAAGTGGTAGAGGTGAAAATTAAATATTTGTTGGCAAGAGTCCCGGTCGGTGGCTGTAGCATAAGTGGCAAGGTCAAGGATTGTCGTCGGCACCATGTACAAGAAATCATGTTCAGGTCAGTCCGGTTTTCTATTACTATCACAGATGTTATCAACAGAACAGTACACTTGATTGCAAAAGCTTCATGTACCTCTGTGTACCTGGACTTTGCAAGGGTCTGTTTCTGACTGATGGATCCCTTGGCTCTAATATATCTTTTATGAAGGTAAGTTGAAGCCCGGGGCTCACAGGAACTGGCTGGATGGTGCTGGCGGTCAGTGTACAAAAGCTGATCCTTACTGAGTGTCCTTTCTTGATCTGATCTAAGAGGTCAATGGTGGAACAACACCCAGTGGCGAAGGCAGAGACAGGTCATCTAGCAGAATGCCTGAGGTACCACTTTCATGCCAAGGAGGAAGTACTGTCCAAATCGCTCCTATCCTTCATGACTGAGCTCTTCAGTGATCATCAGAGCAGGGGATGCTAAAGGGTTGAACATGCTCAACCAAAAAAGGTTCTGTTGTTGGCTCTAACTTGGAGATAATTGGCTGAGTACTGTCTAAATTAATAAACATCATGGACTATGTCTTTTATTCTCTCCAAAATCATGCCAGCTGAAATGAGTTGGTCATTCCTGACTACAGCTGTAATAGCTATGTTCTATTGTAAAATATTTTAGAATATGATGTAATGGCAAAACTGAATTTTCATCAGCCAGAAACAAGTGGAAACATGGCCTGTTTTTTCAAGGATTCTTTTGTGAATAGAAACATAAAGGACAACATTTATTTGAAGTAGAAGTCTTTTGTAACAACATGTCTTTAAATGTCATTATTAAATATCTTTAATTGACCGTTATTCAGCAAAAATAATTCATCAGAAGTATTAATTTATTTACAACAAACAAACAAACAACAACAACAAAATACTAAACCCAATCTTTTGTAGAATGGTAGTGTAAGTGCCTCAAAATGGAGTATGGCATTTGTATACATTAATGGAGATTTGTATACATTAACGGACATTTTATACATTAATAATAAAATTCTGGCAACTATTGATTAGTCTATGAATATTTTAATGCCAATACATCATATTTACGTTCCATACAATTTTTTTCTGAAAAATAAAATCAATCATTCACTGCAAGTGAATTTGAGCATCACAACATTATAATGTAAAGAATGAAAATGGAGATTTTTTTGAGATTTGCTCATTTTACATTTAACAGGGTTATTAAATTATTATTTCTTTCAAATATTTCCTTTTGCCTTTGTCATCATAAAACATCATTGTAAATGTAAAAAATAATGAACATTTACAATCTCCCGCTTTGATGAAGTGAGAACAGCAGGCATTTTCCACCAAAAAATGGGATTGCTTTGGGACATATAGAATACATTCAGAAAGATTTATTCCAAATGTCTTCAGTGCCAGAGTAGCTCATTACTCTCTAATGTGTTTAAGCGTCTGTATTTAAAAAAAAATATGACCGTAGGATAGCAAACTCCCAAGCGTTGTATTCTGACTCATAATGCTAACAACCATCATAAACAAATCAAATAATCTTTGATAACCTGTATTTTGGAAATACAAATATGAATGAGCATTTTAACTTTTTTTTTTTTTTTTTAATTTGTTTAGGGCTAATCTTATGTGTGGATGGTAAGCATCAGTAAGTATGTGTGGATAATCAGGATAATCTCTGGAGTCTGTCCATATCATTTGAGATTATTTCAAAAGATCCATGCAGATGTTAAATTATTGATGTGATTTTTCCTTCTATTTTTAAATTTGCATGACATTCCAAAGCTGGAATACAAAAAGTGAAACAAAAAGCATAAATTTAAACTAGACAGTGTTGCAATGATTATACTGTATCTTCGTACTGGCAATCAAAAAAAATATTTCATTAAGCAACATTCATATGCAGCATTATCAAGAAAATGGCAGCTCCAATGTCAGGATGTGTGGACAAATGGGTGAGAAGATTGAAGAAGTGCTTTAATGGAAGGAAATTTCCACGCTCCGACCCTCATACCCTCTCTGATTAAAGCAATTTCCCGGCACACACATCTTTTGTGTGTTTGTTTGTGTGTGCATCTACCTGCAAACCTCCAGCTCTGCAGCTAAATCCTAACCCTCTTCACATGCTTATCAACCTCCTGCCAAACTGGAAAACCTCTCAGCACCTCAAGTACCAAAAAATAAAATATATGTGTGAGTCTGTATGATTAATTTTCGAAACCTGGTCTGAGAGTGGTTATTTTTGATTAGATGCACTGTATGTGTGCGCACATGTACATGGCTATATATGTACAGTACATGCACCTTGGCTTATATCCGTTGACACCTGAGATTTGTGTGGGCCTTCGTGTGTATATGTGAGCGCACCCGAGCTGTGTGCATACCTCTAATCCAGTTTCATCCTAGAGCCTCTTAAACGCTGAAGTGCTGCATTCACAGTGCAAAAGGGACCATCCAAAACATTGAGTGCAGCCACTACATTTGCATTGATTTATTAACTCCTCAGTATATCTGGGACACAGTTTTAATGTCTCTTGAATTGTTTGTGTGATATATTTTTAGAATGTGACATAACTGGTTTATGTGAAGTGTGGTGCTCGCTCAGTTTTGGATCAGT
Organism: Sinocyclocheilus anophthalmus; assembly: GCA_018155175.1. Classification (NCBI taxonomy): domain Eukaryota; kingdom Metazoa; phylum Chordata; class Actinopteri; order Cypriniformes; family Cyprinidae; genus Sinocyclocheilus; species Sinocyclocheilus anophthalmus. Next base: position 232,292 of record JADLZN010003702.1, read on the forward strand.
GGAGATGTATTGCTTTGTGACTCAGTTACGAGCTGAAGATTAAATTTTCTCAGTAGGTTCAGTTACAGTGAAGTACAGTTTGAGGAGCATACATTTACCTCATGTAAATTCAATTGCCTTTGGCCTCTTTATTTTATTCTGCTCAAGGTATGGTGCTAATCCTCGGCGAATACCTCCTCCTTACCTGTTTATTTGCGTATCACTGTTTGCTTAAGCTCAGTATTTTAAATCTGTCACAGCACCGTGGTGGACAGATCAGCGCCTGTGTGTTTGCACAGCGCGTGAACCATGATATTCATAAGCTCCATTGTCGCTCGTTTATGTGTTTGTGTATTCTGAGATATCAAGCTGTCACCGCACAAGGATGCAGTCATTATTCTTAACTCAGTCAGTGACTCCAGTGTGACAGTGTGCAGCAATTTCTGTCTTTCTCCCTTCTCCTGGATTCAACGACTCACTGTTTGCTCCTGATGCCTGCCCTTCTCTCTCTTGCTTGTTCCTGTTCCCTCTATAGACCTTTTCACACTTTCACGTTCGCAAAGTTGAAGGCTTCAGTAGTAGGGTAAAGGAACTTCTGCTTTATCAGTGGCAGTGAGAAACAGCCTTTCCACCGTTTTCAAATATTTCTCAGGGGTGACGAAACAAAATGATTTCATGTTCTACGGCTGGATAAAAGCAGTTATTTTATGGTTTAATGCAGGAGTACCTAACGTAACGCACTTAAAAATCTTATGAATATCATTGCATTAGACACAAAATATCAAAGTACAGTACCATCTCTTATGTTCACCAAGGCTGGATTTCAGATAAATTTCAGATAAAGGCATATTTTTAGCCCCAACCAAATGAGCTTGAATGCATAATGACCAAATGTATACAACAAGATAGACTGCAGATGTGATTTTAGATTTGGATGCAGTGTACATAATAGCAAAGATGGAAACATTGCTGTGTGTGCAACTACATTACGTTTGAAGTACAAAGGAAAATAATGTGCTGCAACAGCATCAGTGAAGTGTAAGAAGTAACATTAGTTTTTAAAACGTCTCTTTGGACTTGAGTTGGCTGCATGAAATCCTCCTGAGAGTCACCTGAATAGTGTACAACTCATCGTTTTTCTTCATGGACCGTAACAATCTGTCTGAGAATCACCTCGCTATTTATTTTTTCAGATACTGTTGTACATTTAAAATGGAAGCTAACACTAGCAGAAAGGTACCATGTCAAGCTAAGGAAACAGTTTAAAATGTTGAGGTTTTATTGTTCCAGTTCAGCTAAGATAGTTTAGTTGATTTATCCGAACTGACGACTGTCCATTGGCAAGAATGCAGGTGGAAGTACAATTACCCAACTATCAGAGTCGGATGTGACAACACATGGTTTGTATTTCCCCGCATTTCTTTATCTAACTTTCATTTTCTGTCTTCCCTCCTACTCCTGTTTCCCTTTCTCCTTTTCTCTTCCACCACCTGTTCTTTCTGGCTCTCCCTCCCTCTTGCTCTCGCTCCTTCTTTTTTTTTTTCTTTTTTTTTTTTTTTTATAGTATGGGGCCAAATTCTTCAGGGTTTTTCACCTAATTTAAGTGCCGTCCAGGAGGAAGACGGGCTGACCCTCCGGGAATCAGAGTGTGGGACGAAACTGTTCTGCAATAGTCTTTCTATTAATCAGAGGAAAGGTACGCTGGGCAAACACACTCTTCACACCTCTGATTGTACCACCAAAGTCCACACAGGTTATCCAGGATGTTCATAAGCCCGGCCGGTAGGTCCCCTGACTGCGTCCGCGATGCACCGTGGACCACAGGGCATTTCATTCGTTGGGACCTTCAGAGTGTGATGACCGCTGGAAATTCGCGGGGTACTAGCGAACCTGAGGACCGAGCCCACGTGCAGCTTAAACGCATCCAGTCACCTGTCATCCTCCTCTACTGCTCCAAAGACGAAGCGGCGTTGGTTATGGAGGAAGCCCGTTCGCTAGGGCTCACCGGGGCTGGCTTTGTGTGGATTGTTCCTGGTCTGACGACAGGAAATCTCGAACAAACCCCGGAAGCCTTTCCGACGGGGATGATATCAGTGGCGTATGATGAATGGAATTATCCCCTGGAGACGCGTGTGCAGGATGCTGTGGGAATTATCAGTTCTGCAGCCGCTGCCATGTTCAGAGAGGAAGGTCGGATACCTGACGGAACGGCTAGCTGCTACGGCCAATCAGAGAAGCCAGAGGTGCCGGCAAGTGCTCTGCGCAGGTAAGCACGGATTGCTTATGGTTGCATGCTTGAAAATCTATTTGAAATGTAATGAAATGGATGAACATACACAAATACAGAGCTAACCCAAGGCAAATCCTTTCATATTTACTGTGCAATGGTAGTTATACTTTGAGAAAGAGAGATTACATCAACGTTAACATGATAAAGCACAATCTTTTTCAAATTCTGTAATCTCAACATACTTATGTAGATGCTTCATGCTGTGTCTTTTGGCTTGCCTTTCTGTACTACAGCTTGGCCACCTACTACTTTGGGCAAGCAGTTCCTTTTACAAGCCTCAAACTCACTGGCTAACAGTACTCTTTCTTGTAACTCAATCCAGCAAAGTGGCTAACATGGGTTTCCAGAGTGCATTATTCCACTCTGCAATAGGTGCACTTAGAAATGAGAATAGTACTTAAAGAAATGAGTGGACTAAAAAAAGCTGTTTTATTGTATGTAAGTGACCCTTTCATTGTAGCCGTCATGTTGAGATAACTTTGAATGAGTTGTAAAGAAAAATTTCCAGAGAACAATTTTTCAACTTGTCAGTCTGTTATCTGGATGCTTTTTAGAGCTTTTGGGGCCAGAAGAGAAGCTAAAGCCATCATATTGGTTATTTCGGGAGACAAATCAAGACAGGCAACACACCAAGGGGTCAAGGTTTGGCTGGTTAGCATGGTCCAGTTAGCCCCTGATTGACTTGTAAACAATTGTGTCCGGAACTGGGTGGCTGCGAGCAAAGATGGCAGCATTCAAATTGCATACTTCCAAGAAGACTGCGCAACTGGCATTGAAACGAATCCCAACGGACAGCTTTCTCCAGGCATTACAGACCTCCACGCACTACAAGACACACATTCAGCACCCTTCGCAAGGCACAAATTCATGCACATGCTAACCCATAGTAAGTTCATTCTTGACAAGATGTCAGCAAACAATGTGGAGGAAGGTCTTGCAATTTGCGATTTGCAAAGAATGGGTAAAAAGAGCCTAACAATGTGGACGAGACAGTGGTTGAGCAGACGTGGGCAGTAGCTAGCTGCCACTTTGATGGTTTTTATGTTGTTTTTGGTTTCCCACTGCTTCGCCCTCCTTTTACGCTTTTTCCCCTGTAAATCTCATTGGCGGTTTGACATTGCTGCTTGGAGATGCACAAATGCAAATATTTGACCGTTCGACTAGATTTCAAACAAGTTTGCGAGTGTCACAAGTGCGCACACTATGCATGCATACATGTAGTATATGTAGTATCCATGAAGATCTGGGGCTCAGAGCATAAAAGTGTGACAAGCAAGTCCTTGTAGTGTGCGTTGAACTTAAGAGCCAGCAAAACATTAAGGCATTCTGAGTTTTTTTTTATTGACCTTTAAGTATTAAAATGGAAAAAATGCTAATATATTAAAATAATCTATCTTTAATCTAAATTATCTAAATTAAATTGCTAAAACATAAACAATCAATAACCATTATATCAATAACTGAAAACTATTTGCTTTTTATTGAAGAACATATAGTTCTTGCAACTTGTGGAATCACAAAATCAGTCATGGTTCATTGCTGCAATATATCACTTTCTTTTAATAAAAACAAGCAGCTTTGTTATAATTACAGCAGAAATTTTGTAAATATTTCAGCCTATTTTGGGGAATGGGGGGGGGGGCGAGGTCTTATGTTCATAAAGGTTGAGAACCACTGCCCTAATCTAGATATTGTAAAACTGTGTAACTTATATTACATAAGTATGAAATGATTCAATATTTACTTAATTCATCCTGTGGGTCCCTGAAATGTCTGAGATGAAGTTTTTCAAGTCCTGAATATCTTAAATTGTATAACAAAAGTCTTTTGTTTACTTATAATTTATAATTATAAGAGGTCTTAAAAGGGTCATATGATGCAATTAAAAATTTTCCTTTCTCTTTGAAGTGTTACAAGCTTTTGGTCCACAAAGAAGATCTGTAAAGTTGCAAAAAACTAAAGTCTCAAATCCAAAGAGATATTCTTTATAAAAGTTAAGACTTATCCACGCCCTCCTAAAACTCTTCTTTCAAACATGCTCCTACATGTCTAACGTCACGGTGTTGGAAGATTTGCATTACACCGCCCAAATGTTCACGCAAAGAAAGAAGGCGTAACTTTGATTCTCGCTGTAGTATTGTTGTTGTTGCTGCCGCCACCATGTCGTGGCGACACTGTGTGTTTCGTTGTGAAAGCGAAACTACTTTGTTTGGCCTTCCAAAAGAGAACGATATACGCTTCATCAATCCTAGAGCGATCTGTCTGTCGCTGAGAAATAATCACGTCGCGTCTGTGAAATCGCCGATCGGCTTTCACCGGGCTGAAGATGAGTCCCACCCGGGGTCCCGACCCGCTCCTTCGTCAAAACCGCCGGCAACTCTATCCGCTGGCCCTCTGCTCAGTCAGGCCACCGTGTGTGACGCTGTGTGTTTCTTGTGAAAGCGAAACTACTTTGTTTGGCCTTCCAAAAGAGGACACGACTAGAAATCAGTGGTTAAGTTGTATTTACAACACTGTTCCAGAACAGTTCAACCCAAATATTCAGATGTGTGCAGCGCATTTTATGGGGGACTGTTACCTGATCCTGAGAATAGCCTGTGCACAAGGCTGTTTCTATAAGTGGACAGTTCCACTTTGTCAAGGACAGTCTGGCGCTTTCTGCTTCACAGCCTGTAAGTACGTTGATATATTTTAAGAATTTCCACTAACGATTCATCGCGAGTTTTGAGCAGTGCAGAGTAGCGCTTGTTTGTCGTTTCTCCGATCACAAATGCAGACATGGTTTTATGTTTATGCTTGAGGTATTCAGCCAATCACAATGCACTGGATAGCTGGCCAATCACCATACACCTCGCTTTTCAAAAAAAGAAAACCCTAATTTGAAAAGCCCTTTGTAAAAATTGACACGTTTCAGAAAGACGGGGCATAGAGGAGTTACAATAATGTACATTGTGGAAAATAATGTTTTTTGAACCTTAAACCACATAAACACATTTCATTACACCAAATACACAACATAATGTTCTTTTTAGCAACATCATATGACCCCTTTAAATTTGGGGTATTAAAAAACAGAAATTGTGATTCATATGAAACTTCAAAAGACTTTGACGTAATTGAATGTGAATGCTACATGTACAAACGCAGCACTGCGGATGCTGATTCTACAGGCTTGTGGTTCCACAGCAGTTCAAAATCAATGAATACTATACATTTATGCCATTTGATTGCTTATGATCTACTTTTGATAAACTGTGACTGTGAAACTATGAGAGTGCATATTTTATTTTTGTCATCTTTTTGAATGAGCGGCTGGCAGTAGTAAATCATAGACATTTTAAAACAAAAGTCCTAGTTTATTTCAGGCTTGTTTGAAATTAAAAGGTAAGAAAAGACCAATAACCATTTTTAATACATTTGGTGGATATAGATTTTACTAGTGTCAGCACAATAATCTGTTTATTACCTTTCATTATTATCTTTATCAGCAAACTTCAATATCGGTTGACCTCTAATTCATATAGTATGTATTGATATATTGATACATAAACAAATTTCAGTACATCAGTATATACTGAATAGGTTTTGAGTATTTTAAACTTGCAGTAACTTGCTGAATGTGTTTAATTAAGTAAGTAAAATAAAATTAAATTGATTCATTTGTTTTGAAATTGTGTTGATTTGTTCTATTTGGACAAACTGTATTGATTTTATTTGGGCAAAGGTCTTGAATTTAATTTTAAAAACCCTGCAGATACCCTTTATTTACTCAGCTTACTAAGCAGTGACAAACAAGGAGTTTTTTTCAGGCAACACATTTTCTTGCTCCATTTGAGAAGTGCTGGATATTTAAAGAAGCACAAAGATTGCTATTTTGGATCCCATTTAATTCCTCCTGCCCAATTCCTTTTATATCTCAATGATTGGATTGGTTTTCAGTTCCGTTCTGAGCTGCGAGGGCAACCTTGTGATGTCTACATCGGCCAGGAAGACGTCCGTATCGCACAGGGTAGTCGGAAACAAAATCTACTGTTAGTTTAGATTGCGAAGGCACTTGCTGTGGCTGTTTTTTTCAGAATGCACAGTTATCAGGAGTTGCCATGGGTTACCATCAGTAGCTGTTTGCAGCGTTGGTATCCGTCTGCTCCGAGTAGGTGTTCCTTTTGATCTCTCCCTCGTTGCTAAGGCTGTCTGTATCTGGGACACTGCAGACTCTTCAATGTGGGAACGTTTTGTATGACGCCACCATCCACAGAGCAGATTTAACCTTCGAAATGCCTCCAAGAAAGATGTGTTGTGATACTTGTAATAGCAAAGTACACAAATATAGTATAGTGTGAGCAGCAGAATTTATGTAACACAGAATGATCATAAAAGAGAATTATGGTGTTGTAATCAGAAATGTTGGTGTGATGTTCTGTAAGATGTCAGTGAAATTTGGAGAGTATAAAACAGTTGACTGTCTTAAGGCCGTCATACATATACGTATAGACAAACCAAAAATACTGCATCTGAGTAGCAGGTGTAGTTCTGGCTTTTGTCCTTCTGTCTGCCCAAAGGCTAAACCCCGTTTCTGACAAATTTACTGTTCGTGTTGTCTTAATTAAGACTGTTACTCCCCTCCCGCGCACACGCATATGTATACATACAGCTGTCCTTGAACGATTACACCAGCAATTAGTCCCTATATAACAGACTGTCATATTGTTAAAAGAAATATGCTGATATAGATGCTTTGGTCAGTACAGATTAGTCTGAACTTGCAATATAACATAAGCAAGTAAGTGTTGTTGTTCTGAATATCTGAGCATATATTATAAAAGTTTGATTGGTGAAGCAGCATTTACAACTTTTCTATAACAGTAAAAAAGTGACCCCCCCCCCCCCCCCCCAAAAAAAAACATTGATTCATTCTGGAATGAAATGCTTTATGAGTGAATCATTGAATTCAAGCGATTTATTTCAAACCACTGATTCATCTAGCAGTGACGCAAGTGGCAGTTTTTTATGTGATTATTGAACTTTTCACTGGAATAATTTATTTTTTTTAAAGAATAAAACTCTCACTAGTAAACTGTAGCGACTCAGCTCATGGGATATATGAATAATTAACCATAACTAGTTTATAATTAACTATTCCATTTGAGATCCACTGTAGATATTTAGCTGACCACTCAGGGTCAACCGTCTTGTCAATTCTAAGAACGTTAATTTCCTGGTTAAAGGAAATAACTTTCTTACTGTACAATTCTATAAGTTTGTAACGTAAATCTGCAGATTAATTGACTCCAGTTATGAGCAAACAATGAAACACGTCAAGTGTGATACAAGTAAGTTTTTATTAACTACATAAACACTTAAACTAGTCTAACATACTACATAAACACTTAAGCCGGTCTAACATACACATACACATACACACGCATACAGTTGGTATAGTAAAGGGTTAAAGTTTAGCACTAAAGAAAGAGACATAAGGAATGACATTTATGGAACCATTTTGCATATTCAGCAGATCTAAAACCTGAGGGAAAACGTCAGATTCTTAGTTCAAACAAACCTTGTAAAAGGTGTAACTGATACTTACTGCATCAATTAAATCGACTAAGTTTGACACTTGCGTATGTCTGAAAAAGATTCCTGATGCAATCTAAGGCCCGAAGATCTTGCTGAAGTTGGTTGATGAAAAGAACCAGTTTTGAGTCAGAGTCACTTGATGAATGAAAGGACTAGGCCGGAGCCTGGCACGTGCTTTGGTATCCTGGAGCGTTTCTCACATCTTCATCTTATCATCTCACTGAACCACCGACAGGGGCGGGTCACATGGAGTGTGGCCTTTTAAAGCCTGCAGAGATTCACGCCTCTCAAGATGGGTTCGTCCAATGAGGAAGGCTGAAATCCCAAGCGGGAGGTTGGAAATACTGGGGAGTTTAATATACTCAAAATATGTCTGTCAAGGCTGGTATTTTGCATATGTATTCGCTGGGATTGGTTTGAGATGCACAAGAATTAGATACAACGATATTAGAACATCCAATATTACAACAAATAGAATTGCCTAGTATCACCATATAATAGACACACTGTTTCGAATCACATAAGAAGGCTATTCAGAGATACTAACATGACAATAGTATAAAAAAACCTGAGGTTATATTAACTATTGGTCTATGATAACATGAATAAAACATCATACACTACAACAGACAATATACAATACAGTAATGGTATACACAATGACCAAAGGATATGGGTATTCAATCAAAGAAAGGTTTTCCTATGAATTAATTAGAGAACAGTCCATTTCTCTGGGCATTGTTTGTCTTTCTCATGAGTAAAATGAGGGAGAAAAATTTTACCACAATCCCACCCTACATTCCTTTTTAGGCCATAAACCAGTGATATCGATGCTTAGGTCATGGTGATCAGGTGTGGATGAGTGTTACAGCGAAGCCCTGGCCAGTCCCAGTCTCTTGAATGATGGGTCTGTGAACGTTTTGTTAATCTAATGAATAATTGATTTTTTAAATCAAATAAAAATTAGTGTGTCAGTTTGGTCGAGACGCTACATATTTCCCCCTTTTCGAGCGTTGTTGTCCGTAGAATAGTCAACAACGAGCGATGTCAAGGTGCAGAACAATTGAACACACACCTGGCACTCACGGCTGTGAGCCAGTGGTGGCTTTTTGGCTGTTTGTGCCGTGGTGGATGCTGTCAGGTGTTGCGCTGTGGTGATGTAGGCTGTAGCTGTGGTGATGTAGGTGTGGGTCCTCGAGCTTATGCAGAAGGTGTCGAGGCTGTGTCATCTGTCATCCTGAAGTGAGTTAGTCCGTGTAGGATGTTTTTGTTGATGTTGTTATCCAGTAGGCTATCTGTGGTACCCACGTTGTGGAACAGCCGGGTTAGACTCTCACTGGTGAGAGTGCAGGTGGTTCCAGGGATTGCAGGTAATTGTTATGGAGATTTTGTAGTGTGCAGAGAGTTTCAGACTGACCTAGTGATGATGGCAGGAAAGCGGCAGGTGGTTGTTAGCTCTCTGTTCTGCCCGAACGACACTAGAAATCTGATGTTTGCGGTGTCGCTTGGCTCTGGTGGCGGCACCGACTTGAGCTTGCCTGAGTTGTGTTGGTATAGCTTTCGCTGTTGGGCATGTGGGCCCGTTTCTCAATCCAACGTTGTCTGGCTGCTTCTGTGGGTGTCGACCGGTTTCCCGGAATCTCCTCCCTTGAGGGGCCTGAAGCTGTGATGCAGCAGGCAAGGAGTCAGAGGTTTGTCCTTCTCAGTTCTCCTTAGTTGAGTTTTGTTCAAGGATCTCTTTTGCGAGTGTCAGCAGCTCCTTTAACCCAGAGGTAGGCGTGTCCAGCTTTCCTTGTGTAGCCTCCGTTGTGTGGAGGCGGATGTTGTGGTGGACTGCTGTTGGACCTACCGTGGTGTTTGCAGGATGAGGACGCATTTTCCCAGTGGTTGGTCTGGAACCTATGTCTGTTGCCATGGTGATGGCTCTGTAAAAGGGTTCTGGCTAGGGGCTTTCTGTAGAAGAGTTTTGCATTGCGGCAATGCTGGGTGCCTTCTGGTGCCAACTTTGGATTCTGAGTTGTGCAGTTCAAACTCAGTGGGGTTTGACAAACACCTTAGTGGAGGCCTTGTGCTTGTTAAAAGCCTTCTGTGTCAGGTTACGCAGCTGTTGATTAGGCATTGTGCGGCAGGCCCTAATGCCTAGATGACTTCTTGCAGCTGGTGTCCTCCGCCATCCCAGGGTAATCGTGAGCTTTGGAGTAAGTTTGTCAAAGTCCGTGGTAGTAAGCATGGTGAGTTTCACGCCGGCCCTGCTTGGTGTCTGGGGCAGTGATCAGTCCGTGTTCAGACTCTGGGTTTGAGAGTATTTAGGTTGCCAGATGTGCTGTCTCTGGCCAGCTCGTTGGGGTCTGTGGGGTCACACGTTGTGTGTGTCTGCAGTGATCCTCTGGAAAGTTCCTTGCCCCACCCCCTTGTGGCTGCTGCTTGGTGACGTGTGAACAGTGGCTCTCGCCCCCCCCTCGCAGGTTCAGACTCTTGGCTGAGGGGGTGGGCCTGCTGGCCAGGGGAAGTTCTGTTTCGTGTTTTCCCTATCTGTTCGCCTTGTGGTCTGCAAGCATATTTCAGTTCATTTGTGACACTGAATTCACCTCGTTGCGTTGTTTTGGTTCGCCTGAAATTTTTTTTTTTTTTTTGCAGCTGCAGAGGTTTTCAGGGAGCTGACTTGTGTAGTGTCAAGCAGAAGGCTTTGGCTCCATTTCCCCCCTTTCGTAGCTGTGCATAGGCGTGGAGGGTTTGCACTGCTGGCGATGTGATGTTCAGCCGGCTGTTTTTTGCTTAAGTCTATGCGCAGTCGGTTGGACTGTTTAAATTCTTTCTGAACCAAGTCACGCTCCTTTCTAATTGCTGAGTCAGGGTTTGGACCTTAGCTCTGGCTGTATGCAGCTGGCCTTTTAAGGCCTTAGATGTGGTGTCTCTCTCATTTAGTTCCACATATGTTGTTTTAAGAGTGACTTTGTGTGAAACAGTTCTCTTTTCAAGTCCTGTGTGATGGCTTTTTCCATCGGCGCTTGGTGTTGAGCAGCTGTTATAGCCTCTGTGAAGACTGGTGATTTCTTTCTGTCTCACCATTCGGTGAGGTTCTTTGCATCCGTTCTGTGTTTTCTCTCGTTGAGCAGGTGTCAGTTCTCTGCTGAATTCTGTGACTTGCAGTTTCAGCTTATTTACCTCCTGTTTGATGCCCTTGAGGGTGTGGGCCGAGGAGATGATGATGCTGGTCAAGTGTTCGCTTATGTCGCAGTCTCTCTGTTCCTTTCTTTGCCATGGCAGGTCTTTGGCTGCTTTGAGCTGAATGATGTCCTTTACAGTGCTCTACTGAGTGTCCAGGTTGTCCTGGTGAGCTGGCAGGGCTGGATTTCTGTGGAATGTTTGCGACATACTGGCACACTTGTGGGAATACCAGAGAGAGAGAGACACAAGGCAATTGCAGGTACGTACAGAGGTGTTAAACTTTCTCTAAGGGGAACGGCTGTGTAGGCGTGTAAGGTATGACTAGCTGGTGGGAGTCAGCTAGTGAGGTAGGGTGCTATGTTTTTGTGTTCGTGAACACTAAGAGAGAGTTTGAGTAACTTTGTTGCGGGGCCGTAAGCAGGGGTCAGCTGATTACCGGGCTATACTACTGATGGTTCACGGGTTTGGTCACTATGACGGAACTGAAATAAAATAAGATGAACTCAAAAAAAAGGAACATTTTTACCTATTTTAGTTTTTTTTTTAAGAGATATGGCTAAGCAGGTTTCACTTTTTTTTGATGCTGCAATAGACTTTCATAACCCTATGGTTAGGCTGTTACTAAACTACAGGGACCCCAAAATCCCTCGTCAAAGAACAATAAACGTGGAATTGTTCTAATGGTGATGGTGAAAAAAATAAAATAAGGAAAAAGTAAAAACACAACAACAAAAACATTAAATAAATAAAAATAAAAGGGGTCCTAAGAGCTGTAGGAAATTAAAGGGGGAAAGTAAATAAACAAAATAAAAGTAAAAATAAAAATGGAATAAAATAAATAAAAATTTGATTTAATTTAAATCTCAAATTTAATACAAATCAATATCGCTGAATTGGTACATTTGTGCTAACAAATGTAAATAAATGCAATAAAAAAAAGAGTAGAATAAATTCCAAAACAAAATAATAGAGAGAGAGAGAGAGAGAGAGAGAGGATTGGTTTGAAAGTTACACTTTACACACCTATCTAAGTGTTAGTCAGATGCTAACAGCTAGCAGTTGATGTAAAGGGCTTAGCTTAAGAGTTAGCTTTAGTTACACGCAATTCTTTGTTGACACCCAGGTCTGTGAAGTGAATGCTGTTGTCAGATTAAACGGAAGAGTCTGCTCACACTTCCGGGTTCACGTGTTGCTAGGAGACCAATGCAATCTCACAACAGGTGCAGGTGGAGCAGACTTGCACTGCTGTGAGCATGCATGGGGAACTCATGCATGTCCCGTACAAATTCATTCATTACTCAAAACAGCACATTCACTTCACAGGCAAGGGTGGATTCGTAGTTAGCTACGCTAGAATCACACCATTAATTTTACGTAAATGTTTAAAATGAGCGAGTCATAATGAAATACAAAGATACGTAACACATAATAAGGCCTTAAAATAATGAAATGAGGAGTATAGCTCAGACCACCTACACAGTGCTGAAAAAGGGGAATTCTTCGCCCAAGATCAGACCGATTCAATCTGGTACCATTTATATGAGCTGCTAAACCCGAGATTTCGTCGTCAGAAAATAGACCTATGCTCCACTAACAACAGAGATTAGAATTTCTTCGCTAAAATCAGGTTAATTTCTTATCGTACGATTTAAAAACATAATAGCACTGAAACTTTCTAATACCTGTAGGAAAGCACATTCAAGCTATGTTTTATCCTGATTATATTCAAACCCTGGTGCGGCATTATACGAGTTTACTTAAAATGTTTCACATGAGTGGGTCGAATGAATACCAAATGATACGTAACACATATAAGGCCTTAAATTAATGAAATGAGGTGTATCGCTCAGATCACCTACACAGTGTTGAAAAAGGGGATTTCTTCGCCCAAGTTCAGACCGATTTATTCTGGTACCATTATATGAGCTGCTAATCCTGAGATTGGGTTTATTTGTGCTACACAACTTTCGTCGTCAGAAAATAACTTGTGCTCTACTACACCTAAGTTAGTGATTTCTTCGATAAAGTCGGTTAGTTTCCTTATTCGTACGATTAAACACATTATAGCCCTGAAAACTTCTTACTGCTTGTAGGAAGGCGCTTTCAAACTATAATTTTATCTGGTTTTTCAGGAACTGGTATGCGCATGGAGAATAAGTTACTAACTTATGAAACAGACACGTAAGATTGATTACTGGGTCTGCTTTCAAGCAATGTTTAAAACGACTCCACCTTTCTAAATTACTGCTCGTACTGCCTAAGTAGGAAACTATTGTTTTCTGTTAGCTGTCAAAGTTTCTGGGTGTCCGCATCATGCGCTGCTGCAGGGATGCTTGGAAGGGAACCCCTCCTCTCTGTGGTTGCTGGAGGTTTTATGGGTCTGTCTGCTGAGTTGTTAGGCAGAAAGTGCTGGCTCCCCCTTTCGGAGCTTCGTGCACCTGAGGGAGTTTTGCACTGCTGAGTGAGTATGCAGGAGTAGGGTGTTTCTCCCACTGTGTTTTCCTTTTGCAGCCTATAAGAGTACCGGAGTTCTCTTTGGACCATGTCAAGTTAGTCTTGAGTGTTGTTCAGCTGCTGGATCAGAGTCTCAATTCTCGCAACTTTGTCTAAGAGCTCAGAGTGCTGCTTAAATATTAAGTTGTGTGGGTGTTTCCCTTCCAGGTCCTTTCTGGCTACCTTTTCCAGGTGCCCTTGCTGTTCAGCAGCTGTCAGAGCCCTTTTAAATCTATTGATTTCCTCCTGTAAATCCATTCTGCTGGGGTCCTTGTGGGAAACCGCCGTGATCTGTTGCTTGAGATCACTTACCTCCTGTTTCAGACCCATAAGGTTGTGGGCCAGGAAGATGATGACCTTGGCGAGCTTTTTGTAGCCACAACTCTCGCTTGAGTCCTGAGTCTGAGGTACATTTCTCTCTGTGTCCAGTTGCTTTCGGCTTAGTAGGTGGTCGTCGGCCCTGGGTAATGGGGGTGTTCCTCACGACGCCTGCCCAGCCCTCTTTGGTCTGCATTCTGGGCAGTTAGTCTGAGCATCTGCAACGTTTTGACACACTGGTGTTGAGAGTAAGGGCTAGAGACTACTACAAGATCAAAACAGAGTGTGAATGCTAAAATAGTTTTGGGTCAGCATATGTTTTGCTGAAAAGGGCGTAAACAGGATTTTGATTTATGACTTAAGACTACTGTCAAATTATTGTTAAATTATCACTCAGAATTTGCTGACGTTTCCCCAAACAAGCTTAATCTCTGAGGTATGAAGGAGAAAAGGGAAAAGCAGAAGGAAAAGGAGAGCATTTCTATTCAGATTATGCTGATTATTTTTGAAAATAAACAAATCAAAAATAGAAATGTCTCTGGTTCCTTTTGAGGTTCAGAGAGAACATCAAGGGGGCATAACATGTAAATGGATTTAAAATTAGCTGACTGCTATTATTAAATCGGGGTAATCAATCTGATATTAGGAACAATCAGAAGCACTCGTGATTAACTGATTTGTGTTAGGCAACACACCATGTCTGGTCACAGCAGCTGCGTGTTCAGCTCCCATGCCTAGACCATACCATACGCCCTCCGTAGCGTGTTATTCACTGTGCCACTAAAAACACACAATAACTTAATGATTCATCTCTAGATAGACAGTTAAAATGTAATTAAATTTAGATTTAATTAACTAGTAACTGAGCAATAGCATTCAGGAAGGATACATCTAAGATAGTTAAATTCGCTGAGATGAATTGAAGATTGGGAAACATAGAAAAAGAACAAAAAAATTAAAAGAAAGTGAAAAATCAGAAACCATGGATTAGGTTAATTTCAAATTACTTCACACTGCACACACACACATGTTGTATTTAAGAGCTTCAATTAAAGAGTGTTAAACCCTAATTGTTAAAGTTATTTGGTAGCTTAGCCTAAAATGAACTATGCTAAGTCGTGTTAGCTTAGCTGCTTCAAATGGTTTGTTTACAAACATGGCGTGTTGTGCTATGTGACGTTAGCACTTCCTGTGACAAGTTGTTGTCACGGTAACCAATGCATGCCAGTGTAATTAACGCAGTTTAATGTCTGTCTATGTTAAACAGTCACAGTTTTAGAACGTGGTGCTTTCAGCCTTCAAGACTTGTTGCATTACCTAAGCACTTCGTTGAGTGCTTCTCTAATGCAACAATAACTTCTTGCACTTGTTTAAAGAATTACAAAACGTTTTTACTGTAAGTTAAAACCGGTTTAAACATATATGCAGTTATTTGTGCCTCACACTAAAGTACAGTATTACTCCTTTACTTTCACTCAGCGAGTGAAACACAGTAATGACCACCAGGTTGCTTGTATACTGTATATACAGTCAAAGTGTAGATGAATTGCTTCAATCTAATTATAAACTATAAGGCCTTTATGCTGTAGAAAGGGGAGCAGCGCTCACATCTACCTTGATATAACTGTACTGAGATTTCTTCTTCAAAGAAACAATTTAAACAATACTGCAATTTTGTGATTTCTTCACTAAAGCCTATTACATTATGGTACAGTTTGGACATGGCGCTGAGCTGAGATTCAGATTTACGCTTTGTCAAGACAGATTTATGTTTTAATACTGAAATTAGGGTTTCTTTGCAAAATATCAGATTAACCTTACACTAATATCATTAAGCTTGAAATACATAAAGACTCTTCCAATCTTAATAGCGGTACCAGTTCAAACCCCCACTTTATCTGCATCTCCACAAGCCAGCAAATAGGGACACAACAGGGCATCTGAAGTCACGTCCTATTTTAACCTGGGCTATCACGCACACACTTTTAGGTTGACAGTGTTTAAACTCATAAATTTCGTTTTATCATGCCCGCATTCTCCTCCAAAATCTGTAGCGAATCAGCTCATGGAAAATATGAATAATTAACCATAACTAAATATAATTAATTATTCATATTTTAGATACGCTGTAGATATTTAGCTGACCACTCAGGGTCAGCAAACGTCTGTTTGTCAATTCTAAGAATGTTAATTTCCTGTTTAAGGGAAATAACTTTCTTACTGTATAATTCTATAAGTTTGTAACGTAAATCGGCATGATTATTGACTCCGGTTATGAGTAAACAATGAACACGTCAAGTGTTATACAAGTAAGGTATTATTAACTACATAAACACTTAAACTAACATACTACATAAACACATTAAGCCGATCTAACATCACATTCACACACACACACACACAATTTGTATTGGAAAGGGTTAAAGCTTAACTCAGTATAGAGAAGAGACATAAGGAATGACATTATGGAACCATTTTGCATATTCAGCAGATCTAAACCTGAGGGAAAACGTCAGATTCTTAGTTCAAACAAACCTTGTAAAAAGGTGTACCTGATACTTATAGAGCAATTAAAATCGACTAAGTTTGATACTTGCGTAGGTCTGAAAAAGATTCCTGATGCAATCTTAAGGCTCAAGATCTTGCTGAATTTGGTTGATGAGAAAGAGCTAGTTTGAGTCAGAATCACTTGATGATTGAAAAGGACTAGGCCGGAGCCTGGCACGAGCTTTGGTATCCTGGCGCGTTTCTCACATCTTCATCTTAGCAACTGACCGAACCACCGACTGGGCGGGTAACATGGTGTGTCAGCTTTAAGCCTTGCAGAATTCACGTGCTCTCAATATGGTTCTTCCATGAGGAAGGCTGAAATCCAAGGCGGAGGTTGGAAAGACCTGGGATTTTTATACTCTTTTGTCCTGTAAGCCTGTATTTTTGCATATGTATTCGCTGGAGTGTTGAGCACAATTAGTACAGAGTATTAGAACATCATCTGTTGCATAGGTATCACATATAATATTACACACTTGTTTCGATCATAGAAGGCGAATTCATAGATACTAGACATAAAATAGGTGAGGTTATATTAACTAGTAGTCTATGATAACATGAATAAAACAGCAAACACTACACCAGACAATACCAAGAAAGTATGGGATATCAAATGACCCAAAGGATATGGTATTCCAAATCAGAAGGTTTTCCTATGAATTAATTAGATAACAGTCCATTTCTCTGGGCATTGTGTGTCTTTCTCATGAGTAAAATGAGGGATTTTCTCCCCTACATTCCTTTTAGGCCCTAAAACCAGTGATATCATGATTATTTGTCATGGTGATCAAGGTGGGGGATGGTGTTCAGCAGACATCCTGGCATCCAGTTTATTTGGTGAGGGGACTGTGACGATTTGTTACTCTAATGAATAATTGATTTGTTAAATCAAATAAAAATTAGTGTGTCAGATTGGTCGAGACGCTACATAAATCAAAAATTAAGCACCTCTACTGTGTTGATTGAATAGGGTTGTCCATGATACCAACATTTCAATATTGGAAGGGAAAAAAATAAACACATTTATTAATGCATTTTATTCTGCATGTACAAAATGATTGGTGAATGAGACCTAATGAGTTTGTATGATGGTTACTCTTAAGGAAACTTGTTCCATATATGAGAAGCCTTAACATCATAATGATCTGGAAAATATCATGTGAAGACACAAGATATACAGTGAAAATTATTTCTCTCTTTTTGTACATAACATATTTCATATGACAATAAAATAAAAAAATGAAGTCATTGTCAGTAATGATGAAGCTCTATTTTAATTTATTTAAATAATAATGTTCAATAATTACAAAACATTCTCAAGTTATTTTTATATATTTTGTTAATTTTCGAATTAACGTATATGTAACATTAAGTGCAATTTTTTTTTGTTCATATTAATATTGTTGTTATTGGCCATATTTTCCAAATCTAATATCGGTCGACCTCTTCCCATTATTATTATTACATGATCTGAAGATCCCCATTTTTGTGAGGGTTATGAATTTTTGAATGTGATGTATTGGATTTAACTATAGCAATTTATTTTTAAAAAAATGTTTTTTTTTTTTATATCTGACAAGGGTTGCAAGGTCCGTATAAGTATAGAGACAGAAGTTGTTACATCACAACTCTTTTTGTTGCCATTTGTTCTTTTTTTATAATCAGATATGGGCTCATATGCATGTTTTTGTGTAGTTTTGCACATCATTAATCAAAACAGCAGTCCCTGTTATTTTCTGCATCCCTAGTTGTTAAGGTTAACTTTAGTTAGTTGGAGAATTCTGTAAGTTCTGCCTGTGTTTGTGTTTATCTGACTGTTGTTGTGAGCCCAACACAGACCTGCTGTATCTGCTCAAGCGCAAACCCAACAGCTCCTTTCATGAGCACCTCCTGCAACATTATCACCTTTACACAGAAGACGCTGCCACGAGGCTGACAAGCGCTTGAGTGATTTCACAGCCTAAGGCAAAAGTGTCTGCCTTTTGTTTTGCCAGAGTTGTGGCAACTCCTTTACTCCAAATTATGCACAGTCTGACACATTAACTGTTAATGGCATCGATTATCATCTGCTCATCTAGAGCGCTGCTGTTTGGTTTAGTGTTTTCCCCCTCACTCAGTTAAATGCAGTCACATGTACTGTATTTCTCACTGTACAGATTTAAAGTCGGCTTCATCTGTGGGTATTTTCAACGCTTGATATACTTTTTAAACATTAAACACCTTAGCGGTGCGAGCCCTGTATTACGGGAACATGAATCTGTTTTCCATCAGACATTTTCCTCTGTGCTTACTGTCCTTTGATTCTGGCCTTGTTTACTTGCCTCGCTTGTAGGCAAGGCAGGATCTCTGAAAATCGATTCTGAAGCATTATGCTGTAGCTTTCCCTCGTTGTTGACCTCCTATTTATTGTCTTTCAGCGCACAAAACAACATAACTGCTGGGCCAGTTCTTATTGGTTGCACTGGATATGTCAGCCCGGGAATTATTACTGACAAACCTGTGTTTACTTACATAGTCCATCTTAGCGAAATGTCATTTAAAGGTCTCTGATATTCAGTTAATAAGTCTGCATTTTTTTGTTTATGATCTGACAAATTCTTAGTTTTACTTTATAGTCATTTAATAGAAAACTTTACTTTAATAATGTAAGAAATTTCTTAACTCTTATGTAAATGCTCTTCCATCTTGTGTCTATTGATGTTCAACATTTCGGCATTTATTAATAGACTGGATATGCTGGGGTGTTCTGAGAGTTTTAACACATGTGGTTGCTAAGGTATTCATAGTGACATATAGGTGGTTTATATTCCTAGTACGTGATTGGTCTGTCATGATTATTACATAAAAACATGATTACGATTTTTTCGATAATCACAAATGTCGTGTGCTTTAAATGTAAAAGGACGAACATGCATTGTGAACATAGAGTGCTCAAGTATTACTTATTAATTTGCTTATATTAATTGTTATAGCAAATTCTATTTCTTTTTTTATGTTATCATGCAAAGTCAATGAAACGCCATGAAACAGAAGAGATAAAACTACTTATGGGGATGAGATAATGAAGAATATGAAAAGACTATATGAAAAAATTATGTATGAAGAAATTTCATGAAAAGACTATTATGAAATCTATACAGAAATGTAAAGGTCTTCTTTCATGTGAAATGAAGCCATGGGGGTTATAATCGGCCTTAAATTATTTGTGACTGAACTTGGGACGAATTTATTACGATTGCCTAATGACAAACAAACATTACTATATTTTCAGGTTGGCTGCCCCCCCCCCCCCCCCCCCCAAAAAAAAGAAAAGAAAAAAACTGACATAGATCTATGTTATTTGTGTGATATGTTTGTGTTCGAGATTTTAATTTATTTTATATTTTATTGTATTTTATTTTATTTAATTCTCAGGTGCAATTTTGTATTTACAGACACAAAAAGGCCCCCCCCTTTTTATTTATTGTTCAAGGGTTCCAATTTCTATGTAAATATGAAATGACTTACATTTCCTCTGAAAAAAATTATATATTGCAATAAGTTGTCCCGATGAGCCAGAATTTCACTATCGTGACAGCGCTGTTAGTGATCATACGCTTTAGCACAGCACTAACAAAGACCTGACCAGAGAAAGATTAATAGCATTCGTGGCACCATGTGGAATTATCATCACCTAATACGCATTTAACTACATCTAATCTCCGACCAACATTTCACTGTTAATTGAGATCATGCATAAAGAGGCTCTGTGTACAGAAAGCCATTTGAAATGACATTTTATAAACCGCAAACTCTCACTGACATTAGTTGTAAGCTTTCGATAATTTCCAGAAGACTATGGAAAATAAAGGTCACCATGCGCAGTGTCTAGTATATTATACTCTCCCCCCACGTTCATCTCACTACATACCAATATATTGCTCAATCAGTGAATTACTCACACAATGATGTGTTTGTTTTTTTAAGAGAAAAGTCTGTGATGGCTTGACAATGGGAACTCTCTAATATGAATAGACGACACGTAACAAACCACAACGAATCTGTGTCTGACTAGCAGGGTAGCTTCTTGACCTTGTTCTTTTCATTTCTGCCTGAAGCTAAACCCCATTTCCCAGTTATGTTCCTGTTTCTTAATTAAATTCTGAAGAGAGTTTGTGTGCGTTTGTGCCATCTGAGTGGTGCACAGCTGAGCTAATCTTCATTGTGCATTACACAGAGAAGGCAGAGATACAGTATTGAGCTTCTGTTATTCAGAGGAGTCTGTGTGATTGAACGCGGACTGGCAAAAGTATTCAGGCTCTTTAAGGATTAGTTCACCCAAAAATGTGAATTCGGGCTTTTATTTACTCACCCTCATGTCGCTCCAAACCAGTGACCGTCTTCTGGGTGATTCAAATGGAGGAGACATTTTAAACAACGGGACTGGTCGCTCATTTCCATGCCATTACAGTGAATGGGGACTGAAGCTTTCAATCTTCAAAGGACACGAGTAGCACTGTAGAAGTATGATAGTAGTAGTCAATACAACTTGTGTACTCTATTCCGAGTCTTCTGAAGCCATATGATAGTGTTGTGTATAATAGTAATCTTCCCCTCCTGTGAACTGTTGAGTCAGACTGTTTTTGTGAACTGGATCAACATTTAATTGAAAAGATGCTGAATGTTTTTCCAGGAGATTTAGGGCAGATGTCGATATTTAAATTTTCTTTTGTTTTCCATGGAATAAGAAAGTCATACATGTTTTGAACAACATGAGGGTGAGTAAACAACAGACTTTTTCTTTTTGAGAGAATGAATGCTTTAACCAAACCGTCTTTTTACTTCATTACAAATCATTGTTTAGGTTCCTGTGACATTTGTACTTTTAAGCACCGAAATAGTCATTTAATGAGTTCATGGTTACATTGTATCTAAAAAAAAAAAAATTGGAATATGATGTGTATTTAAAGGGGTGGTTGATTGCGATTTCACTTTTTTAACGTTAGTTAGTGTATAATGTTGCTGTTTGATCATAAACAAAATCTGCAAAGTTGCAGCGCTGAAAGTTCAATGCAAACGGAGATGTCGTCTTTTAAAATTCTGGCAGTTTAATGCCTACAAAAACGGCTGGTAGGGACTACAACGAGCTTCTTCCCAGGTCTGTTACGTCATGAACCCAGATAAACCTCGCCCCTGGGAACACGCAGCAAAGGGGGCGAGGCCATGTTGTGCTGCTTTACAGAAGAGGAAGAGAAAACTAGAGGTCTAGAGTCTTTAGTCATTTTAATACTTATTTCAGTTAGTTGCCAAGAAAACATTTCTCATTTGTTTAATTTATTTTATTTTATTTTTTTATTTAAATGTTTTATTTATTTCTTTATTTTATTCCAAATTATTTTCAGTAATTCAAATGGTTTTAGTTTACAATAAAACCCCTGGTTTCAATTGGGGGCTTTTCTCAGCAAATATACAATTAATAAAGTTAATTTGATTACTTAAACAGCACAAAATGTATAACATTTTTAATCGGTTGACAACTTTCAAAAAATAAATAAATAAAAATATGCTGGTGGAGGATCTGAACAGGTACAGCTGGATTATACCTGTGAGTCATTATAACCTTTCCTAGATAAACAAAAATGTCACGGTAACAGGATAATTATTCAGGTTGTTAATCTAAAGGACAGCTGTGAAAATGAAGTCTAAAGAGCATTTTGAATATGTCAATGATAATGCTAGACAAATGCTTTAGGAAAAGGTTACAAAACAATGTCCAAATCTTTGGGTGTCCCAGCGGTGTTGGTTCAATTATGAGGAAGTGGAAACTACCACAAACCCCCCAGACGCCATCGAGAAAAGGTCATCCCTCAAAAGTCTCTGCACAAACAAGCAGATTTGTAAGAGAGGCCAGAGATCACTTTGAAAGGGTTACAGAGTTCAACAGTTGAGAAGAAAGTAAAAGATGGAATGAGCAGTCACACATGATCATAGCGCCATATAGGAGGCTAATGTAGCAAAAGAAACCACGTTGTCAGATATACCCAGAATAAGGTGTTTTTTAGATAATGTTCCCCTGGCATCTGGGAACATTTCAAGAAAAAATATTTAAAGGAAAACTTCACCTGAACATTCTGGCATTATTTACTCACCTTCATGTTGTGTGAAACCTGTGACTTATTTTCTTACATTGAACACCAAAGATTAATAATTTAACAAAATATATATATAGATAAGGCTTTAAAACGGAAAATTCGTCAAGCTCCTAACAAGAAACACCATGAACTGTCCATTCAGAGGAGAAGATTTATGAGTTAATAACCATTTGGTGTAAATTGGTGTATGGCTACAGAAAAGATGAACACGCTCAAAAAAAAAAACACGAGAACCTGTTTTCTGAAACAAACAAACAAAAAATGCCAGTAATGCTAACAAAAAGCATCAGACATAAAGCGAATTTCCATACAACATCAGTATGGAACTAAATTTACAAACAGCATAAGTGTCATCCTATTACCCTGAACAACCTGGAGCAAATCCGCCAGAATTCAAATAAAGGGCAAATTAACACCTGTAGAGTGTGTGAAGCTCCTACGTACACACCCTAAGAAGTGTTTGTCTTTGCAGCAAAGGGTGGATCTACCAAATGTTAAATTGTGAAGATACAGTTCTTTAAACTGTTGTTGCTGTTGTTCAGAATACTTCTAACGTTCAACATCAAAATAATTTTAAGTTTTAATGCATTGAAAGATGAAAAAACTATGCATAATTTGTCCATTTAAAATGAATTCGTTGAGTGTCTAAATGCATTTGCAAGACTTTGCGTTTGTGTTTGCTGGCTCATTGAATTTGGGTTTTGGCTACAAAAACAGAACAAGGATGGACTGATGTGTTTACCTCATTTAAGATTACAAAGGCAATTTAATGTCTTGCGAAAATAGATAAGACAGCTAATGGCGTTCAATCAGGCGTTATTTATATTGTTTACCTTGGAGCTTTTCACTTATATTTCATTAAATGACTTGCATTCCACCCCCCAAACAGTTTGAAAGAACATTTAGACAATGAAAACTTTGGTCCGAACACAATATGACAGATAGATAGATAGACAGACAGACAGACAGACCAATAAGTAAACCTTAAACCATGTCGTAACTTTGCTGATATTTTGTGCGTCTGTGTGTTTGTTGCAGATATATGATGGGAGTCAATCTAGGGGGAAGAGATCATTCCTTCATGGACGATGGCTACCAAGTCAATCCCAAGCTGGTTGTCATTGTTCTGAACACACAGAGGGAATGGGAGAAGGTAAGAACCTTTAATCTTTATATCAGTTCCGAATCTTCATTTTCTTCTTTTAGCTCTGCCTGTAAGGGATTCTGGAACCATAAGCAATCAATATTCTGTTTACTAGCTCAGAGCCTTTTTGTGACTGTGACTGAAAATTCACTGGACTTTGCTATTAGAGAAGAAGAACATTTAATTTGTACTTCCCTTTTCCCACCCTGGGGTTTTTTTATGCACGTGACTTAAACTATTGTTTACTTAGCCATAAAGCGTCAAAATAGCCCTTATTAAGGCATTGGTTTCCTAATGAATTTATTGCGTGTTTTAATTTGGAGAAGAGTGCACATGTGTCTCCATCCAATTCGAATTGTGCCCTTTTTAATTTCTCTCTCTATTTTGGCTATTATTTTTTGTACAGTCTTTGCTCCCTTTCTCTAATTAGCTTTACATGTTCACCTATTCTATCTTGGCGCTTCACACACTCGTTTTCGTAATCATTTGCTCACTCATGCGTTCTTTTAATGAGTTATTTCTCTGAGGTGTGTTGGATGCTGTGTGTTTTGACAGTGCCCTGCAGTGTGTGTGAAGACACACACACTCACATTAAAACCCTGCAGTGATTGTGTGAAAAGAGTGACACTAATCATTTCTCACTGCAGCGGGGCTAGAACAGAGTGTGAGCCGATCATGTTATCGGAGCTTATAGATGAGCACACGCACTTGACGGAACACATAACTACTGCATGAAGAGTGCAGTGCACATACATGGGGTAAACTTGACACATTGTTGTTACAGTGGTAGCTGACATGGCATTTCAAGCAGCAAGAGAAAAGCACACACACCTCACAGAATGCATAACTATTGCATAGAGTGCTGTGCATATATACATGATGTAAATTTGACATGGCAGTAGTCGACATGGCATTTCAAGCAGCAACAGCAATATCTTGCAGTGTGCCGTGCTATCTGAAATGACTTTAAACCGCTTTTTTCTTTTGTAATTAGTACACATGCCGTTTTAAGGCACTTCTTAAAATTAGTTTGTACCCCACAGGACTATTTAAATCTGTGATTCCTAACTGGTTTTGAAGAGTTCATTTGCAAAAACATAACTCAAAACTCGAGAAAACAGATACGTTTTTTCATTGCGCATTCCAAGTAATATCAATCTAAACTGCAGTAGGGTTGTTTTGATTAAAGGGGTCCTATTATGCTTTTTCACTTTTTTTAATTTTAGTCAGTGTGTAGTGTGTATGTTGGGGAAAAAAAAAAATCTACAAAGTTACAAATCTCAAAGTAAACTCCAAAGGGAGATATTTAGTTTTTTTTAAAAATCCCTTTTCAAGACTACGCAATATGGCCGTTGGGACTACAGCGTTTGGTTCGGGCTTGTGATTGCACAAATAGGCTGATTGAATATACATTCAAATATTCCCACTACAGAAATTGAAGGTTGGGGGGGGGGTAGGGGCCGAGGTAGTGGTTGTAGAAAGCTTGGTTGACGGTGAAACGCATCAGACGAGAAGAAGAAGAGCTACTGTGCTGTAGCATCAAATTTTCGGCATGTCTAGAACAGTGGTTCTCATTTCCAGTCCTCGCGTACCCCCGCTTTGCACATTTTGTATGTTTCTCTTATTTCTTCATACGTTTGTTATATTTGACTGCTAGTGTCCTGCGAAGTGGACATTACCGGATATGAACATGATTCCAGTTTGAAGGGAGCGCATATGTTCCATACAAAGGGCTTTTAAGTGTGCGAGACGTGAATTTAAATTGTATTTAATTACAGAGGTATATTATGTCTTACTTCACGCTTCTCTAGTAATTTTCGATTGTGTGTGAAGATGCTGCAGGCAGCAGCGCAGCGCAAATCTGTAAATGAATATTCCGCAGTGAAGTAAACTTCAACAGATCTCCCCTGCTCAGGGAGTAGGGAGCAAAGAACACTGTGTGGGGCATGTCATGGACCAGTCATGCACGGAGCTAAAAATGAAGAGCGGGGGTTACGCGGTGTGAGGACTGGAATTGAGAACCGCTGTTTAGAACAATTTACAAGTATACACGGTGTTCAGTACTGCCACGCCCCTTGCCGTCTTACAACAAAAGCTTTTGGCGAATCCGGCACTTCTCACTCGTTATGTGGAAGCTGTCCTCAGTAAAATGCGCAGCACACAGTAGCAAATCGGGGTTATAATGCTCAGAAACAAATTTTAAAAAATTTATTGCAACCACTGTTTCCTGACATCAACCGCTTTCGGAAGCCCAAACAAAGACGTTTGGGCACGGAGGTGAAAAAAAAAAAAAAAAGCGTTTCAGGCGGTTGCACACCGGACGAGAAGTGCAGCGTCGCGCCACGTCTTTAAAATTCACCGGTGTAGGCACACTGCGGCGCCATTCGGCATCTGTCCGCGGCGCCCAGCTAGGTCGTCTAAGCTGTTCGCCAATAACAACGCACTGGGAAAGCTAACCAATCACAACACATTTTGTTTTCGGAAGGCGGACCTTCATCAAAACCAGAAATAATCGAGCCGTTTGTGCCAGGATGGAAAGAAAGGTATTTTAATAATGTAAATTAAGTGAAAAAATGCGTTTTTCGAACCACCAAGCATGAGAGCATGTTCTAGGACACCCCCAAAACAAAATCAAGACATAGTAAAAGAGCATAATAGGACCCCTTTAAGTAATAATATAAACAACTACAGTTAATTTACAAAATGAAGTGCATGAAGTATGTTTTTTTTTTGTTTTTTTAAATATTAAAAGTTTGTTTTATAGCAAAAGCAGATAACTCCAACAGTCGTTTTTTGGCAAAAGCAGATAACTCCACATTTCATGTTTTAGAGTTTAAAAAAACACTTGTTTAATCTTTGTAAACTACTCAGATGACAATGTAGATGCCTGACAAAACATCGTTGTTGTTGTGATCATAAACTGTATGGATGTGATTACATGCAATACACAGAGCTTTTCCCTCACATTGTAACGTGCTGCTTTTGCAAGGTTCTGTGAAAAAACATTTCGGCTTTTATTTTCCTTTTTCGCCCTGAAGAAGATATCACAGGTTCATCAAGTTCGTCGAAATTATCCATTCTCGATCTCGATGTTTAGTCAGCTTTGATGAAACTCCTCTCAGCTAGCACATCTTTTCAAAGTGAAAGTAGCCTTGTCACCTGACCTGAATACAGCGTGCTGAATTGCTAAAATGGACTTATCGGCTTCTGTTCAAAAACAACAAGGGCGCTTGTCGGCTTCTGCAGTAAAACGTGAACTCGTGATGCCTTGAAAGTGGACAAAACCGGCATTTTTGACAACGTGTTTAGGGTTCAGATCACACTATATGTGGAGAATAATGCACGGCAATCAGCTCTTTTTTTTTTAAGTGGCGTTTATCGGTTTTTGCAAATTAACTCTTCGTTTGTATCAGGACCCCAATATTATCTTGGACATCGAGTTGTAGCTAAAATTGTTTATTGTACAGAAGTAACATTAATATTAGCATGAACTACACAGGCCAAACAATGTGTGAAATGATTACCATGACATAGGCTGAATGGTAAAACTGAGAATTTTGCTAATGCATAAACCGCAGCACAAGTGTGATTTATCAGCCTAACACATGGAACAAATACCAGGCCAAATATAATATTGGTATTAGTCATATTATTATAAGTGACAGATGGATTTGCACCAAAATACCATAAAGTTTGATTGGACAGTCTTTAACGTAAACAACAAAAGATATGGGAAGCATTTTCTCCTCCGTTTTAAAACTTGATAAGCACATTTATTTTTCTGCCCTGACTGTGCACATTTGTAGGCTAGGTTAGTGTTTTATTATTTGCATTTTGCTTTTTTTCCCTTGTTGCCAGTAAAACCCCATCAAAACAGGCCTGCAAACAATTTCTAGGCTACAAACCACCAGTTGAGAATTGCCTGCAAAAATGTCAAAAGATTTAAAATCTTAATATTAAACAAAATATTAAAAAGAATATAATATATACTTATATTTAATATATTAATATAATATACACCCCTAAAATCTAGAGGTTAAAAACATTCTAAAAGAGGGCGAATTAGAATAAGGAAATAAGGAAGACTGAAGGAAAAATTGACCTGGGTCCCAGTCTTTGAATGTGACTTATTTGCTTGCTGGATAAAATATACAATGTTTCTCTAATAACATTTCTTCTCTTTGCTTTGAAGAGCGGAAAACCTCAGTTTTGTTCCCAAACTTATAATAATAATGGAGGCCACTTCAGAAGAACCTTCCAACCTTGTTTATTTGTGAGCCAATGTTTGTTTGTGTGTGTCTACAGATGGGACGATGGGAAAACCACACGTTAAAGTTGAAGTTTCCAGTTTGGCCACGTTATAACTCATTTGGGGACATGGACGCTGATGAGAACCACTTGAGCATTGTGACTCTAGAGGAAAGACCCTTTGTTATAGTGGATGATGTGGACATTCTTACTGGCACATGCATGCGCAACTCTGTACCTTGCAGGAAACACATTAAAGAGTGAGTTTTTTTTGTTTATTTAACTTTAAAGAAAAACTATAGCCGCTAATACCAGTTTTGAATAACCTAGCAGGTTGTGCAGGCATTATATATCCTATCTTAACCTTTAGCATGAGCGCTTTCTTTTACTGGGGAATACAGAAATAATTGTGCAGTCTCTAATGTGGTTATGAACTTTTGTGTGTTAAATTTAGAACATATTAGATTGAGTTATCTTCAGTCTTTCTCAGTATCAGCTGTTTTCTATATTGCTGTGCCTGTATATGCTGCAGTAATACCACGGAGGGCTCCTATATCAAGAAGTGCTGCAAGGGCTTTTGTATAGACATCCTGAAGAAGATTGCCAGAAATGTAAAGTTCACCTATGATCTTTACCTGGTCACAAATGGCAAACATGGCAAGAAGATCAATAATGTGTGGAACGGCATGGTGGGGGAGGTTAGTCACTTTCAATAACCTAATGAATGAATCATCAGTTTGAATTGCAGTCACATAGATGTCAGTTCTCCCTGGCTGTCTGGCTGTCAATCTATTGTTCTGTCCGTTTTTCTGTCTGTGTGTCTATATTAATTAATCAGGCTTTCGTCCCCTGCACTTTTTGGGGAAAATGTTAAAATGGCGGTTAGAATAAATCTAGATTTAAATTCAAAGAGACAAGATAGTTTATGCATGAAGACATTTTGTTGTATCCAAAATAAGGTGATGTGAAACTCTCATGCAGTGTTTGTTTCATTCATACTACGCAGTGGAGAGCAGTTTGCACTGAAAGTCGAAACGAACTCATAGAAGTAATGGTGACTTATGACGTGCCAGGAAATCCCTAATATGGACAAAAGCATCTAGCTAATGCTGTATCTAAGCCTAAAGGGGACATAACACACACATTTTTAACCAATCTCATGTTAATCTTTAGTACCTATAGAGTAGTATTGCACCCTTCATACCTGCAAAGAGTCTTTAGTCTTATCATATTTATAAAAGAAATATACAGCTGTACAATTCTCTTCAACGACGAGCGATGAGAACTTGCGCACCGATTGCCAACAAAACACAGAAATTTAATGTAGTTTTACTTACCGCCTGCGGTTCCGAATCATGACAGTGATCTTTTATCGCTGGGACCGCTCCATCTTTCAGTATCAAACAATGTGCAAATCCAGCGCCGAACTGGGCCTTGTTTATAAAACATTCGTCACTGAAATAACAGGAACAAATAAACACTTGCGAAACTCCGTTGCTGCCCTAGAAAAACAAACTGCATCCACTGTTCACGTAACGCTGGGTTTTTTGGGGAGCTGAACAAGGTTATCTTTCCCTAAAAAAGGTATTGCATTTGACATCTACACTCTTAAAAATTAAGGTGCTTCAAAGGTTCTTCACAGCGATGCCATAGAAAAAACATTTCTGGTTCCACAAAGAACCATTCATTCAAATCCATTCAATCTCTTTCTTACCTTTTTATAATCTAAAGAACATTCTCTCACCACAAAGAACATTTTGTGAAACAGAAAGGTTCTTCAGATGTTAAAGGTTCTTTATGGAACCATTTAGACAAAAAGGTTCTTCTATGGCATCGTGAAGCACCTTTATTTTTAAGAGTGTATCTGTGTGTGTCTGCCCAACCATACTTGTATTACATTTGTTTTATTATAATATATAATATATATATTATACTATATATATATGCTATCTTTATTCTAGATTTCTGTTTCAAGCGTGTGTGTTTGTTTTTTTGTCTTCCGCTGTATTATAGGTAGTCTAAAAAGGTATAATGGTGTGGCATCATTTGACCCATAAGGAAGGCGGTCAGAGGCCATAGACTTCTCTGTCCCATTTGTTGAGACAGGCATCAGTGTGATGGTGTCACGTAGCAATGGAACTGTGTCGCCTCTGCGTTTCTAGGTAATAGATGAAATAATATCTTTGAAATCCCTCTGGAACCAGTGTTTTTTTTATTTTTTTTTATCTCTGCCTTCCCCCATGCATTTTCTCTATTCTCTCTCCTCCCTCAGAACCCTTCAGTGCTTCAGTGTGGGTTATGATGTTTGTCATGTTACTCCTCGTCACAGCAATCGCTGTTTTCCTCTTTGAATTCATCAGTCCGCTCGGTTTCAATAGAAACCTGGCACAGGGCAAAGGTATGGTACACAACCTCAACCACACAGTCAACCAACGTCTCCTTTGAAACAGCCAGAAACCATAGTTAAAATGTTAAAATCCCAGCATTAAAAATTTAAACAATAAGCACCTTTAGTAACCTGTAGATCCACAAAGCTCTTATGACTTCCCACTTACTCCTACTCATTAATTTCCCTCTTTCTTGTCTTGCATTTCCATAGACCCTCATGGGCCCTCCTTCACTGTTGGTAAGGCTATCTGGCTGCTGTGGGGTCTAGTGTTCAACAACTCTGTCCCAGTACAGAACCCCAGGGGCACTACCAGTAAATTTATCGTGTCCGTATGGGCCTTTTTCGCTGTGATTTTCCTGGCCAGCTACACTGCCAACTTGGCTGCCTTTATGATCCAAGAGGAGTTTGTGGACCAAGTAACAGGCCTTAGTGACAGAAAGGTAATTTTTTTTGTGTATCATGAAATATAGTGAGCTGTCTTCTGCCTCATTAACCTGCATGTAAATCTGTACCTGTTACTAACTGTGTTAGGATGAAACTAAAATATTTGACAAGATTATACTGTCTGATAATTATTCTACCATTTAAAAGTTTGCGGTGATTAAGATTTTATGTTTTTGAAAGAAGTCTCTTATGCTTACCAAGGTTGCATTTATTTGATCAAAAACAGTAATGTGAAAATGTGTTATTGTTTTCTATTCTATTATACACTCTTAACTTCAGCCAATCAAGCATTATATTATGATATTATGATAATTAAGCACTATTTAATGATAGAAATAGTGATTAGAACTAAAACTTGGTAAACATGAATGAATGCATATTTGTCATTTAAGATATTGGGAATGGTAGTGGTGTTAGTATTGTTGGTCTAGGTACGAGTAATTATTATTAAAAGGATACTCTATATAATATTATTGCGGGATTCATGAATATTAATCACGTTGTCAGCGCTCGAACTGATTTGCTGAAATCAAAACAGGGATGGCAGGGGCGATTCTAGGATTTTCATTTTAGGGGGGCTCAGCCCCCAATGAGGGTAATAATAATAAATATATATATATATATACAGTATATACAACATACACAAAAAATGTTTGACTAATAGGGGTGGTATGCTAAATTTATATACTAAAAAGTGCAGTATTCCACTATATTGCATAGGTATAACATATAACTGAATAAGCCAAATACAAGTCTTCATGATCTCACACACACACCTGTTTACTGTACACACAACATTTTACTGTTTGCATTTCTAGTACAACCCTCTTTCCTTAGCTCAAGTATGCAAACCTATTTGCCACATGCACTGTAATATGTTTTATATTGAAAGTTAAATTTTCAAATGGAAATGGCAACATTATTGTTTTATAAAGTATGCCTTCATATGTGTTTCATTTTCACTGGAGGAAACAGCTGTGTGGTGTGATGCGGGGTGAACGCAGCGAAAACTTAGGCTACAGTAGATCGAACCAAGCCGATTTATATTGTAAACTGTTATGACAAAAGAACCAGAATGCACAGCTGCAGATATTATTAACTATCTCGTAAACACACACCTTGTCCTCTGTTCTGCTCTGCGCCGCTGTGGTGTCTGCGGATGAAAAGAACGGGCTGAAGAAGGGGAGGAGCGATCGAGTCTGCTGCCGTTTCATATGAAGATTTAATGCGGAGAGGCGGATCCCAAATCGTTTGTGTACAAGTTATAGGAGCTAATCGCACAAATTTAGGGCTCTAGCCCCTAAAAATGGCCTAGCAAAGCCATGAGGGACGGTAATGATGAGGCAGCCACGAGAGCTTGTATCGCGCATTAGCTCGCCCACTGGAGGAAACCGGCATACTTCTGTTGCTCTGAAAAGTGATAATTCTAAATGAAAACTTGTTATTTTGACAGGAAAATCAACAAGAATATGGTTTACATGTAGCGTGTCGATTCAGTGTGGTATGCAAGGCTCTCGCTCTTTGCATGTATGAGAAACACAGCGCTATCAGCAAAGCGACGGCGAGTCGTGCGCCTTCACACTAGAGTTTACAGTACGCCAAATACAGGTGGCTGAGTGCTACATACCGCGCACCCTTGAGTACATGACAGATTCCATTGCGCGCATCCAAGGTAGATCGTTGACGGCGAGCGAACCTTCCAAGCGTCAGTCAGCAGAGCGTGTTTTATAGAGTGAAAATCGGTGTTGAAACGCACACACACACTGGCGAGTAAAATCTAAGATTTTATTAGCCATTGGCTAATATTAGACATCTTTTAGTCGCCCAGAGTAAGATTTAGTCGCATTTGCGAGTGATTTACTCGCAATTTAGAGGGTTGTGATACATTTCTGTGATTGCAAATCTGAATTTTTAGCAGCGTTACACCAGTCTTCAATGTTTCAAAGTTTTTGCTGAATATAAGTATTCATGTCTTAAACTACATATATATTACTGACCTCTCAAACTTTTGAATGGTAGTGTATGTAGAGAACCTTTAAGTAGTTAATGTGTTTTTTACTTTAATCATGTCTTTTCTTGCCTAGGGCACTGGCACCCCCTGAGAAAATATATACATACTCCCCTGACAGCAGTTGTCTTGTTGACACTGAAGTTCTAACTTAATATAAATATATACCTACATTTATAGACATCATTTTACTCTGGCTCTGTCAGCCATTTTAGTGATTATTTGGTGCTGAGCTTAGCACAAATCCATTGTGAGATTACCTTATCTCTGAGCACGCCACTGTAAAAGTAAACAAAACATATGCAGTTGGTGCTGTAGGAAGCTATTTCTACCTTTTTTTTTTTTTGCTAGTGTAAACTAATGTATTCTGGTTCATTCAAGTCGTAATAAATAATTTCTCTGACTTGAATAAAACCAGTTAATTTAAATGATTAAGCATGCATTAGGCACATTTTCAGGTTAACTAATAAATTATTTACAGTGTGCTGTCTAGTGGCAGTCACTAGGTTTTGAGAAAGCATCCGTATGTCATTATAAATTTACAAGATGGAGCGTCTGAACTACACCAGTTACTAGGTTTATCTCCCCGGATATGTTTCTGTATTTGAGCTTGTATTGATTCTCTCCATGTATCTCTTAAAGCTGCCCTCACTGTTCTTCGTGTAATTGATGTATTTTTCTTTTTCTATCTTTTCTAGTTTCAGAGTCCCTATTCCTATTCACCACCGTTTCGCTTCGGGACCGTGCCTAATGGGAGCACAGAGCGAAACATCAGGAAAAACTACCCAGACATGCACCAGTACATGGTGAAATACCATCAGACTGGAGTTCAGGATGCACTGGTCAGCCTCAAGACGGGGTACGGCTGGGATATGCACATTATTAGCAGTGCATGGTCAACAAGAATACTTCTGGTATACATAAGCCACTAAGTGTGCTTTGTTTGTTTGTACAGTAAACTGGATGCTTTCATATATGACGCGGCTGTGCTCAACTATATGGCGGGGCGTGATGATGGCTGTAAGCTAGTAACTATTGGCAGTGGATAATCTTTGCAAGCACAGGCTTTTTTTTTTTTTTTTTTTTTTTTTTTTTTTTTTTTATGCATTGCCTGCAGAAAGGATCCTACTGGAAACGGCTGGTTGACCTTGCTATCCTCGGGATCATTGGAGATGGTATAAGTGTTTTCCTGCATTTCTTTTCTATTTTTTATCTTATTTCATGACCTCTGTATTAAACACTAGCTCTGTTCCTTACCATAGTGAGATTCCTTGCTCTCTACAGTATGCAGCATCCTAAATGAAATGTAACTTCATAAATGATTGATTTGAAACACACTACATAGAGATAAAACGCACACCCAGATGTGCAATATAAATATCATGAAGTGCATTCAGTTGATTAGAATGACCTTGAACATGAAATACTGATTCTCATTTTTTAAAATATATTAAAATATGAAACCGTTATTTTGAATTGTAATTATATTTTACAATACTACATTTTTTTCCCCAGTATTTCTGATCAAGTAAATGCAACCTTGGTGAACGTAAGAGACTAGGAGACTGACTAGAGGTCAAATATGCAATTTGCTGTCATCATTATAAAAAAATAAAAATTGACTGCAGAATGCTGCAAGCAACCAATCAGAATGAGGTATTCCAGAGAGTGAAATAATGGGTAAATGCAAATAAATAAAATAAAGTTGCAAATAAAGATTATTTTGTGTTTTTACAAGAAAATAAAATTTCAGTGTTTCTGCGTAAAAAATTTCACATTGAATTAATAAAAAAATATTCAGAGTATAAATGTGTTTTAGTTTTTTTACAATTTTTTGCAGTGTAGGGATTTAGATAAACTGTTCTGCTTTTTTAGATGAATAAAAAACTAACTAAAAATACCTTTTTTTTAATTCAGATAATTTTTTTTATTTCACAAGGCAACATTATTTTGCTGCCTATTTAACAGCCTTTGCATCAGGAGCTTGCCTGAAATGCTTAAAAATGCAGCCCAGGTAAACAGCTCGCTAGTGTTTGGAACAGAGCCAGAACGTGAGCCTGTTTTTTTCTGTGAGTCTGTGCATAAGCATTAACTGTGTGATGTTGTGTTGTGTATTAGGTGAGATGGAGGAGCTGGAGGCCCAGTGGCTGACTGGTATCTGTCATAATGAGAAGAATGAAGTGATGAGCAGTCAGCTGGATGTGGATAATATGGCTGGTGTGTTCTATATGCTCGCGGCTGCCATGGCTCTGTCGCTAATTACTTTTGTCTGGGAGCACCTCTTCTACTGGAGGCTACGTTACTGTTTCACTGGTCTCTGTTCTGGTCAGCCAGGAATTCTCTTCACTATCAGCAGGGTATGTCACAGAAAGACTATGGTAAATTAACTAGAGAGGTTCCGTTGCTGAAGGCAACCATTATCTGCTCAATCTTGACATATTAACTTGTCATGGTGGCTGTTTACCACAGTCGTCTTAAAGCTTCATCAGTGTAGGGATTGCTGCTTATGTGCTGACAAACACATTTTTTGCTGCGAAATAAGAAAGAGCTTATATAACAGAATATAATAGCACAAGCCACCGTCTCTAGAAATGAGTTACAGGGTGCGGTTGTTTGTCACAGCGGGATATATTACTTTATTTCATCGGTCTATAGAGTTTCAGACTCCAGAAAAAATACAGCGGGACTATATTGAGAAATATTGTACTAATATATACTTTTTGTTGTTAGCCTCCACTTATGAACTTCTTTTGTTAACCTTTCCGTCTCCGTTTCACCTATAGGGGATTTGGAGTTGTATTCACGGTGTCCACATTGAGATGAAGAAATCCCCAGAGTTGGGCTTCAGCCCTCAGGCCAACATGTTACACCTTCTGAAATCGGCTAAAGAGATCACCACCCTCGGAGTTACCTCACCCAAACAGTCCGTGAGTAGCATTCTCCATCCTACCACGGGCTTGCTGGAGATTATGGATGGAGCAAAAGGCAACAACCTCACCCAGAAAAACGCTCCCTATAGCAATGCAAGCACCATGCTCAGCAACCGTCACAAAGAGCCACTTAACAATACTCTGTTGCCAGGGCAACGTGCCCTGAGCTTGACAGATGCTCAGCCAGGTGTTGCTGGAAACGGTGGCTCAGGAGGCGGAGGTGAGACCGCTCGACCTCCAGCCTCCAAGCCACGTGCTCTGTGGAAGAAGTCTGTGGAGACTCTGCGGCAGAACCAAGGTCCTGGGGGTAATTCCCCTCCATCTACCCCGCAGCCCACCGAGACCGTACCTATGAAGAGCCAGCGCTACCTGCCTGAAGATGCACCCGCCTGCTCGGATGTGTCAGATTGCTCTGGTCGGGTGGACTTGCAAAAGCAGCACAAGTTAAAAGAAACTCTTCGGAAACGGAACCGCCTACCGCGGGATCTGAGCGACGTGGAGCTTTCAACTCTGCGAAGCCAGCCCAGCCAGCAGAGTAACCACAGCGCTCAGATCTACTCTCAGAGCAGCCAGGGGAGTCAGATTTATACTATTGACTCCATTGATCAGGAGCATGGCCTGCACTACCCAGATATCTTCAGCGATCACCGCGATAAGCACCGGCCGTCCTCTTCCTCCGAGCAGCAGCCAATCCTGCAGCTCAACAGCAGTCTGCTCTCACAGGTCCACGAACCGGACGTGATGCAAACCGCCGTCGCGAAGGATAAGAAATACAACACGTACGGAAAGCCTGGCAGTACAGGGACCATCGCCGGCGGGCCTGGTTCTACTCAGGATCCACGACAGACACACTGCCGTAGCTGCCTGTCGAAAGTGTCCAGTTACTCTGGGCTTTACACTGTACGGTCCCCTCAGTATCGCTGCGATGCCTGTCTGCACTCCGCAAACCTGTACGACATCAGCGAGGATCAGTTCCTCCATCCAGATGGACGGGGCACTGGCGGCGGAAGTGTTGACAGGGCCTTCTCTCCTTTTCTCCCTCAGCCTGATGCTTCCTTCACAGCCTATCTTCCCCAGAGTGACCAAGAGGGTGACGGTCTTATTAGTCACTACCAGAACGAGGGCGTAATCATCCGCCAGCATTCGTACGAGAACCTGCCCCAGAAGAGTTCCTCACGGCGGGTCAGTCTGCAGGACAACACGCCATATGCTAACGTTCCCTCGGCGACTCTGATCCCAGACAAGCCCCCGAAAAATCAGTCTGTCCACCTAAACCACACGCTCGCGGGGGTGGGTGTCAGCGGACTCGGGATCGGTCGTCGCAGCAAGTCGATGTATCCGGCACGCCCAACGGAAAACCCGTTTCTCCAGACACTCCGCGATGACCAGCGTCTAGCTCATGGCCGCAGCTCCACAGACATTTATAAGCAGCTCGTGCCGTTCACATTAGGCCAGGCCGATGGCAATATGCTCAGCGTGGGGATGCCGACCCCTGACCTCTATTACTCCGAGCATGTCATGCCTTATGTAGCCCCTCCCCCTGTCGGCACATACACCGCTCCCAGGGCGATG
Source organism: Sinocyclocheilus anophthalmus (assembly GCA_018155175.1). Lineage (NCBI taxonomy): Eukaryota > Metazoa > Chordata > Actinopteri > Cypriniformes > Cyprinidae > Sinocyclocheilus > Sinocyclocheilus anophthalmus. The sequence goes on from JADLZN010003702.1 coordinate 269,533, forward strand.
AGCGCTGGGGGAGCTCGGCGTGTCTACAAGAGGATGCCGAGCATCGAGTCTGATGTCTGATGGAGAGAGTGCAACATGGTCTGGAAGACTATGAAAAGACATGCATGGATATTTCCACCAGGATACGGCTTAACCGTGGAACTCTTGGCGGGATTGTAAAGCTTTTTGACTATAAGGCAAGCAAGTCTGGAATATATTTTGTTTCCCTTCTTGGACTTATCTTTCTGAACAGAAGTCAGAGTTCAACTTTACATCAGGTCATCCCCTCTAGTCGAGCAGCAGCTCTGTGTCTTCCAGAAAACATCAAAAATGGTGGGCAGGACGCTCTCGCGCCTTCGAGCGAAGGAAGAGCAGCAAAAGCTGCTTGGAAGTACAGGGGCAGCTCCAAAGAGTTTCCTTTTTCACGCAACACGAGCAACCAAAAAATTTAGTAAATAAAAACATGAGTGAATTCCCACATTCTGCACTTTTACACACACAAAAATACAAATGCACATGCAAGAGGCACAAACAATCTCAAACTACTGAAAGGACAGCGTTAGGTATAAACTAGAATCTCTCTTGACCAAAAAAAAACAGTACCACATAAAATGTAATAGCATAAATGACAGGCGTGCACTTGCACGCAATCACATGCTCTAAAATAAATAATCGCTTGGCAGATCCAAACCTGATTGAGTTTTTGGAAAGGCGGCAGAACATCTGTTACACTGTTTGAAAGGCTTATAAATGCATGTACGAATGCATTTCGATGTAAAAGCTGCGTTGAAGCACGGTCCACAAAGCCTGCTCAGAGTTCAAAGATTAGATTTCCATTCCAGCCTGAACTGTGACAAAATGCACTACCTGTATGATTAGTCTTGGGTGTAATCTCTGAAAGCAAGTACGTTAGAGAATTTCAGAGAAGGAAAACTCGATGCACACAAGGCCTGTGACTCTTTTGTGTCTCCGAGGATACCAAGTGGAAAAAGTCTTTGACCCTCCCCTCCCTTGAATCCGTCCGTACCTTGCCTGCATGCAGAGCGCAAACGCAGGAAGACACTCCTCTGCTTCACAGCACAACAGTGTAGTAAGTGTCATTGTTCATTCATCTAAATTTGATCATCTTGAGCATATTTCTATAGTTGTCTAGAATATAGAAAAAAGTGATAGTCAATTTTTACAGTTTTCTACACTGCCAAATATTTGAAAAGGGTGTGCCAAGTGTATTTATTGTGTTATAGAGAGGAAGACTGCAGGAAAAGAAATGCAGGGAAGTGACAGAAAAAGAGGTATACCGTCTTTTTTGAGGGCGTAAGGGACTCCGAGAAGGCGTAGAAAATATAAAAGCCCACACCAACTAATGATGTCAATACAGAACCACTGAGATATAAAAAGTTCCTGTTTGCCTCAAACACACAAACACATCACTTCCTGTAGAATCCAACCACACACTCATACTTCACAAATATTTTTGGTTGTTTTGAATTATAATGGTCGTTCCAGCGATATGCACAATATCAGGTTGCAATATTATATTTATGTATGAAATTTCCTAGTTTTAATGTTTTATTATTAGTTCCTTTCATTTTATGAATTATACACGTGGAATTAATTTATCAATGTGATTTAATTGCGTATATATATTTAAAAGAAAAAAGATAACAGCATGTTAATCTTCTCTATGGTCAAACTTTTAGAATTGTTCTTTTTGATTTTGATGTGAATGGGAGTATATGTTTACAGTGAATGTGAAAATATGGATTCATCTCAGATGTGATTTTGATTCTCATTTGAATACAAACATAAAACTGTCGTATGACCAAACGCTAACTGGATCAACTTTCTTTGCTGTGTTTTCAGTAAACGAGAAGTGAGGTTAACCTTTCAGGGTACATACTGGGTTTCAGACTCACCACACGAACATGGTTTGAAAATAATAAAGAATATATTGTGGCTTTAGAAAAGTGAAGAATTTTTCATAAGGTCAGTCTGTCAGATGCTACACGTCTGCCTCTAACCATTTCCATTCTGTATCCGGACAGGCGTTCTTGTGTTTACACTCGAAATATTCAAATGAGCTTTTTGTTTTTAACCTCATTAATGTCTACGAAATACTAGCATATTCATATTTCGTATTTCATATCAGCCTCCATGGAAAAGGCCATGTGTGTGTGTGCATCAACATCTCACTTGAATGTAGACAACAACAACCAGGCCCAAGACACGGTAGGATATTTTAATGTCCAGAGTAGATGGGTTGTGATTAGATTGTAGTGGTTTACACCACCGGTATGCATTTGTATTTACAGGTAGATTTTGAATAAATTTATTTGCACATTGATCTGTTTTACATCCCTTCCATTATGCAAATTTAGACCAATTTACACTTGCTTGATCCCATGCTAGAATTCAAAATAGTGTAATAATGTCAAATTATGCTAATGTTGAGTCTCATTCCTCACAAACATTGTGCTGTATTTCTACAATTGATAGGATCTGAATTTGTCATAAAATCGAAGAGCTCACATGATAAAAATGTGAAATTAGGGTTTACTAAAACCATAGACATGTAAGTATAGTCACTTATAGGCTGAAAACAGACATGATAGCCAAATTTATAATCATTACTTGCTAGTTATATTTTGTAATGTATTCATTTCCATGGAAAAGTACAGTTAAAAGCTATTTATTTTTTCCATTAGGTTGTTTAGGAGACAGCAAGTCATTTATATTATGCAGAAGAAAATTCTAAAGAATATGGTGAGATGCAACTGCTTCTATTTTTCAAAGTTTCCCTTGAAATATACTTTTAGTATCACTTGGGACTATTTAGGTTATTTTGATATGACCAGTAACAGTATGTTTCATTCTTTTAGGTGAAATCTAGCTGTGCAAGTAAATCAAAAATCAAAGTGACGAGTAGTCCTGTGGTAGTGAAGCTTTAATCAGGTAGTTTTTCACATATTTTGGGCAAATTTTTTCTTTATAAAATTAAGCTACATATGAAATTGCTGATGTTGTGTAAAACAGATTTGTTTTTCTCTGACCTAATTGTAGAAAGCTGCTTTTTGTTAAGTTAATCAGCTAACTTATAATCAGTGGAAAATTGCTGATTACATTACCACTTGTCGAGTAACAACTGAACAGTCTTCTAGCAAACACATGAAATCTTGTGTGGTGCATATCCATGCAAACAGCAGCACCACAATGTTGCACTATTGTAAAATGGTTGCTAGCCGATTAAAGGCCTGGCCATTTTTAAAAATTATTTTCAGCTCTCCAAAGAGTCAAATGATCTGAGGTATATAATTAATGTCCATAGCACAAGTGTAGGGAACCTCTGACGATGATTTTGTATATTACAAAGGCTAATGTATAGGTAGTATCAATAAGGTATATCACTTAAATTGAATGCTGACAACCTGCAGCATTTTTTCTGTATCAACAGTGTTTGCCTCTGTCATAAGCCTGGTCATGTTGCTACAGAGAAACATATGAAATAGCCCATTCCTTTTAAATGAAACGCAATCGTGTTGATAGCTACATGATGGGCTTCTGGCAGATCTTTCAAAACAACTTTGCATTGGATTGTATTCTTTTTTTCCCCCTGTAATTTGTAGTTGCCAAAAGACCCTGACAAGTGTGGCATCTCGTGGCACTGCAATTGGCTCAGAGAAGGAAGAAATGCTCTGATTTCAGCACAACTAGTATTCATGTCCTTAAAGGGATAGTTCACCCAAAAAATTAATTTTGTAATCATTAACTCGCCTTCATGTTGTTCTAAACCTGTATCTATTTCTTTCTTGTGCTGAACACAAAGGAAGATATTTAGAAGAATGTTCGTAACCAAACAGTTGAATTCCATAGTTTTTATTTTACTACTTCTCCTTTATATACTATGGAAGTCGATGGCTACCAGCAACAGTGTCTGGTTACAACAACACTTTACCATAATATCTTTTGTGTGTGTGGTGTGTGTGTGTGTGTGTGTTTTTGTGTGTGTGGGTGTGTGTGTGTGTTCTGTGGGTGTGGTGGGTGTACGCAAATTAAAAAAAGAAAATCTACAACGTTGGAAACAATGATGACGCCATTGTCATTTTGATGAACACCACTTTAATATTCACTTTATCAGCACTTTTGAGAGTCTTATAAAGAATTGCTGCATTATTCTACACCTATTTCTGCACAAAAAAAAGTTACAGATATCATTTATCTGTATACGGCCACACAAATTCGTTTTTTATAATGTTTTGTAAGAACACCAAAGCTGCATTTATATCATTAAAAGCAGTAATATTGTGAAATATTAAAATTTTAAAGAACGTTTTCTACTCTAAAATGTAATTTCGCCCTTTGAGGGCAAAGCTGAATTTTCAGCAGTCATTTCTTCTTCAAGTCTTTCAGTGTACGGGAAACATTCTAATGTATTCTAATAAATGCAGCCTTGGTGAGAATGAGAGACTTATTTCAAAAACATAAAACATGTTTAATTAGTCCAAACTTGTGACTGGTAGCTATACTGTGTATATATAGATATCAGTCCTTGCCATAGCACACACAGTAACAGTCAAGAGTATTTGTGCAAGGTAGACTATATAATACAAGTAGGCTGATGCACTGTGAATAGACTAATGTGTGTGTATTTGTGTACGCTGGGAATAGACAAATGCTGTTTATGTTCACTGTTGTCACAGATGTATGTGTGAGGACTTTGTGTGTGACTACTGTGGGTAAGTGTGTCTTACTTAGTAGGCAATGTATCTGATTATTCATTCAGATTAATATCACTAAACAGTTCAATTGTCCTGGTTAAAGGTGAAGTGTGTAACTTCATTAGACGTTAAAACTGCTGTCAAAACCTTGCTCTGTTTGTTTTGGGCATCACAACCAGCCCAACACCACAACACTGGCCCAACCAAAGGCTGTTTGTCCAACCAATAGATGATAGGAGTGTTTGGAAAACCTATTTGACGACAATAATTTTTGTAATAATTATTTGGTGGTGCAGAAATTACACACTTTAGCTTTACATTTTCTGGAAAAAAAAAAAATGTATTTGCCCTCACAATGATTTCTTCTGCAATATCATACTGAACTGATTTAAAAAAATCTTTCATTTTGTTTTAAATCAATATTTAATATAATGCCTAATGTAACAAAATCCAATAATAAAATATTTTTTCTCAATGTCTAGTAAAATTCTGAAAAAGGCAATTAGACTTGGTTTAACAAGCATTTACTTGCTGAATTGTATCATATAAAGACATAATAAATTTTCAGATGTTTCTTAATATTTTTCTCCATAGTGGTATTTCATAATGTTCATGCATGTTTTATGATGGATTTCTGTATCCATTGAGACCCTGTGGTCTGAAATAAAGGATAGCTATAATTTCTAGTTTTATTTCTCCATCGCTGTTTTTTTTCATAGAGGGTCAAAAGACCACTTTGCATGCTTTACAGATTTCCACCAGATGTGACTATTTCTTGAGAGCACTTTAATGGCAGGGAATGCACTTCGTGAGAAAACCTCAATGGGAGAATGTACGCACACTACAGAACTATTTGATTTTCAATGCTATAATTTAGATGATTTTATAAAGACTTGGGTTGTCATTTAACACACTTTAGGCCATACCACAGCATTGTATGGGTCCAGCCCATATTACTAATGATACAAAGCATGTTACAGTGCTAATGAAATGGGCAAAAAGTACATGTCCATTAATATGCCTGAGCATTACTTATATTCATTTAATTTCATTTAAAGCTATTGTTTTATTTGATCTATTTTTGTTTCATTTAATTCACTTTAGCAATTCTATTCATACTATTAGTTATTTTAGTATGTGATAGTGACAGCAGGATTTTTCTCTATTATTCAAAGCAATGCAATGTTAGTATTTCTATACTATTATAGTATTTATTGATATTTCTAATTAGCTTTTAGTTTTTGCTTCCGTTTTCATTTTGTCATTTAGCTTTTCATTAGTTTTTTATTTTAAATATTTTGGTTAGCTTAAACTTATTAATTTTAATCAATAAATTTAAATAATTCATTTTAGTTCTTCATTTTAAACTCATTCAGGTCGCTGCCAATATATATGCAGGTGCATCTCAATAAATTTGAATGTTGTGGAAAAGTTCATTTATTGCAGTAATTCAACTCAATTGTGAAACTCGTGTATTAAATAAAAATTCAATGCACACAGACTGAGTAGTTTAAGTCTTTGGTTCTTTTAAATTGTGATGATTTTGGCTCACATTTAAAACCTAACCACTTCACTATCTCACTCAACAAATAGAATACTTCATAAGACCAATAAAAAAATAAAAATTTAGTGAATTGTTGGCCTTCTGGAAGTATGTTCATTTACTGTACATGTAACATGTACTCAATACTTGGTAGGGGCACCTTTTACATGAATTACTGCATCAGTGCAGCATGGCATGGAGACAATCAGCCTGTGGCACTGCTGATGTGGTATGGAATCCCAGGTTTCTTTGACAATGGCCTTCAGGTCATCTGCATTGTTTGGTCTGGTGTCTCTCATCTTCCTCTTGACAATGGTCAGGCGAGTTTGCAGGCCAATTAAGCACAGTAACACCATGGTCATTGAACCAGCTTTTTGTACCTTTGGCAGTGTGGGCAGGTGCAAGTCCTGCTGGAAAATGATATCAGCATCTCCATAAAGCTTGTCAGCAGAAGGAAGCATGAAGTGCTCTAAAATTTCCTAGTAGATGGCTGCGTTGACTGTTCCCCACTCCCATAAACACAGTGGTCCAAAGTCCTCTTTTCAGATAAAGTAAATTTTGCATTTCATTTGGAATCAAGGTCTGGAGTCTGGAGGAAGAATGGAGAGGCACAGAAACCATGTTGCTTGAGTGCAGTGTTAAGTTTCCACAGTCAGTGATGATTTGGGCTGCCATGTCATCTGCTGGTGTTGGTCCACTGTGTTTTCTGAAGTCCACAGTCAACGCAGCCATCTACCAGGAATTTTTAGAGCACTTCATGCTTCCCTCTGCTGACAAGCTTTATGGAGATGCTGATTTCATTTCCAGCAGGACTTGGCACCTGCCCAAACACTGCCAAAAGCACCAAAAGCTGGTTCAATAACCATGGTGGTACTGTGCTTGATTGGCCTGCAAACTTGCCTGACCTGAACACCATAGAGAATCTATGGGTATTGTCAAGAGGACGATGAGAGACACCAGACCCAACAATGCAGATAGCCTGAAGGCCGCTATCAAAGCAACCTGGGTTTCCATTACAACTGAGCAGTGCCACAGGCTGATTGTCTCCATGCCACGCCACACTGATGCAATAATTCATGCAAAAAGAGGTTTTGAGTACATGTACAGTAAATGAACATACTTTCCAGAAGGCCAACAATTCACTATAAATGTTTTTTTTATTGGTCTTATGAGTATTCTAATTAGTTGAGATAGTGAATTGGTGGGTTTTTGTGAACTGTGAGCCAAAATCATCACAATTAAAAGAACCACATACTTAAACTACTTCAGTCTGTGTGCAATAAATTTATTTAATACACGAGTTTCACAACTTGCGTTGAATTACTGAAATAAATGAACTTATCCACGACATTCTAATTTATTGAGATTCCCCTGTATATCTATATAATATATATATATATATATATGTTTTGAGCTAATGTTTTTTCATCTTATTTATATATTTTTATTTAGATCTTAATCCTAACATTAGATGTATCTAACATTTATCAATTAATTTTAGTTTACGATAAGAACACACAGCAATTTTTGCTGGATACTTAAAAACCTTTTCTAAAATTATTTTTGAAATAACCTTTTTTTATTTTATTTTCCTCTCTCCGTTGCCCTCTTGCCTGTTCTGTAATTTTCATGCTTTTTTTTTCTTTCTCTCTCTTTCTGTTTTATTCTTTATTTATTCATTACTTTTGACAGTTATATTTATAATATCTGTTATGTTTTAATGCATATCAAGGACCAAACGCCTCCATACATTCCCACTCCGGAAATCTGGAGCCTGTCTCTCTCAGTGTGTATGCATGTGTCATAGTGTGTTTAGTGATGCACACGGGTGAAAGCAGTACTTTTACTCATCACTGGGTACTAAAAGGTCCAGATGTATTGTGGTGAGGCTGAGAGGAGTCAGTGCAAAGGGCAGATGAGAGTATCAAACGAGTTTCCATCATTTATTCTGCTTCAAACAAACAGCCTCAAATACACAGGCGTTAATCTGCAGTCAGATCGTCCTAATCTAATTAATCATGATCCATATGCACAACTATAGCCTGCAGTAAAACGGCACACAGGCTCTGACATGTTTACATTGATGCCTATCAGAGAAAGAGAGGAGCTGGAGATAATTACTCGCACACATGCAAGCACATGTCAAAAAAATAAAAGAACGCCGTTAAATGACTCAAACTTGAAGAATTTGCATAATTAAGGCCCTAATGTGGACATATGCGCCGTTCCCTCCAGCAAAAGATGGGCTGTAATATGCACACTCATTAGCATTTATGCTCACACATGACTTTCATACGCTGGATTGCTGTCAGTAAGTACTGCAGAAGTTCAGTCTGCGTGTAATCACGCGTGTGAGCGCACGTTCGTGTGAGTTTAAACGGAGAGGTCAGCGACTCCAAATAAATCTCAGACGCGCGCCTGCCGTAAAACACGATTAACAATGTATTATCATGTCACTAACATGGAGCTCGTGAAGAATTCGAGGGATTTTTTTCTCGGAAGGTCTGTGTGGAGGCTCGCGAGGAAATCGAGAGTCCCAGATCTATCCATTTTTAGATGCAAGTCATTTCTCATTGGCTCAATCTACTGTGAGACATTGAATGTCCATGTAGTGTTAGGTGTGTACTGTATCTCGCTCGTGTGGGTGTATACGTGTGTGCTTGTGCCAAACGGGAGGAACGGAGGTGATGCTGATGAGTTTTCTTCTAGGTTGCAGTTTCGAAAGAATGTGTGTGTGTTTGTGAGCGAGTATTTCTGAGCTTTTGCCAGAAGAGCGCGCTCTGCCTACACAGAAGAACCCATGAAAATTCATAAGGGCGTGACGCCTACTCTCCAATACTAAAAATACAGAGGAAGATAGTTGGAGGAAAGAGAGGGAGGGAGGGAGGAAGAGGGAGAAGGAGGAATAGGATGACGTTCAGCGAGCAGTAAAGGAAAACGTCTAGGGCCCACAGTTGTGGGCGCAGCTATTGAGGCCGAAAAGAATCTTTGGCTCCTTTCAAAGATATCGGTCACATCCGAAAAGAAAGAAAGAAACGGAAATAAAAATCTGTCGAGACGTGCGCGCTATTATTTCAGACAGATGTGTGAGGCTTTCCTTCCAGGCCTCCATATGTGGTGCGACCAAAACGCCACATGTCACACATTATGTGGCGAATCAAAGTACAGGAATCTTGTAGATCGCTATTAATTAACTTGGATCGCTACTTACGTTTTACTAAGCTTACTGTAGCGCTTTGTCAGTGCATGTTATTCCAAATTGTTATTTTGTCTTTTTAATCTGTAATCAAATTTCCAGAGAGTTTTCGGGGGGGGGGGGGGAACCTTTAGTTTTTGCGGCAATTTTCCGATATGTATCCTCCCATTTATTTGTTATCCAATTATTAACAGTTGGATATAATAAGTCCAGTCTACATAACGCAAATAATTTTACATAATAATACCTAATATTATTAGTATATTATTTATTTATTAATTGAATTATGGTATGCCCATTGTATTTCATCAATACCTATTAGTTATCGCTGAATACTTAGCGAAATGTAGTTTTTAAATGGAATTTCCCTTATAGTTTACATTTAATTGAACACTTTAAAAATGACAAATGTACTTGAATGATCCATTTTACCAATAATATTCATAATACCTTTTTATTGCATAAAAATTGAGGATAAGACGTATATATTACGCAATCTTAAAATGGTTATCAATATTTATATTAAAAATTCTGTACTATTTTGTCAAATTATAAACAAGATAATGACCACTAAAAGTAAGCGTTTTTATTATCTACAAATGAATTTAGGAATCGCACCTTAGAATAACCCATAATGAAAATGGATATCTACAAACATTGCATGTTTTTCCATGCCAATAGTGTCTGATTTTATTTGATTTATTCTTTATTTAGATAGAAGTCCAGAATTTTTATAAAATAAACATGGCACTACTACATCGGTTTCATCTTTATCACCACATTCTTAATGAATCATGCACTTTAAAACCTATTATATATACTGTATTGTGATTGGTTCGCAATATTCGTTGTGCTAAAATACAAAATAACGGCTAGAATTCACAACAGCTGTTCCCTTTAGCTACTGTATTATTAGTGCAACAATTTGTGCCCATCAGTGCTCCTTCAGCCCTTCTTTTCATGTCTTATTAATGCACATTGTAATACATTGATTGTGTACTTGATTATAATTCCAAATACATTGGCTTAATGTCTTCAAGAATTCCTAAAAGGGGTTAATGTGGACATAATTATATATTAATCCAGTGGGTATGAAGTATTCCAGGCCACACAAACTATAATTTTTTCACTCTTTGGTATATTAGGGGGTTCCGCCTGTTGCTACAGAATCATTTAAGGGTTAGGGATTTTGAATTTTCACCTTTCATTATGTACAACACAGCAACCCCGATATTGACGAGGAAAAAGAAGTTTTGACAGAAAAACTTTTTGCAGATTTATTAAAAAAGAAAAACTGGAATATCACATGGTCCTAAGTATTCAGTCCCTTTGCTGTGACACTCATATATTTTTCTCAGGTGCTGTCCATTTCTTCTGATATTCTTTGAGATGGTTCTACACCTTCATTTTGAGTCCAGCTGTGTTTGATTATACTTATTTGACTTGATTAGGAAAGCCACACACCTATCGATATAAGACCTTACTGCTCACAGTGTATGTCAGAGCAAATGAGAATTATGAGGTCAAAAGGAACTGCCTGAAGAGCTTAGAGACAGAATTGTGGCAAGGCACAGTTCTGGCCAAGGTTACAAAAAAAATTTCGCTGCACTTAAGGTTCCTAAGAGCACCGTGGCCTCCATAATCCTTAAATGAAAGACATTTGGGACGACCAGAACCCTACCTAGAGCTGGCCGTCCAGCCAAACAGAGCTATCGGGGGAGAATAGCCTTGGTGAGAGAGGTAAAGAAGAAACCAAAGATCACTGTGGCTGAGCTCCAAAGATGCAGTCGGGAGATGGGAGAAAGTTGTAGAAAGTCAACCATTACTGTAGCCCTCCACCAGTCGGGGCTTTATGCAGAGTGGCCCGACGGAAGCCTCTCCCTAGTGCAAGACACATGAAAGCCCGCATGAAGTTTGCTAAAAAACACCTGAAGGACTCCAAGATTGTGAGAAATAAGATTCTCTTGTCTGATGAGACCAAGATAGAACTTTTTTTTTAATTCTAAGCGGTATGTGTGGAGAAACCAGGCACTGCTCATCACCTGCCCAATACAGTCCCACAAGTGAAGCATGGTGGTGGCAGCATCATTCTGTGGGGGTGTTTTTCAGCTGCAGGAACAGGACAACTGGTTGCAATCGAGGGAAAAATGAATCCCAAGTACAGGGATATCCTGGACGAAAACCTTCTCCAAGAGTGCTCAGGACCTCAGACTGGGCTGAAGGTTCACCTTCCAACTTGACAATGACCCTAAGCACACAGCTAACATAACGAAGGAGTGGCTTCACAACAACTCTTTGACTGTTCAGAGCCCTGACTTAAACCCAATTGAGCATCTCTGAGAGACCTAAAAATGGCTGTCCACCAACGTTTACCATTTAACCTGACAGAACTGGAGAGGATCTGTAAGGAGGAATGGCAGAGGATCCCCAATCCAGGTGTGAAAACCTTGTTGCATCTTTCCCAAAAAGACTCGTGGCTGTATTAGATCAAAAGGGTGCTTTTACTATATACTGAGCAAAGGGTCTGAATACTTCGGACCATGTGATATTTCAGTTTTTCTATTTTAATAAATCTGAAAAAATGTCAACAATTCTGTTTTTTTCTGTCAATATGGGGTGATGTGTGTACATTAATGAGGAAAAAATTAACTTAAATGATTTTAGCAAATGGCTGCAATATTGTTAAGAGTGAAATTTTTAAGGGGGTCTGAATACTTTCCGTCCCCACTGTATATATATATATATATAAAATTGCAATTAAGCATTATTAAGACTTAGAAGTTGGTTATTGAACATTTACATGCATTTAATACATTTAAGGTGCATAACCATGTAGGCATTTATCATAACATATGAATGTGATTTCAGTGATTCAAAAGATGATTACAACGTATTTATGTATTTGACATACAGTAAGGTGTATTATACAGCATAATGAGTGAATTATAGTGCATTAAGAATCCTATCATAATGTGTTATGCATATAGGCATCATGTGCAGTACAAGTTACTTCACATTAACTTTGGAAGCATTTTAAAACTAATCAAGTGAACAATATTATTAAACCCAATATATTGCAAGTGAACCCATATGTGTGAAGTCGCAAATAAAAAAGGCTTCCTCTATTGTGTTGTGTGTGTGTGTGTGTGTGTGTGTGTGTGTGGGTGTGTGTGGCTTATGATATTCTTATGCACCCAGAGAGTGTCAGTCTATGAGAATACGTTCATTCATAAAGTCACTTGGGAAAGAGACTGCATATATAAAGCAAAGTTATGACTCTAATTATGCGTTCAAAAACACCAAATGGGAACTGTTTATGCAAATGTACATGCAAATTAGTGTTATTTTAGGTGAGTTCCCAGTTGGAGCCAGAAGTCAAAATGTTTGGATTAAATATAGCGTCATTAGACATGCCGTCAAGCAGAACGTGATGAAATTTCATTTCGTTACAATAAAAGACTAATACTCTGTGGAATGGAATTGACATAAATGGATGCATATTCGAATGGTAAGCCTGAAGTGTATCTAATAAACATGCTGCATGGCCAAAAGTATGTAAACACTGTGGTTTAATTAACAGGTTTAGATATTTCAGCTGCACATGTTATTAACAGGTGCATAAAATCAAGTGTGCAGCCAAGGAATCTCCTTTTCAGCGGAATGGAGCCCTTTTCTGTTCCAACATGATGGTGCACAAAGTATTTTACTGAGTCTGGTGTGGAAGAACTCGCGCAAAGTCCACAACTGAATCCTACTGGATTCTTTTGGGATAAATTTGGCTGTGTGCCAGACCCCATCACCCAACATCAGTATCTGACCTCACTGGTGCTCATGTCTGAATGGGAGCAAATCCCTGCAGCCATGTTCCAACATCTTGTGAAAAGTCTTCCCAGAAGAAGAAGCTTTTAAATGTTCAGCAAGCACATATGGGTGAGATGTTCTGCTGTTCACAGATTTTTGGCCATGAAGTGCCTACACTTTAAAAAATAATTCAGTGGCTTTGTAAATATCATGAATGATATTGATACATGATACATGTATCAATGATACATGAATAATAAATGAATGATTGTGTTGGACATACCAAAATAAGTGGCTAAAATTGTGTCTAAAATTTACATATCATAAAAATAAAAGTATTTCACTAAATTGACAGAAAAATGTTTTTAAGATATACTTTTTAAGATAAGATATATTTGTGTTATATTTCAATCAAAATATTTTAGAATGGAGAAATACTACAAGAACTACAATTATTACTCATTCCATATCAATATTCTTTAACAACAACTGAGTAAGCTGGACACGGTTAACAATCGGGCATAAAAGGGACATCTGATTTTCCCAGCATGCTTTCATATAGATTGTATAAAGAGAGTAAATGTTGAAATTAAGTGGTATTTTGTGTGTTTTTCAGTTTATTGTAATGATACCAAGGCGTTTTAATTTTAAACCATCGCTTCTGAGTCCAAAATAATCTATAATAACATTTGCTCAAGTTGAAAGGTCAAGTTTGAAGTCCAAATCCAAATCAAAATGACATTTGTTTAGAACTGTTTTGGACTATTGGATCTGAGCATATTTCTCTCCTGATACAGACAAGACCAACTTTTTCATTAGAGAAAGCAATTATTATAGATAGAAGACTCGGTTTGAAATTAAAAATGTCGTAATGGATTTGTTTTGTATTTTCACTTCACAAGATGTTAATTGATGGACTGGAGTCGTGTGGATTACTTATAGATTATTGTGATGTTTATATCAGCTGTTTAGACTCTCATTCTGACGGCACCCATTCACTGCAGAGGATCTATTGGTGAGCAAGTGATGGAATGCTAAATTTCTCCAAATCTGTCAAGAAAGAAACTCGTCTACATCTTGGATGGCCTGAGGGTGAGTACATTTTTAATTTTTACATTTACTATTCCTTTAAGTGCAAAATGGTTTTACCAAAAAAAAGTACGCTAGTACATTAGTTCTAGAGTGTATTATTGGATAAGGAAGGAAATTAATGAGCTATTATTATTTGTAGAGTTGTTAAAATTTATAGAATTTTTACACTTCATTACTCTTGCTTGTTCTAGCCTGTTCTAGCTCTTGTGCCTTTTGGGGATAAAGAAGCAACATTTCCTGTTTTGCTGGGCATTTCATGTAGCTGTCAGTAGATGCAAAGACCTAGTTTCCCCTCATAAATGTGTGTGTGTGAGAGAGAGAGAAGAATGTGGATGGGGATGACAAGACAGTGAAAAGTCTGGAACATTACGCAGGTGGCCCCCTACATGTTTAATTCATGACGAGTGTTATACATTTATTTATTAATGTGATATCTTAACATTTAATATGTATCTCTTGAGTGTTGACTTGTCAGAGTGTGGGCTGCAGCGTTGATGTCATCCTGACTACCCATGGAGCAAACTTCAGAAACAACACACCCAAAGAACATCTCAATTAAAAAAATATTGGGTCATTGGGACAAAAGCTGCTGTTTGACGACTGACAACGTTTGTTTTTTATTGTTTCCAAGCCTCCAGGTTCAAGATCGTACCTAACGATACATGGCATCCTGACAGCTTCACGCATAGTACCTATCAGTCACAAGACCATAAAATGGGTTGTTCTCAGGAAACTGTGCCATTTGTGCCTGAAGTTCAGTTTCATTTGAAAATGTTACTGCTGAATTTGCAAGAAATCATATTTTTGCATCTCGAGCCTGAAATACCAGGACCAGAACTGAAACATAGACACTGGGGCATCATACACCATCTGAAATTCAGATATGGGGATTTCAATTATTGGATTTTTCAGTTATTACAGGTGACAGTTCAACCTTATATTAAAACTCCGTCATTTTTACTCACCTTCATGTTGTTCCAAACCTCAAAATAGCTGCTTTTATGTTAAGTCAGTCATAAAGGTTTAAATATATGACTTTTTTTTTTTTTGATGAATTATCCCTTCAATCCTAAAAAAGTGATTACAGAAAACTACCCATAGTTATTTATTGTTACTGCATTATTTCAAACCTGTCACATTTTTGTCACAATTCTGAAGTTCTTACAATTCCAATATCCTAATAGTAAATTTGAATAGCTACACTACTTTTCAAACGTTTGGGGCTGTTAACATTGAAAGAAGTATCTTATGCTTGCCCAGTGATCAAAAAAAGTATGGTAACTAAGTAATATTATAAAATATTACTACATTTAATATATTTTTGGATTTTAATGTGCTAAGGTGGTGCTCAAACATGTCTTATTATTATCACGTTTTGAAATCAGTTGTGCTGCTTAAAGAAAATAAACTGTTTTTTCCCCCCACAATTCTTTGTATTACCAGCTTGACAGAACGCTTTATTTAAAATCAAATCATTTTGTAATGCGGTAACACGGGGAGTATCTTTTGGTGTGCTTAATTATAAATCAAATACTATTTTTAAAAGTTTTTTTAAGATCATAAAACAATTAATAATGAATTTCTCTATTAAAACGGGTTGTGTGCCATCACTGTTACATTCAAAATGTTTTGGGGTCAAATGTTACTAGATTGAAGGTCAGTGAAGGCACCACACCACATTTTTTCTTAAAAAAAAAAAAAGAACAGTGGCTGCCAAAAAATAAATTCTCAAATTTTCGAAGAAAATGTATAAAACGTTTTAGAAAAAAAATTACATTTTATTTAAATCTTTTGATTAATTCTATTAAACCCATTAAAATGATAATACAGCACAGATTGGATGATATTCCTATGAAAAACAGGCCAAAGTTGAACATGCATCCCTGCTAAAGCACTAAGGCTCCTGTGTGTGGGAAGCGAAAAGGTAACTTTCTAACTCAAATGTCACTGTAAATTGGAAATATCCAGTCAAGTAATTCACTTTTGATCCAGATTATATCCTTCTCAAATACCCACCCTGTGATTTCTTCTTAAAATACCCTATAAGTCTCACTAATTGCTCTCCAGGGGGGTGGATATCTAACCCTCGAATAATTTTTACTTTTAGTTCGCTTAGTAGACTTACCTACTGTGAGTGGATCCATTCCTCGGGCACAGGATGGAATAAAGGTCTATCAGTAATTTGAAGAGTGTGAAGCACCGGTCACAGTTAATTATCTCTGTTGGTGTGTGTGTGTGTGTTATAGCAGACTTTAATAGGCTGGGGACGAGGTCGGCACTTAGAACTTTTCTACCAGGGAGTCTCCATTAGACCTAATTGTGGAGAGAACACATTTAAGTTTCCAGTTGGCCTGTAATGTTAGCCCATAAACACACACGCATACACACACACTTAAGTAGGGCAACCTGATGACAGACCCAAAATGAGAACATACACACTAGCAACTTAAGCTGCCAAACTCCGGTAGTTTTGCAGCACATTTTTTGCTGGTTTGGCAGGTGTTGACCTTACAGTGAATGTTTGTGTTTATGTGAATTTGAACAGGCACAGTAATTTAGTCTGTAATTTCAAGAAATTGCTTTCCCAAGCTGTTTCATGAAGGCTTTGTCTTCTAAGACCTGCATTCGGTACTTTAGTGCAGTAATTTATGGCAAGCCATTTTAACATTAAATCCTTAAGACATACTAGCGTCTACTTTCATACTAGTACTTTTATTTATTTTATTTTTTTTGCTGCTAGCTTATTCTTTAGCTAATATTTCCTTTTTAAAAGATACTAGATTGTATTCATTAGATATTAGTTCTTATTATTAGATACTGGTACTCATTCATTTGATACTCCAAACCATTTTTTCTGCCGGTGCAACTAAGTTTTGTGTGTGGTCGCACTGGAGCAATCACCGCGTTGTTCAACTCATAAGCCCTGCCATTTCTGTTGCATATGAGAAACATCAAACGGCAAACGAAATTGAAAGCATAACGAAACCATGCTACTTGTTTGAACTGCGCAGTGCTTCGAGTGTAGAACCTGGAATTATGCGAACATTGAGGAAAGGATGGATGGGTTAGGTGAAAGGTTAGTTCTTAAACCAGAGAAGGTGAACATGTTGGTATTCTTGTGGAAAAAAACATGCAAGCACTGTCACCGACAGCAAGTTTAGTTTAACTTTTCTTTTTGTTTTCATTTTGAAAAGTTTATCTTTGCTGTTTACCTCACGTTACACTATGGAGGCTCTCTTTTTTTTATTTGTTTGATTTCTCAGTGTTTACTAAACATTCTGTAATTTATTAGTCAGTATATAATACAGCATGTGGTGTATGCCATGCCTCATCTTATTCGTTTTTGTTTATAAACTTTTTGTATGCTAGTTTGTCATTGTAGCCTACTGTTTTATTGTTGTTGTGCTTTTTAAGTACGAATAACAATGAATCCATCTTTTGTTTTAGTCTTAAAAAGTGAAAGGTGTATAGATGTATGCAAAACAGACAATTATCTTTTATTGTAAAACGTGACAACAAGATCATGAGTTTGAAAGCGAAAGCACCCAAAGCCTGGCTTATAACAACTCCCGTTCACAAAATTCAAATCACAAATAATACTACTGATGAAAAAGAACGGGTTGAATGTTAACCACTTTCGTTTCCATATACCTATAAACTATGATTTAAAAAAAATAGTAGTACCTAATGAAAGAGATACTAGTAGCAAAAAAAGGCGCTAAAAAGCTCTAGTAGCTTGAAAATACACTGAACAAAATTATAAACGCAACACTTTTGATTTTGCCCCCATTTTTCATGTGCTGAACTCAAAGATTTAAGACTTTTTTTTCTATGGACACAAAAGGCCTATTTCTCTCAAATATTGTTCACATATCTGTCTAAATCTGTGTTAGTGAGCCCTTCTCCTTTGCCGAGATAATCCATCCATCTCACAGGTGTGGCATATCAATATGCTGATTAGATAGCATGATTTTTGCACAGGTGTGCCTTAGTTTGGCCACAATAAAAGGCCACTCTAAAAGGTGCAGTTTTATCACACAGCACAATGCCACAGATGTCGCAGGTTTTGAGGGAGCGTGCAATTGGTATGCTGACTGCAGGAATGTTCACCAGAGATGTTGCCTGTGAATTGAATGTTAATTTTTCTACCATAAGCCGTCTCCAAAGGTGTTTTAGAGAATTTGGCAGTACATCCAACTGTCCTCACAATCGCAGACCACGTGTAACCACACCAGCCCAGGACCTCCACATCCAGCATCTTCACCTGTAAGATCGTCTGAGACCAGCCACCCGGACAGCTGCTGCAACAATTGGTTTGCATAACCAAAGAATTTCTGCACAAACTGTCAGAAACCGTCTCAGGGAAGCTCATCTGCATGCTCGTCGTCCTCATCGCGGTCTCGACCTGACTGCAGTTCGTCGTCGTAACCGATTTGAGTGGGCAAATGCTCACTTTCGATGGTGTCTGGCACTTTGGAGAGTGTTCTCTTCATGGATGAATCCCAGTTTTCAATGTACAGGGCAGATGGCAGACAGAGTGTATGGCGTGCCCAACCCACCTCGCTTAACCGAACGCCAAAGCAGGAGGGTGCCGTTTTAGCGATAAGGGCTGCAAACGGCGTGAACTGAGCAGCTCGAACGGCACAGTCTGAGGGCGAGATATTCACCCTTCACGAACCCTTATAGGCGATCACTGGGCCAGACGTGGGCCAGCATCTCGCTGTATCGGCAAGTAAATGGTTGGGCAGTTAGAGTTGTCTTCTGAGGCAAAGAGGTTGACCTCTACCCTCCCGAAGACAGACCAGATCTCTTGAACCGTTTGAGGATGTAGCGCCCATTCACTCGGGGCTACTTTGCCTCTGGACAGCATATCTGCACCAAGGTTCAATCTGCCCAGCACATGAACCACCCTTAACAAGAGGAGTTCTTTCTGTGCCCAAAAAAGGAGGCGACGATCCATCCTGTAAAGAGTGTGTGACTTGAGACTGCCTTGGTGATTGATGTAAGCCACCAAAACCCCGTCATGCTGTCCAACCGGACCAAACATTGGTGTCCTTTTAAAGGCTGGAAGAAGGTTTTCCAGGCCTAAGAAACGCCGCCACCTCTCTAGGCAGTTGTATATATTCCAGTCGTTGCTTTGGGGCTGACCAGGAGCCGAATGCCGGATTGCCCTCCAACAGGGTGCCCCAACCCAGGTTGGACGTGTCCGTTGTGACTACCTTCCTTCTGGAGGTCAGGCCTAATCTCGTTCCTGTTTGGACCAGGCGAGAGGTCGTCCAGGGGGCCACAGCCTTGATACAGTGGTGGTCTACCCTGACAGGAAGCCGTGCCAGGCTTGGAGTGGAATGCAGGCTTTGAACCCAAACTGAAGGGGCCACATGTGAAGCAGGCTCAGAGGAATTACAGAGGCAGCCGCCGCCATAAGGCCGAGCAACCTCTGGAAAAACCTTCAGGGGGCGTGTCGTCGCCGGTTTGAGGCTGCGCCAATCGCTGAATAGTCCGGGATCGTTCTGACGTAATCAGCCACAGGGCCAGGGCGCTTGAGGAGGAAGTGACGCAGCACCTGCGATGTCTTCTGAGCCTCCAAAAACCTTCCTGCAAACCAGTCCACAGCGGGGCCGAACAGGCCTTTCGGCGAGACCGGTCTTCTCAATGTCCCTGATCTCAGTGAGGTTTAACCAGAGGTGGTGCTCCAGCACCACCAAACTGGCCATGATCTTGCTTATGACTGTTGACGGCTTCCCGGCAGGTACCACTTGTCTAACAGGCCATGGGCGGGCTCTTCCGGGGCCGACCACTCGAGGCCCAGATACCGCCTTCGACAGGACACGGATGAGTTCGGATTCCGGTTTTGGCCTCAGAGTTTTAAAAGGTGAAGGACTTCGAGCTCTTCTGGAACCTCCCCACTCTTCTGCATCAGACGCTGCCAAGGACATGGAGTTGTCAGCGATAACATCCTTGTCCTCTTCAGATGCGCCGAAAGAGACCAAGCCGCTCGTAGCTGAAGAGGGATGCTGGTCTTCTCATGTGAAACAAGCTGGCGAGACGAGAGGATGTGGGGAGGGCGGGAAAAGCACACGGGCGCTGAGCCGACATGACACCGCTCGAACCCGCTGAGATGGACCCACTGCTCCACTGTTTCTTACTTCGGGAGAGACTGTTCGAAAGGGAACATCCTTATTACGAATTTGAGCAGATCCAGCCAGAGCAAGTGTTTCATTGTTGAAGAGGAAGAAATATATCCTACTTTGACTCTTTCTTGACCCAAGAAATTATAAAGATGTGTTCTCATCTTGTTCAGCTTACGCAGCAGTTGTACTGTCATAGAAACTGCAAACATGAGAGCAGAATATTAGTACAAGTTTCCCACTGACATTTTGGAATACTCTGGGGGTTTTAATGCTTTATATAACATCACAACCAAAATAATAAGTAGAATATTTTGAGTGGAATACATGGATGCTTACGTTTTGACCACCACTGGGAAATAACCCAGTTTATTTTTTTTTTTTTTTTTTGAGTGAGAGCACTGAAGACTGGAGTAATGGCAGCTAGAAGATTTTTTTTGTAATATATTAAAAGAGAAAACGTCTCAGGTTACTTATGTAACCATGGTTCCCTGAGTAGGGAACAAGACACTGCGTCCTTTAGGGGTCGCTATGGGGAACACCTCGTTGTGACCCTTGTCTGAAGTATACATTGAAAAAACACCAACTTGTTGGGCCGGCGACAGCCATGACGTCACTAACGGTGCGACTATAGTATAAATAGACGCCGGGAGCACACATCATTCCTACTTCGTCTGAATCAAGAACCTAGAGGGACGGCAATGTCTCGTTCCCTACTCGGGGAACCATGGTTACATAAGTAACCTGAGACGTTCCCTTTCATGGGAACTTCGAACTGCGTCCTCTAGGGGTCGCTATGGGGAACGGTATACCCACGCCACCATGCTGAGGGGAGTGCATGCCAGAACCATGGTGAGCACTAAGTATCAACTCTACCATATTGCAATGGGAGTTGCCCCTGGGACGTTAAGACAGCTGTCAGTGACGTTATTCCCTACGGCCGAAGGCCTAGGCTACATACCCAAAAATATTTACCTGTTAGGGCCAGACTTCTGGGCTCGGGGTAGAGCTCAAGGCTTGGAATCCGGAATAGATTCCTTTAAGGGAATAAGACCAAGAGCCTAGAATCATACTAGTCTTAGTCTTGTCACACAGGGGCTACCGCAAGTTTCTCTTTGTATGTGCTGAAGGCACTGTCTCAACAGACCCCTAGTAGCAACACCCTGTTAAAGTAGGTATCCAGAGGATACATAGGAGGAGTGGTGCCCAATGCGGAACCGGGGTTTTAAACCACTCATAAAGAGCACGAAGTCTTTGCGCGTAGCTATTACCATACTGGATTTTAGAAAAGTGGGCAAAGCAAAACGTTCACACTTACCACTTATGTGGATTTTAGAAAGTGTGCAAAGACTTTACGTGCACACTTACCATAACATGGATTTAAAAATACCGTTCTAAGGGGTTCTCGTGGCAGTCTGAAAGAGCAACCCATAGATGGAAATGGCGCATCCCAAAAACGCTATGTTCTGAGAAGTCATCAAGTCAATCTACAGCTAATATGCTGGAGTGACTAGCAGTAAATATGTAGCTGAGGGAGCAAACACCCAGCTCTCAAACAAGAGGGGAGCTCGACCTACCGCATGTCCCAATGCTGGAACAGCTAGCAATAATTCACTTAGCTGAGGGAGCAACACACCCCATTTCTCAATCTAGAGGGGCCGACCTACAGTCATGTTCCAATGCTGGACGGCTAGCAATAATGTACTTGCTGTGGGAGCAACACATCCATTTTCTTCAATCGAGAAGGGGGCTGCGACCTACGCGTGTTCCAAATGCTGGACGGCGTAGCAATAGTTTACCTGGCTGAGGGAGCACAAACTCCCTCTCAACGAGAGGGTGCCGAACTCACAGCTTGTGGTAAAATCAGAAGGGTACGCGGACTGCAGCTAAAGCTACCAAACACTATCAGCGCATTCAGGGCCAAATCGCCTAATGCCTGCTGGGTTTCAGGTGCTCTGGAGAAACCGATAACTCAAACTCCTCATGTTAGAGTAAGAACTTCCACTTCAGAGTAATAGCATTCTCTTCCAGTTACCCTTTGATAAAAAGGTGAGCACTGCTCCAATACGACCGACGAGGACAGCCCTGGAGCGAGAATCCAACTCCTCCAGAAGATTGATTAAACTCCTCGCTAAGAAACACCATAAACTCACAATAACTCTCAAATGGTGAGGGGAGCGATTGCTTTCCAGAGTGTGTCCGCGAGAGACACACTAGTTAGTGGAGCCCAAGGTCCCCGGGGTCCTAAACCAACTCGTCGTAGAAAGGGAACGAGGTCATAACCATAACCCTCTTACCATACAGGATTTTCAGAAAAGTGGGCAAAGCATAACGTGCACATTTACCCCACAACCCCTTAGTGGATTTTAGCAAGTGGGCAAAGCATAACGTGCATAACGTGCACACTTACCAGCTATGTGGATTTTAGAAAGTGCGCAAATCATAACGTGCACACTTACCACCTATGTAGATTTTTAGAAAAGTGTGCAAAGCTTAATGTGTGCACTTTTCCATATTATTTGGATTTAGAGGTTTTTTCCTCCAAGCATATCTGTTGGCCGATACCCGGAAGTACTCTGTGCTCTTGTGCCAACAAACGGGAGAGGGCAAGCTCAAATCAACCCTCAGTTAGGGAGCACTGCCCGAGACAGCATTTACACAGGAAGGTTCTCGTAATGCCACCAATACCTCCCTCTCGATGCCTCAGCAATCACCATCGGTGATTCAAGCCCTCTTTCAGAACTTTTACCCTCGAGCTGTTTGTTTTTAAATTCGCCTCGCTTAACTGGCAGGGGCGGCGGATTATTTTCTATTTTTAAAGACAAACTTTCTCATCGCCAAATAGTACAAAATAAATACAGAAGTTTTGAGCTGCAACTGTTTATACTTGAACTAAATAGTCCACTATTGATTGCCTTGCTATATCGCCCTCCTAAATACAATGCAGACTTCTTAAATGAGATTTCAGATTTTTTGGGTGAAATTGTTCCAAAGTATGATAAATTGTTAATTCTTGGTGATTTTAATATACATGTATGTTGCACAACAGACCCTTTAGCTAAAGAGTTTATTACGTTGATAAATGCTTTTGATTTAGATCATCATGTAAATGTTCCTACCCATCAGGGTGGTCATACTCTTGATCTTGTTATCATGTGGAATTTCTCTTTATGATCTGGAGATAGTGGACAATGGGTTTTCTGATCATAAATGTGTTATGTTTTCTATTCCTATATCATCAAACTCTTTGCAACTCAAAAAGCAAGTCCGTAAATCACGATTAATTAACTCTGCTACTAATATAGTTTTTTCATTAGCTTTCTGCGATACTATGCACGCTATGGATGCAACCTAGTATGAATTAAGTGCAGAGGAGCTTTTGTCTGAGTTCAATTCTACATGTATGAATGTTTTAAATGCAGTGGCTCCTGTAAAGACCTTAAAATCTAAACCAAGAGTTGACCCATGGATTGATGATAACATATGCTCCCTGAGGCAGTCTTGCAGAAGAGCAGAACGTAGATGGAAGACAGATAAGCTTCAGGTCTCTTTTGAAATATTAAGGGATTCATTGTTAAAATATCAAAAGGCTTTAAGAGCAGCAAGATCTAGTTATTTTACGAAACTTATTACTAAAAATTACCATAGACCAAGAACTCTTTTTACTGTTTTTAATGCGGTTATTAATCCATGTGTTTATGAGTATCCTGCTGTATCAAAGACCCTGTGTGATGATTTTCTTAATTTTTTTGTGAATAAGATCAGTGACATTAGATTGGGGATATTTTGTCCCTCTTTTGATCCTTTTATCTTTACGGCTTGTAAGGCGGAGTTTCAGCAATTTGAACCTATTTCTCTCTCCCATCTTCAAGAAATAGTGGGTCAATTAAAACTGTCAGGCTCCTCTATGGATGCCATTCCTCCATTTCTTTTGTTTTCGATGCAGTGGGGCTTTATCTTTTAAACATAATAAATCGATGTCTGGAAACATACACGGTACCGGAAGCTTTAAAACATGCTATAGTTCGCCCTTTGTTAAAGAAACCAAACTTAGACTTAAATGTTTTGGCTAATTTTAGACCGGTTTCTAACTTACCTTATATTTCAAAGATTTTAGAGAAGACCGTGCTGCAACAACTGCAAAGTTTTCTAGATAAAAATAAGGTATTCAAGCCTTTTCAATCAGGCTTTAAAAAATATCATTCAACAGAGACTGCACTCCTGAAGGTTCTAAATGATATGTTAATAACTGCCGATTCTGGGGATTGTACCGTACTTGTGCTGCTAGATCTGAGTGCGGCTTTTGATACGGTAGATCATGCTATCCTTCTTGCTCGCTTGGAGCATTGTGTTGGTATCAAAGGACCTGCACTTGAATGGTTTAGATCTTATCTTTCAAATAGGAAGTTCAGTGTAAATATTGGGGAATATTCGTAGGAGGCTGCTGTTCTTTCCTGTGGTGTCCCACAGGGATCCATTTTAGCTCCCATTCTTTTCACGCTATATATCCTCCCATTAGGGTCTATCTTCAGGAAATATGGGTTGTTGTTTCACTGTTATGCAGACGACACTCAAGTATATTTACCCTTAAAACCTAATACTGATGGGCTGGAAACACTTAGGGCCTGCCTATCTGACGTGAAAGCTTGGTTATCTTTAAATTTCCTCAATTTTAATGAGAATAAAACTGAAATCATAGTTTTTTTTTTTCATTTTTTTTTTTGGCTCATCTGATTCTCTTAGTCAAATAACCCTAGGAAATTCAACACTTCCGGCAAAGCCTTGGGTAAAAAACTTGGGTTTTGTATTCGATGATGGTTTAAAATTTGACAAGCAGATAAACTCAGTGGTCAAATCCTGCTTTTTCCAGCTTCGTCTTTTAGCTAAAGTAAAACCTATATTATCTTTTAATAACTTTGAAAAAATAATTCACGCATTTTTAACATCGAGGCTAGACTATTGTAATTCACTGTACTACGGGATTAGCCAATCAGCTTTATCCCGGTTACAGATGGTACAAAATGCGGCGGCAAGACTTCTGACATGTATGAAAAAACGGGACCACATTACTCCAGTGCTACACACTTTGCACTGGCTGCCTGTACGATACCGTGTTGATTTTAAAATTCTTCTTTTAGTATTTAAATCTTTAAATGGTCTGGCCCCTCCTTACCTTTCGGATTTACTGACAGAACATCGTCCAGTTGTGTCTCTCTGGTCGTCTAATCAGAGATTGCTACGTATTCCGAAATCAAAGCTGAAAAGTAGGGGTGACCGGGCCTTTTCAGTAGCTGCTCCCAGATTGTGGAATGCACTATCCTCCATTATTAGATTTGCTCCAACCATATCTGTTTTTAAATCTAGGTTAAAAATGTATCTTTTTGAACTGGCATCTCGTCAGTAATGAAATGTATTGCACTGTTTTTTTTTTTTTTTGCTTGTTATGATTTTCTTAATTCTATATAGATATATTTATATAATAATATCTATATATATAAATCATATTTATTTTCGCCCTCCGGTATTGGTGTAAAGCACACTGGTCAACTGTTGTTGTGTTTAGTTGTGCTATAGAAATAAAACTGACATTGACATTGACGACGAGGCATTCCCCATAGTGACCCCTAGAGGACGCAGTTCGAAGTTCCCATGAAAGGGAACTAAATTTAAATAGAAAAATTATGCTAAATTGCCATACTATTTCACAATATTAATGTTTTTACTATATTTTTAATAAAATAAGTGCAGCCTTGGTGAGCATAACAGACTTCTTTCAAAAACTATCGCGTAGCCAGACCTTCAGACTGATGGCAGAAGGTCTGGGAACTTTGGCCGCTTTTAATGGCCAAGGGCTGCCCAAGAAGCCATATGACTGAAGTAAGCAACCAGTCACGTTTCGTTTTGTGCCACATCATGTTTATGGGCATGGCGAACTTTAAATTTTTCACATATGTTTGAAAACCCAGCGTTTAGTTGATCCTGATAAGCACTCATCGTCACAGTTGTAAACATGACAGCTTTCTTCTTCCATGAGGGGTTTTGGCATCATGGCATCTTTGTTTCCAGGCGGAACGTTAAAGAATGCGACACACATGTCAAATCATATATAACTTAACCGATGACGACTTCAAAACTCCTGAAGTGTTTCCAGCTAAGTGTGCCGTATACATCAGACGTTCAACCAGCGGTCTGTGGGCGTGACGTCTGAGGCTGAGACATCTTACAGACCCCAACTCGTAGTTGTATAGGTTTATATACAAATCATGTTATGATTATATGAAGAATTTAATAAGATGACTATTTATTTGGCACAAAAACAGTATGGATCTCAGTTCACATCACAAAGAAGAACAGCAAACATAATGATTGTTTTCCAAAAGCTTTCCTGAACACTCTCCCTGCCTGCCATTGGTCAGAAAACAGATTGCCCTGCCCCAAATTCACATCATTGGTTGAGCCACGGTTGCTATGCGTCGATGTTACTGTGTCATGCTGTGATCTCATTTAAACCATTTCTTCAATAAACACAGTCATAAATCACAACCACCATTTGTCATCCACAGAGTGTTTTTCTGGGATATTTCCTACTTTAAATGACTAATAAAATAAAAAAGTCAAGGCAGAGCAGTCTATTTATTAAATGTAAATCGTCTTCTCACTGAAGCTGCGCACAAACATTTAACAGCCCGAAGGGACAAATACATAATCACACACATTCACAGCATAAAGTCACTCCATGAATTACAGTTGTTTATGCTCACGCCGTGCTCCCATTCACATTTTGGCGAACTCCGTGCGACAGGCAAATGGACAGAAATGTCAGAGGCAGTCGTTTAGTTACCTCCGACAGAACGGCGAGATTTCAGCGAAAACATTTTGGATGTCTGACATCCCCTAGCATAAATGGAGTTGTTTCGAGACAGCCGGTTGGAGGCCACCTTTAGTTAGCGCTGTTATGCTAGATGAGCAGCTTTCCATCTCCATCATAGATCTTTCACCTTCTCAGCCGGATGTCTAGTCCTGTACAGCAGCTTACACTGATGGTTTCCAACAATTCAACTGCATGCATTATTAAATTTCTTCCTACTGCGATGCATCTTCAAATGGATCTTGTCAGAGAGCAACTTCACAGAATGCTGGGTCTGAAACCCTCAGAGAATGCCGGAGGGTACCTTTAAGCGACCTGTGGGAGGAATGATTCCCATAGAGAAGCGCGACGAGCAGAAACCTAGTGAGGAATCAGACCCGAGGGGAGCCTGTCCTCCTTTAATTGGCAGTGGGCAATTACTGTACTATAGTTAGAGGTTGTTCAGTATTGCTAACTCATTAAACATATATTAAGGGGTTTGGGATTGCTTTGGGGTTTTGGAGACATTCGGATGGAAAAAACAAAGAGCCTGAGAGTGCGTGGGAGTAGCATGCAACTTGATGGCAGTTGGAAGAGGGTGTAGAGACCAGCAGGCCTCTTCTGTCGCTAACCAGAAGAATGAACGCTGCCAATCCCAAACAACGCACCATTGTAGAAGTCGAACTGATCTATAGGCAGAAGTGTGATGCTCGTTCAGACTGAAGCACGTGGCACCCAGATTATTGAGCCAAGTGTATTTCTGATGTAATGATTATTTTGTTGGTTTAAAATAATGTAGCAGATGTCATGCATTTGTCTTAATGTGTTGTCTAGAGTCCAGTGTTGTTATTGTTAACAGAAACTTACACTATCACTTCTAACACTAGCTTGCTCTATTCTTTTTCTATTCTATCTGTTTTCTTTTTATTTATTATATAATTTTTTAAAAACTGCTATGTGTACTGTTAAGCTAACTGAGAATTGTTATAGCACTTGCATATCATTGCTGTTTTGTTGATTTTGATTGCTTCCATTGTCCTCATTTGTAAGTTGCTTTGGATAAAGGCGTCTGCTAAATTAGTAAATGTAAATGAATTAAATTGTGTTCGTTTATTTGCAGTCCATCTGAAAAAAATCTAGATTTGAGACCAATCACAAATTAACAAAACCATAAAAACACTCCAACAATTTGTTACTTGAAATTAAATAAAAATAAACGAAATAAATAAAACGCCATATACATTTTTATTTATTTTTTTATTTTTCCTGTTTGCTGAGACTGAGGCGCCTGTTTGAGGACCATGGTTATAGTTGTTAACTATAGATAAACCATGAAAAAGAATGATACCTGACAATAAACATCTTAAATGAAAGATTTTCATTATACTAAATATAGATACACATGCGGGAAAAATTAAAATTGTAAATATAATAATAAAAGCTCATTCATTCTAGTAGTAATGCTATAATAGTAGCAAAATATCACTATCCATTGAAGCCCAGATCAATTTGCCTTGAGGTTTTCAATGCTCTGTACTATTATTGCAGCCATTGTCCACATTCAGTCTCTTTTTAACCCCTATGAATTTTTACCGGAGACCGCACATTCTGTTTTAAATTATTGACATGACACATGAGCATTCATGAAACAAAACCACTCTCATCAAAACCTTGAAATGCCACACACAAACACATAGATGAAACACAAAAAGGAAAACAATCAGCTGATCATTTTAATTGAGGAACAAACTCAGCCTGACATCAACAGAGAACACAACTATGCAAATAAAACTGGCAAACGGTCAAACAATGCAACTATATTATTTATTCATGCCCCAGTGCATGCTGGGATTCCTAGCACTCTGAGAAAACAGCATCTGTGCCGCTAGTTAGTATATAGAAATAAAATGAGCATTTGCCGCAGTTGTGACAGCAACTAGACTCCGAGCTATGCCATTATGATACAAAAATGCAGTTTTTAATACTTTTTTTGCTGTAAATTTGGTAGTACATTGCAGGGAGGGTCAAGATGTGATTTAAGTTCTAGATTCAGCGACGCATGACCCGCACATTAGAAGCCATTTACTACCCGCCGGGCCACGTCTCCAACAAGCTAACATAATTTAATGGGAATAATGGCTGATTTAATTTGATCAATATTTTTTTGTCTGTTCACTCTCTGTAATGAGTGCCAGCTCATGTCATTTTCGGTCTCACGCTAGCTGCCAAATGTTCACACACATTTACTTAATGGGCTACAATAAAACATCTTGTGAGATTCTTTATTGACTTCTTGAAGTCTGATCTAACATCCCATTAACAATCACACACACACAGAGAGACAAATAGACATGGAGAGGTCATGAACTGTTAACAGAGTGATATTTATTCATTTTGACACCCACTATGTACATAATTCATCATGGCATGCACACTCATTTTAGTCATATATTCACATATTTATGATGGACTCCCTGCTCCCTGTGCACATACATGAACACACACACTTTGACATGTAATTATATATTTATGTAAGACACACACAAATTCCCACACCTACATGCATCCAAGGCTTCATAAATGTATTTATGAAAGATACACACATAAGTTCTCATACACTTATTTGAGACACATATGCAGCGTCATGAACATACATTTGGGTCTTGTCCATTAGCCTACATACTAATGCACTGGCCATTAGTTTAGTACTTGTAGTACAGTGTTAGTGTATAGCAAAGTACTTTCTGTCCATCCATTCATCCATCTATCATTTACCAGTTTATTGCATCATTAAACCCTGAGGAATGAATCCTCAGCTTGCATTATAAAATACATTTATAGCATTTTAGAGGTTAGAAACTTTATTAAATCTTTTAGTTCTTGTTTATTTCTTTATTTCATGCATGAAGTTAGTATTTGAAATGCAAGAATTAAGAATTAATGAAAAGACATGACAATTTTTTTGAGTGAATCTCAAAAAAATATTGAAAATTGCAACTCAGACAATACATCTCTTCCATGATAAACATGTTTTTTAAACATGCATTTTCTGATGAAAAATTATTTTGAGTGAAGCACAGATAAGAAATAGACCCTTCTGACTGATCATTTGGCTTTTGGCAAAGTTAGTTTATGATATACAAATACTTTTAACTTTTGTAAAATTTTATTTTTGCTTGGCTATTAGTAGATGTCTCACTTGCAATTTCACAGTCATTAAAGAAAAACTTCGCAGGTTTTTCAAAAACATGAAACCAACGTGAATACAGAACCAACAAAATAAAGATCGAGTCTGCATTTCTAGATTGCATTTCTAAGCATCCATGTTTTAAATTAGATTTTGAAAGATTTCAGTTTCTTTCATTAAATCCTTATCTTCACAATCCCTATAGGTTATTGATCCATTTTTTCCTTTAATATATGCAGGAACCAAAGATAGCAGACAGCAGCATGAAGGGAGAGCCAGCGGGAATTCGATCAGGACACGGCGCAGGGCAAACTCAAACCAGCGTCCCGTTGAGCACGTGCAAATCCAGCTGCGTCACGGCTCCGACGGAGAATATCATTTGAAAAGTTGTCTTCCTTCCTAGAAGGCTCATGCTGAGTATCACCAGCATCTCCCCAGGACCAGCTGTTTGGCTGAATTTCACAAACCCCTTTCAAAAATATCCCGATCTCTCCCATTCATACCAAATGAGAAGCAGAAATGCCAAAAAAGATATGCAAACCTCTACATCTAAGGAGGGAAATCTTCCGAATGCAGCAGAGTGTTTCCTGTTTCCTCCAGATTGCAGGCTTTGGCAGGAGCCTGGTGATCATTATAACTAGAGGAGACATGTCCCCCTCACTTTTGGAAACTGAGAATGTTCATTGTCAGTGCTTTTGGGAGATAATCATTACTTTTCAAAGATCCGTGCTTTGATGTGTCCCCCCTCTGCTTTTCGAATCCTTCCGCAGCCCCTGATGTCAGCCGTTTTTATTCTGTCCATCAGGTAGTCTTAATCGGCAAATGGGAATAGACAATGTTGGTGCTGCATATCCTCGTCTTTCAAAGTACTCTCTAATTATTGCAGAATCTGAATGCCTAATTCCAGCCATTTGGATTTGAATTTGATTAAAACAGATCAAACATCATGAGGGTTGGCACAGCCTTATATGTGCGCCTTTGGTGATTACTTCTAATCTGGCAATTTCTGCTCTAATAAGGACACCTGAATTTGCACAAGAGCCTTTGTTTGATAATATATCACATAGGCAATTAAAGAGCCTATTTAGGGGGGCTTCAGCCCTCTTGTCTTTCATCTAATCAGCATTGAATTTAGCTGTCAGCACCCTAAAAGTCAGTGATTACATGATAGTTTGTGTTTACTGAAAACAGCGACATGTTATCTCACAGGTCATTTCACACTGAATCTTCCCCTTACTAGTCGTTAAACTTAAAAACATCAAACCTCATTAGACTGAAGAGAAAGGTCGCTCAAAAATTTAAATGGTGTCATTGTTTACTCACCCTCATGTCATTCCAAACCTGTATGGGGTTTTTTTCCCCTCAAAAAAGGCAGACAGAATCTTCATGTCACTCTCTTAGTAGAACCATTTAAATTCCCCAGAGAACCTTTCACTGAGCAGCTCTTAAGAACCATTTTTTTCTTAAAGGAATAGTTCACCCAAAAGTAAAAATTTGCTGAAAGTGTACTCCCCCTCAGGCCATCTAAGATGCAAATGAGTTTGTTTAATCATCAAAACAGATTTGCAGAAATTTAGCATTACATCATTTTCTCAGTGGATCCTCTGCAGTGAATGGGTGCCATCAGAATGAGAGTCCAAGCTGCTGATAAATACATCACAATAATCCACAAGTAATTCACACCACTCCAGTCCATCAATTAATGTCTTGTGAAGTGAAAAACTGCATGTTTGTAAGAAACAAATCCATTAAAATATTTTTAACTTCAAACAAGTCTATAATCTATTATATTGCTTTTTCCAGTGAAATGTCATCCCATCTGAATCAAAAGAGAAATATACACAGATCAAGCACTATATACAATTTTTAAAAAAAAGTCCTAACATTTCTAAACAAATATGTCTGTACATTTTAATGTGCGATGACTACGAGGGATGGACTTTTTCACTGGCGGAAGCATTATTATGGATTATAGACTCAAATTTTGGCAGAAGCAAGTTTAAAGTTAAAACACCTTAATGATGGATTTGTTTCTTACAATCATGCAGCTTTTCACTTCACAAGATATTAACTGAAGGGCTGGAGTCATGTGGATTACTTATGTGTTTATCAGTTGTTTAGACTCTCATTCCGATGGCACCCATTTACTGCAGAGGATCCATTGGTGATGCAATGGTAAATTTCTCCAAATGTGTTGCGATGAATTAACAAAATCGCCTACATCTTGGATGGCCTGAGGGTGAGGGTGAGTAAATTCTGAGTAAATCTTCATTTTTCTGTGAACTATTCCTTTAAGGCAGGAATATACTTCACAACCTTTAAAATTGGAACTGATTTTATGTCAATCATATACTGCATGATTTTCTGCAAAATGTGTCACCTCTGACAGCCCCATCCTTATTTGCAGGCTGGCTCTTACTTTCGGGAACAAGCGTTGACTCATCCAGACCGCAAAATCATGGCAAAAATCTGTGCATGTTTATTCAAGACTTTAGCATGTAGAGCATTTTAAAAATCTAAAGACACTTTTTCACTTGTGCAATGGACGTTTCCATGGAAGTTAGGTTCTTTGTAGAATCATAGATGCTAATAAAGATTAAAAGAAAAGAAAAGTTACCCTGTTAAAACAACCAGCATATATATGCTGGTTAGGTATGCTTTGAAGCATGGAAACTGGTTTTATAAGCTGGTGCTTAGTTGGTCATGAACTGGTTTAAGCTGGTTAGAAGCTAGTCCTGAGCAGAAGCTGTTCAGGGCCAGGATAAACCAGCTCAAACCAGCTTCCATGCTTCAAAACATACCTACCAGCCTTCTGTTTTTTTCAACAGTACTAAGTGGACTATCAAGCACCACAAATGTAGTTTACATGACCATATCATCTTTTTATGCTGTTTTCTGGCATCATTAGGTGCTGAACAGATGTGGTCGCAACAAATTGTTGTTTTGAGGGAAAATACTGCCATGAAATATTTCTAAATTAACGTCACACTAAGGGAGAGTAAATGAATATGGCAGATTTTTACATTTTTGTGAGAACTGTTACTGTAAAGTAATATAATTCTGAGTCACAACATCTTATCGCCCTTTATAAATCACCAAAAGCCTTCAGCCTGTGGCATATATACACAGTTTTTATGACTCAAACATAACTTTTTCCTTGAGATATTATGCTATTCCACTCCACATACACCTACGGCCTTTCCTGAATCAGAAAGCTTTTTATCAAGACTATAATGCTCTCAAGATTAATCTCTATTTCAATCTCATTTCAAAGTTGCAGCGAACGGGTGACACCATCCGAACGTTAGCATGAATCGTACAGTGACCCCAAAAGCGTATGAGATCAGACTTGCTAAATTTACTACCCTACTAAAGACAGGATGATTCTCTTGTGCTGCTCCTGCGGTCAACATATATTATTCAAAATAGGGATGTCCTGCTGAGTCCTGCGACTGCATGAGTGTGTGTGTGTGAGAGAGAGAGAGAGATAAAATGTTCTTGCTGTGAAAGCTCTCATCCCAGACAGCACACCCTGCGGGAGATGAAGGGAGAGATATAGAGGGTAAAAGAGAGAGAGAGAGAAAGGGAGAGGAAGAGGGAAAGGGAGTGATCGAGAGTAAAAGAGTGAGAGTGTCTAGGGAATGCAAAACTTGAACTAAAGTTAGCATTTTCTGTCCATTCTGATAAGTGCTCACCGTCTTGTGTGTGTGTGTGTGTGTGTGTGTTTGTTTTGGCCAGCTGGTCTAACCCAGATTGATGAGGAAAAGTTTGTGTCAGATGGAACATTGCTGAGTGGCCTGAAACTAACAAAGCAGTTTTAGCAAAAAAAATTTAGATTTTACATTTTAAAAAATAAAAAGATGTTTTGATCGATAAAGGGCCGCTCGTCGCAACCACTTAAAGGGACGCGGTGTAACTGAAGTCTGTGAATGAAAGAGCAAAGCTCGTCTTTGCTCTCCACAAGAGAAAAATCTGACTTTCTCATCATCTGCTTGTGTATACGGAAAGCCATCTCTTGTGGTCTTTGCGACTATAAAACTAGTCAAATCAGAGAAGAATGTAAGATAAGCATAAGAAATTAGAATAAAACTGGAACATGCCCGAAATTTACTACAGAACAGATGGCGTTTTCAAAAATATGGTGATAGTACAATGGAGAAAATTTGCAAAGTATCACGAACGCTAAATCAGTTTAAAGTCATAATGACTTTCAAAACCCATTTTAAATAGAGTAAAATAAATATTTACAAAAAAAAAATTACAAGTGGTTCTCAACGTATTTGACTACCAGCCCCCAGTTGTTCACAACATTTGACAGCCTCATGACCTTTTCTTTTTTTCTTTTTTTTCTTCTACTGGATAAGGATAAGGGTTAAAAATATTTTTACTCATAATCTCTACCCAATTTAAAGGGGTCCTATTATGCTCTTTTACAAAGTCTTGATTTTGTTTTGGGGGTGTACTAGAACAGGCTCTCATACTCATACTAGGTTGTTCGAAAAACACATTATTTTTCACATATTTTACATTATTACAACACCTCTCTCCCCAGTCTGGCATGAACGGATCAAATAGTTCCTGTATCAAATGAAGGCCCGCCTTCTGAAATACGAAATGTGCTGTGATTGGTTATCTGGGCCAGTGCGTGTTGTGATTGGCAACACTGGGTGCCTGGTTGGGAAATGTCACGCCCCTTACCATAGCCGCCTGCGAGCTTCAGTGTAAATATTGCGTCAATATCAAATAAATTTGAGCACGATTTAAACCCGGATGATTGTAAGCACTCTAAGTTCATCTGCCTTGGGAAAGCTAGCGTGTCTCCGACATAGTGATAACACTCGTTGCCTTCTCTAGTGCAGCTCAACCAGGTCTCATCCCATTCGTCGATATTTGTGATATCACAAATCCCGGAAAATATGCGTTGTAGTCCAAACGAGTCGTTCGTTGTAGTTTTTGAAAAGTGATTTCTGTTAAATAAAATATCTCCTTTTGGAGTGGACTTTGAGCTTTGTAACTTCGCAGATCTTTTTTATGCTCAAACAGCAACATTACAGACTAACTAAAGTTAAAAAACTGAAAAAGCATAATGGGACCCCTTTAAATGCAGATTACATTGCTTTAAATGATTTTTCCATGTCTAAAATCACACTACAAGCTCTAATCTTGATAAGAAATATCTTGATTTTTTGTTGTTTTGGCTTATTTTAATGCTTGATTTTACTTATTTTTAGATCATTTTAAATAATCAAATCAAGTCATATTGAGGCCCCCTTGGAAGTTTTGAAAAGTAAATTTTCCATTTTGATTTCATGTACATTATTTATATGCAGTTTATATATCAAATACAAAAACATGATGCTGTCTGAGAAGGCATCTTTTAGATACGGACATTTGTGCACAAAGATTCTGGTGATAAAAATAGGCTTTTGTTCACTCTGAGGTGTTTCTGAGAAGCAAGTAATTTCACAGAACCAGCCTCGGGGTCTCACTGTGTGTGTGTGGCAGAGATAGAGGCACAGACAGAGTTGCCCTCAGACAGAAGTGATAATATATCGAAAATGCTCCGGGGCTGGGTCTCACAGACCATTCAATACATGAGAGGAACCAAAGTGTTTGTGTGTTTTCAAGTGGAACACGGCCAAGATGGACGAGAAATCTCTGGGTGGGAGAGAAAGAGGAAGAGAGGAACATTTAAGGGATACGAGAGGGGCTGTATTTGGGTTAAAGGAATAGTCACCCAAAATAATCCAAATCCAAAAATAGACATACAATCTTTCTGATTTTACATCTTCTGATCTTTTCTATACAATAAAAGTAAATGGAGCAGCCAAGTTAAAAAAAAATTGCAAAACTGCACAATGAAAGTAATTCATATGGGTTGAATGATATATTCTAATGATACATTTGTGATGAACAGACCAAAATTTAAGTTGTTTTGCTTGAAATCTCTCTGGTGGCCTTCAAATCTCATTTAAAGGAATAGTTGTTTACCCAAAAATGAAAGTTTGCTGCAAATTTACTCACCGAGGCCATCCAAGATATAGATTAGGTTATTTTTGTTTGCCAATATCGGGGCAGATGTGGAGAAATTTAACATTACATCACTTGTAAGTAATCCTCGTGCCTGGCCAGTGCACAGGAACCAACCATAGAAATGTTGTAAGAGGAATGAGGGTCGGACAGGGGAGAGCGTGGGCAATTGTGGGGGAAAGGATGCATGTGAATAAAACAACGGGAACCAAATACAAAACAAGTAGAAAGGCAAACATTTATATAAGTTGCACAAAAAAACGATCAAGTAACGAATTCCACGCTATACTCAGCGTATATAAGAGCTAAGCAATCTTAGAAAAAGGGGTCGTTTTATTACACTCGGCTTTTCACTTTGTGTGAGTTGAGTGGATTAGTTCTGGATTATTGTGACGTTTTTATCAGCTGTTTGGACTCTCATTCTGACGGCACCCATTCACTGCAGAGGATCCATTTGTGAGCAAATCCTACATTTCTCCAAATCTATTCTGTTGAAGAAACAAACTATGTACATCTTGGATGACCTGACACTAAGTACATTTCCAGCAAATGTTCATTTTAAGGTGAACTATGCTTTTAAATATTACTTGGGCCTATTCCTGTAACTATTCCCACTGAGCTTGACAGACTCATTCACGTTGTAGAAAATAATAGGAAATAATTTTTGTTGTAATTTTCATTATATTCTGCCTAACATCTCCTTTTGTGTTCGACAGAAGAGAATCATTCAGGTTTCGAATGACATGAGGGTGAGTAGATGATGGCACAAGTTTCATTTTTGTGGTGTGCATTATTAAGTGTTTGATGTGTATTACAGACAGGCTTCTACAATACACATTTATTTCTCTCTCATTCCTTCTCCTCCTCTCTCTCTCTTTTCCTCAACCCACTCATGAAGCTTTGTTTGTGATTTTTCTCATTCAGCAGAGCACCAGTGAGCTCATCTTCTATTTCTAATCAGAGAGACAGAAAACCACCTTGTATTGACCTTTTTCACGCCAAAACTACTTTCAAAAGATGCTCTTATCTCATTTACACACAATCTCTGTCGACAAGACGCGATCAGCAAGAGCAATTTGGTGGTTTTGACGGATTTGATTTTCCATGCTCTCGTCGTCACGCTTCTTTGTGTTGTTAACGGCTGCCCCCTAGCGGTGACTGCTCGGCATTACGCCACAGAAGATAAAAACAGCCTCGGTTTCTCTTCGCTAGGAAGGATAAATATTACTTCTAGATATGTAACGTGTTGCTATGGCGATGGGCTCACGGTCCTCTTTACTGAGAAGCGAAGATGATTCGGAGGACAGCAGCGTAAAGGAATGCGGAGCCGATGACAGTGTATGGTGAGCGGCGGACTGTTACCATAGAAATAGGGGATTGAAGCGCACGCGCGCAGAGCGTCGACGCTTATTTTATCAATGAGAGGAATGGGTTCAACAGAACAACACAAAAAGAAAAGTGTGTTGAATTTAAGAACATCTTAAAGAGATAGCTCACCCAAAAATGAAAACGGTCATAACGGTCGTTATTCACTCGTTTACTGAGCAATGGGATGGGCAGTGTTGCCGACTCATTTTCAGGGGAAGTTGCTAAAGGAAGGTTGATTTGTTGCTAAATGATGTTGTGATGATTTTGCGTGGTGACGTCATTACGTAATCACGATGCAAAATTGTGTCAAATCTCAGCAAAAACACATATATATGTTATATATGTTCATTTAGATTGGTTCGTAGCCATATAAATGCATAATATAATATTAAAATCTAAATAACTGTTTTTAAATCGATTGAATTATCGAAAACGTACACATTTTTGAACGATTACAATTTAAGTTTATACTTTAAAGCAGTTTATTAGTAGTTAGTTAGTATGCTGCACTCTAAGAAAAGTAAAAAAAAATAATGCACAATCTACTGTGTTAATATGAAGGAATTTTCTGGATTGATTTTTCCACAGGTTTTTGTACCTGCATTTTTAATTACGCATTGTATTTTGTGTTTTCGGGTTACAACGGATAATGTCCTGGAAAATTGCTAGCACCTTTTCCATTTTTCTGCATATTTTTCTTACAGTGTAACTCATCAACAATCGCAGGTACAAGCTACTAACAAAGTGTCTCATAAATGAAAAATAACAGTATTCAATTATTATTATTATTACTATTAAACAATTGCAAATAGCAGCTAACTTAATTCCTGTAACGTGTGTACTGCTAGGCATCTTTGGTTTCCTCTTTTTGTGTAATTGAAATGGTAAATTGTGCCTTTTTATCGTTTGAGTCACTTATCAAAAGATGCTAAAAGCTGCCAAATAAATAAAAAAAAATAGCTAAATTTGTTGCTAGGTGCTTTTGGAGAAAAAGGTTGCTAGGGTAGTCTAAAAAGTTGCTAAATTTAGCAACAAAATTGCTAAGTTGGCAACACTGGGGATGGGCGTATCGATCCGAAGTATCGATATATCGATACTGACGCGAGTATCGAAAGTATCGATACTCAAACAAAAAATATCGATACTACGGTGTGTTTATTTAGCCGTGATTTTATTTAACAAAAAAAATAATGCGTATATGCATTGAATTGGACGAATAACCTTTGTTAGCGAGTAATTGTGTAGGATAGAACTATTTTCCTGCTCATCTGAACACACGCAAATGTTGCAAGACAGAACCAATCCATCACAGAGAGCGTTCACTCACTTCTACATGTGAAGTGTGTGCATTCAAACAAATGCAAACAGATACTTTTCCCAAAAGTATCATAAGAAAGCATTAAAGCTTTTGGGAACGGCAGCCCTGAACAATGCTTATCAGAGGACAGAAGGACAGAGTTATTTCACAATAAACAAACTGAAATAGTAGCCTACATAGTTTGTGCAATTACAGTTATTATTTAAATCGAACGTTGAAAGATAATATAGATCATGTTCTATTCTGTAATGTTAATAGCAATGCATGCAACAGCCGTTCACTGGCAGTGCCTTATGAAAATTAACCATGGTTTTACTAAAGTGACCATAGTTCAACTCTAGTATTTGTAGATTCGAATCATGTGTAAACAAAAAACATATTTGAACCATGTGTAAACAAAAATATAAACTAAGTTACAATTAAGGCGTATTGAATGTTAAAAATGCATTTAAAAAAAGTTAAGTGGTTATCATTACCCATTTTACTCTTAATAATTTAATAAATGCCATAATTTCAAAGTTTAGTTCAGAAGTATCGAATCGGTATCGATATCGACGATACTGCCTTGAAAAATATCGGTATGGTATCGAAAACAAAATAAGTGGTATCGCCCATCCCGTTTTGTGAACCGATTCAATGGAATGTTCCGGACTGGATATCATGATTTTCAGTCAGCAGCATTTTGACTGTCTAGCCAATCTTATGACTCCAGAAAACATAGAAAATATAATTTTTATACAGAATTTAAAAAAAAAAAGTAAATTCTAATTAATGTATTTAGTAACGAATATAGTGCACAAGTATGCTTAATAGTTTAGAATAATTTTGAAATCTTTAGTCATTGCCACTGCATGGATAGGAAATCTAGAAGATTTCAAAATCTTTGTCATTTTAATTAGCCTACTTTTTATGGCACTGGTGGCAAAAATTATATGGTAAACAAATAATACCATAGTTTAATTTTTGTGACTACTGTATATTTATATTACATTAATATGGGATCTTTTTCTGTTAAGTTCATGAAGCAGCTTTTTGAAACTCATTCTGTGAAATAATTGTCATTGTAGACATATTATAGAATTTATTAAACAATAAATTTAGATGAGTATAAAATCTAAAAGTTACAAAACTTAAAGCGACAGTTTACCCCGAAATAAATTTTTACGCACTAAATTGTTTTTCCAAAACTAAATGATTTTCTTGTGTGAAACATAAAATGAGAGAAATATCCTTTTCCCACCCATTTTTCACAAAAAAAAAAGTTCATTTGGCAATGAACATACTTAAAAAATATATTTTGTGTGTGTGCTGTAAGAGAAGAAATGCAGAGTTTCTAAACCAAGCTGTAAATGACTATTGTCATTTTTGGGTGAACTATCCCTTTAAGCCTATATAAATTAATTGTATAAGGGAGTGTTTTTCTTAGGTGACTTGCCACCATTTTAAGTTATTACTATTTTAATGGTACTGTGGTTCTGTATGTCACAATTATTAAAAGTATTCTTCTAAAAAAAATTTTGAAAAAAAAAAGCCGTTTAAAATAGTTTAGGATGGAGTATAGCACGTCACACGGTTGACACAGCTTGACACAACACCTGCCAAACACATTTCAACAGCTCTTTAAAAAAAAAAATAAAAAAAATAAAAAATTTGAGAATTGTCACCGATTTGACATTCGATTCTTCCAGTTCTGTCCACACAACTTATTTCTTTGCACTTTCAAGTTCTATGAAACCCCATTAACTGCCCTTTATATTTCCAGGATGTTGGGACACGAAATGTAAGAACAAAAATTGTTGGATTGTAGCTAGTATTGTGAGGCCATATAGCATCTCCAGCCTATGGAGGCACATTCACGGAGTGTTCAAACACAGCTGAACACATGGGCACAAGCAATCATTTTGAAAGCGTTGCTGTTGGCAGCTGTTCTTCACAGATTGTCAAAGGAACAGTAACAGATTGTACTTTTGATACAACAGAATGTGCATTCAATATATTATCATTTTAATCTAGTTTAAGGATAAAATCCTATTTGGTCACAAATGTGACTCAGATGACAAAGGTAGCAGAAAGAGAGGAAGTTAAAAGCTTGATTTCTTTAATGCAAGAATCATTATTGTACATTAACAATTCAATGGTCTCTGCACAGCTTTTTTTACAATATGTACCACAAGTCTATGTCAGCACCTACATGTATTTACATTACATAATGTTACACTGGAGACAAAGGTGCTGGGGAAAAGAGTGACGAAAGAGGACGAGTGAAAAAAGATGGATGCTCAGGAAGAATGAAGGGAAATTATTGAAGAAAAACAAGAGTGATTGAGAGATGTGCATGACAGCGGACGTATGGCTATCACAGCACTTGTGCCTGCTGCTAGAGCAGAATTAAGAGAAGGCAAACAAAGAAAGAAAAAATCATGAATAACATTGTCAATAATATTAAAATAAAACTTTTGTTGCTTTTCAAAGCCGCAGCGTGGTAATTGAGAGCTGGGGCAGTGACAGGTGCTGGAGGAAGGGGCAGGTACCACACAAACAAAACTCATCAGTCGTTCACTCACACGCATCAAGTACTTGTACACACGCGCAATCACACAGACACTGCTCATTATGTTGCGAACATGCACACAAAAATGTTTTCTCGTTTCCTGCTTCGATCGCATCTCAGTTCAGCCATAACACAACCTTACACACACACACACACACACACAATCAACTCACGCAGCAATATAGTGAATGACGGTTGTGTGTTTGTCGACAGGATCCTATGGAAGGCACTTAGCCTCTGCACTGGGGAAAAACAAAAAAAAAAAAAAAAAAAACACCGTCTCCCTCCGATCACCTCAACTGGGCTCTGTAGACCAATCAGAGAATGTGCTGGGCTGTGGTGAGCACTGTTACTGGCTGCTTTTATTTCCTGGTCTGAATAAAGATGGGAGGATGACTGAGGAGTGGCATTTTATTCACGTATTTCGCAGTTGTTGTTGTTGTCATCATTTTCTTTTTCTTAAGAGCTCAGATCATCCTATTGCGTTTGTGAGTGGGCGAGTCTGTTATGACATCATTGCACTGGGCGGAGCTTCGTTTCCGAGTTCCATTGTCGAGGTGGAGCGCCATCTCCTCGGCAATGAACGTGTTGAGATCCACATCGTGGAGACCGTTTCGGCGGCGACTGGGGGCGGAGCTGGCACTCAGGTGTGTAGGTGAACCTGGGGCTCCGGAGCGCATACTGATACTCGCCATGGCTCCGCTTAGACCTTCAACACACACAGGTAGGAAAACAAATATGAAATACAGATGACTTAACATACATTTCACAACCCCTAATCAAGACAACAAAAGGCAACATGCTACCACTATATATTCAAATTTGCAACATCTAATCAAAAATTGTTGTTGAAAATAGTCAGAAACTCATAACCCTGCACCCACATACATATAATAATTCCCAGCAATTTGAATTAAATAGTGGGAACAAATTCTTCATTTGTGGCCCCGACTAAGCAAAAACTTGGAGTAAATTAATAAATGAAGGGAACCATTACGTATTTGTGGCCCGCATACCATATATTATTTGCCTGAAATGTCCTGTGCCGGGGCCTTGCGGTCTAGTTGTGTGCTCGGAAAACCTTTGTCAGTGACATTTTGCTGTGATGTTCCGTACTATTTCTATGAACAAAAAGTATTGTGCACAATACGAAGGCTCCAGAGTGAGATGCAGTGAAAAAGTGTACATCGCACATGCCAAAGGAAAGCACTTTTATTACTATATTACCGCTTCAAAGATATTGCTAGACATGTTCTTGTCGTTCAATACAAGGAGGGGTTTGAGATCTTCCATACTACATACATATATTCATATCTATAATCTATCAATTCTATCATATATAGCACATCACCATGCAGAGCAATGGCCTCCCTGAAAGTCTGCAGGTTCCTGGTTCTACAGAGGAACTTGTCCCTCTAGGACGTGGGTCTGCTTTGGCGACAACCATTGCAAGTCTTTGCGGAGCCCTGGAGCTACTGTCGGTGGTGCTTTACCACAGAGGGCCTGATCATCCTCACGGCGAATCGTCCGCTCCTTTTCTTCACCCATGCCAAGGACATCTTTGTTTTCGTCTTTCTGATGACCGCTTGATACCCACTCAGCTTCCGCGCATCCGGGACCCCATACACAACCGCCATACACTCTGCAGCTACTCTCAGGGATATGAAAAAAAAAAAAACAACCAAAAAAAAACTGCATGAGTATTGTCGGTATGTATGGAAGGAATCAGCCCAGCTGCATCAATGTCTCCTAGTGTTTTATTCCCAACAATGCAATCTCATTTAAAAATTCTAATAAGGCTTTTCATTTCAGAAATTGTTATATGGCATTAAGCAGAGAGCAACGATTTTATGTGAAGAAACAGAACAGCAGGTAAATTATTGCTGATAATTAAAATAGGAAGCTTTTAATAACATAATTACGTAAATGTTACATCATCAACTTCCAAAGCAATTGCGCAACACCATTCATTTTCATTCTGCCAGAAACAGCAGCATCATCTCCTCAGAAACAGCAGCCACATTTCTTCAATATATTATTTTCAATCCATAATAGGCAACAAATAATTCGGCTCAACCATAACTGGCAGGCATGAAGATGAGTTTCAATTGACAGGGTTTCCATTGCCAGGCTGGAACCAGGTTGAAATGAATTATATGCTTACAATCTTGAGATAGGGTGCATGAAATGATTCAAGACTAGAGGAGATAAAATCTCACCACGGTGTTTATAAGAAAAATGAGGGGGGTTTAGAAAATACAGACTTGAACCGAACAATTTCTTGTTCAGTCAAAGTTCAAACTGTGAACTTCCACACTAAACTTTTGATTGATAAATACTAGTGCTGTGTTCGATACATCGATTTGACGATACGAGTATCGATACAGCTGTCTCAGTATCGATAACGCTATTTGAATACAAGAACACCATTTAAAAAATTTAAATTTGAATTGATCAAATCGCGGGGCAGCGCTAAAAAGTTTGTCTGAGCACACGCAGCGTGATCTAGTGACTAAATGTGTATTTTTTTTTAAACGTAGAGGGTGTGTTGATTTGTGCAATGATAACCTACCAGCAATGTAAATAAATTTTTTTATATATTAGAATAAGTACATTACAATATAAATTTATTAGAACGAGTACATTATTTATGGGCTTAAAAAACAAGATGCAAACAATCAGAATATTGTACCTGGTGGTGAGTTCCCAATGTAAACATGAAACATATGCCATTTCCCTATATTGTTTACTGGTGGACCTTTTTTGGAGCCCTTCATACGCAAGAGGTCAACCTGCCTGCTCTGCCAATCGTTAATTGCAAACTATGATTATAAGGCGGTGCGAGTATCGAATCGCGACTTGATACGTTGCTATTCCTAATCGCAAAGGGCCCCCCACGTGTTGGAACCCGCGATAAATGTACTCTGGTTCCAGAGCATATGCATACTGCCAGCCTTGAGTTGCATCTTACTTGCCCTGGCCAAGAGTTTAT
This sequence comes from Sinocyclocheilus anophthalmus, assembly GCA_018155175.1. NCBI lineage: Eukaryota > Metazoa > Chordata > Actinopteri > Cypriniformes > Cyprinidae > Sinocyclocheilus > Sinocyclocheilus anophthalmus. The sequence continues at coordinate 314,280 of JADLZN010003702.1, forward strand.
CGCACCTCCGTTCCTCCCAATCACAATGCTCTATCCAACGGCTAAACCCCACCATTAAAAAAACAGAAACCAACCTGGTCACGCGGACGGTAAAAGAGACGAGTGTGATTATGTTTGCGTTCCCTACTTGAAGTAGATCGATAGTTAGGTCAATTAAAACTAAAGAAAATCTTATGTAACTTAAGCTTCGAAATGACAGACAACTAACAAAAAAGGTAATTTGCAAGAGCTGAGTCACAGCGCATATCAAGAGCTCCCTTATCGGTTCTGTTTTCAGTACTGGAGAATAAAAGATACATTCTTGGATGTTTTTGTTAGTACATGAACGTTTTCTTACACATTTTTATCTCCCCAACAGATTAATTTGAATAAGGTTATGATGCATGTTTGCTATTCCCAGTTCAGAAGAGTGCACACACAGCCTGTGTCTGTGAATGTTTCTCATATTCGCTCCTCTCTGCCCCACGCGGTGCGAATCCCGGGTCACGGACGAGCCGTTCATGCTTGCAGCACTCACAGCCTGTCTCGTAATGCTCGTTTATAATCGCACCCGGCTCCGCACCGCAAGTCTCAACGAGCGCATCTGGCAGTATGGATGAGGCTTGACGCACGCGCGCAACCTGTGTCGACTCGCGCCTGGCTCCGCTTTTAAAACAAGTGTAAATTCAGTCTAACTGCTTTGCTATTTTCACTTGGATGAAATGAAACATTCAACATTTTCCACTTGCTCTTAAAATGAATAAATCAATGTAACACTTTAATAATTGACTTAAGAAATACAGTTCTTTATTTATAAAAATAAACAAATATTTTCTGTGAAATTAAGTTAATTCTGTAAAAGTAGTTATACCATTTATAATCTTGCCTGCTGAAAAAAAACAATATAACTTCTCCCAAAACACAATAAAACATTTTATGGATTTCAGGGTTATAATTGGAATTTGTTTGGTTTTAATGTATATTATAATGGTGTCTATTTGATGGATTCTGTTGGTGGGGTGTAATCTGGCAGATGGTAACCAATAGAACAACAGTAATTCCTATTGGAAAAATGCTCAAAACAAAAAGGAATTTTGTAATGGTTTAATTGGAAACCATAAGAATTTCTGTGATGGTTTCTATTGTTTTTTTTTCAGCAGGTTAATGATACCCATACTGTGCTGCACATTATTGAGCTGAAGCTTGACTTTGCAATTTTAAAATCGCAAATCAAATCGCAATACCTGTCAAAAAAAATCGCAATTAGATATTTTCCCCAAATCCCACAGCCCTAATATATGCAGAGTTGAATAAACACTGTTTTACTAAATTCTTCCTGAGTGAAATTCCAGTGGCAGTCCTGTTCGTGATATTCGGTGACTGTTGCTGGTGATACCAAGCCCTAATAATCAGACATAGTTGAGCAGGCGTCAAAACTGAACTGATCACGTCCCTATATGCTTTCGACACTTCTCACAATGGGATAACTTGCTAAATCATCATATGTAGGCATGATCTCCAGTAAAAACGGAAATAAACACACACCTCCCTGTTCCTCACAGGTCCTAGAGTCAAATCATCCACATGACACATCTGACAACCTCCCCACAACATCATCTCTCATTACCCCAATCAAACAGACAAACGTCTGAATGATGACTCAAGTTTTGCTAACAGACAATACCGTACACATGTCGGTGATGAGTTTAAGGTCTCGTAACTGCAATCTACTAACACCCTATCTCTAGGCTTTTTAATAAACTGGTCCCTCGTACAATCAATCAAATTCTGTCTGAAGAGCAGAAATAAATCCATAGGCAGTAAGAACTGCCTTTTGGCCGTGTGCTAGTCTCAAATGTATGAACAACCTACTAAACACTGTTCAACAGCTATTTTTTCATAATATATGGGGGGGGTACTTTGTTCTGTTGTTCTTTCTGCATGTTACAAAATGTGTCTTATTTGTGAAATGAGTGGTTGAATTGCTCACTTAACTGATTTATTAGAAAACACTGTTTCTGTCACTGTTTTAGAAAACAACCCTTTCACACTTATTCTATTTTGTTGTAACCGAGATTGATTCACATGACGGACAAACAAACTGAACAAACAGCACATCGTTCGCTAGCTACTTATTCACGAATAAGCTGCCTTGCCAAAGCTATTGGTTTGTGCTACAGTTAAAGGTGCTGCATGTAGGATTGACACCGAGTGGCTGAACTAATAAGTTCGCCAAATATTAAGGTATTTTTTCCACCCAGCCCTCCCTCCTCCGACTGACGCATCCTCAGGTTGCCAGATGTGACGAAAACACTACCAACTCGTGCACTTGACCTATGATTAAATGCCTGTGTTATTTCCAACAACGGCAAACCTGGGGTGCCAAAATACAATTGGGTAAACTGGCAGTAGGGCCTTTCGCACCGCAGGAACCTTTTCATAGTACCAAAAACTCATTTGGGTGAACTGCCGCCCTTGTTTGATTGTTTTTCACACCGCTGGAACTGGGGGTAAAAAAAAAAAAAAGCCCCGATTTTAGTACCGGACTGCCTTTTTCGAGAACCAAATTAGCTCCTACTCCGGAGCAGGGTCTAACCAGCACAACTGGTACTAATCGTGACGTAAGTAGACATTGACTGGCTAAACGCGTATGAAAACGCCCTCACCCACTATGATTTAAAATGCTGTGTAAACATATTGTAAACATTGTCAACTTATTTCGCAAGTATGGAGAACAGCGATAGATGGACGGACGCTGAAGTTCAGGCACTTGTAGCAAATGTAGCACTGCCAGTTGTCGTTGGAGATTCTTAGTCCTCCTTGGCATTCTTTCAATTGCTTTACGTATTCGTCGACTTTCCATGTCCATTATTGTCAAACCCGCGAGACACAACAAAAACACAGCTCCGATCACAGCGTCCTCAATCCTCCTGTTGTTAACGTTGTTTTTATTTGTTTCTGTTGTTGAACGCCGCGCACAAATCACGTCGCTGTCGACCGGCTTACGTCACTCCCTAGTACACACTGTCTGTGCGAATGCAACCCTTAAAGTTACTGTTAATAGTGGGTGGTGTCGGCGGGGGGCAAAATCGTCCCAGTACTTTAGTACCGGACATTTAGTTCTGGAACTAAAGCGGTTCGAAAGGCCCTATTGGTCACAAACCAAAACAGAGACTGACATTCCGGTCCGGAACGCACATTTTCAAAGGAGAATAACTGATGTAGCATTGTTTTTCAGATAAACAAGCATGTTAACTTAGCATTTTTCTTAAATATCTGCAAACATATTATGGTATTTTTATTCTTTAGTAGAGTCAAAAACTTACATATAGCACCTTTAAGGCTAATTCACACCAATGATGACAGCTGTAACAATAACTACAAAGTTATAATTTTAAGTTCTAAAATAATCATTCTAATTTTATGAGACCACAGAAGACCACAAATAGAACAATAAAATGTTGAGGAACGATACCACTGAAATCACTTTCAGAACTATTTTTTTTTCTCCATATGATGAAATGAAAAACTTTGCCCCATTGAGGGAATCGACCGACTTAAAAAAATCTCAAGCAGTTAAAGCGACAGGTGACAACTGAAAAGTGTGCTTATAATAAACAGAGTGCTACCGCTGGTCCTGACACTGGTATGGTATGTATTGGTTTGGACACTAATAGTTTTTTTCTTAGGCTACGTCCACACGAAGCCAGAGCTTTCCCTATCTAATCTTTTCTTTGCCCATCGTCTCAAGAAATATCTGCGTCCACACGAAACCACAAAACCAACATAAAACGATGTAGTATACATGCCAGATCCGTATGTGGCGCTGTAAAGGGGCGGTCACACTAGACTTTGAACATGCAAAATTTTTTCGGACGCCGATGCGAATATGGGCGGGAGCAGGATATGACATCACGCGCCAAGGTTTCCCCTCAGTTATCACAACATGGATTCCGATGTGCTAGTACTGTGTCTTTTGTGATGGCGTCGAAAGCGTCTGGAAAGGAGAAGGCTGTGGGTTCACTCTATTCTACAGACTCGGAATGAGCGGGGAGAGTTCCATTCTTTAATTCAGGAGCTTCGGCCGGATGAGGACCGCCACAAAGAGTACTTTCGGCTCTGTCATATTTTATTACAATTTTTTTAAACTATGGTGAATAAACTGTATTAATGAATGAAAAGTTCAAGGTGTCTGAATAAATGTCGGTTTGACTGTACATATATATTACATTTTTAAGTGATGTGCTTTAAGTTTTATAAGTTCTTGAGGTGTGCAAAATTAATTTAAAAATGATTCTGAAAATATAAATATAAAATAACGAACAACATTAAGTAATTTAATAATAATACACTTGTGTAATAGTACTTATATGTACTCTCTTCTCTATATATAGTGGGTACGGAAAGTATTCAGACACACTTAAATTTTTCACTCTTTGTTATAATTGCAGCCATTTGCTAAAATCATTTAAGTTGTCATTTTCTTTTCCTCAATGTACAACAGCCACCCCATATTGAACAGAAAAACAACAGAATGGGTTGACATTTTTTCATATTTATTAAAAAACGAAAAACTGAAATATCACATGGTCCTACGTATTCAGACCCTTTGCTGTGACACTCATTTATTTAACTCAGGTGCTTTCCATTTCTTCTGATCATCCTTGAGATGGTTCTACACCTTCATTTGAGTCTAGCTGTGTTTGATTATACTGATTGGAAGCCACACACCTGTCTATATAAGACCTTACAGCTCACAGTGCAGGTCAGAGCAAATGAGAATCATGAGGTCAAAGGAACTGCCTGAAGAGCTCAGAGACAGATTTGTGGCAAGGCACAGATCTGGCCAAGTTTACAAAAAAAATTTCTGCTGCACTTGAGGTTCCTTAGAGCACAGTGGCCTCCATAATCCTTTAAATGGAAGATGTTTGGGATGACCAGTACCCTTCCTAGAGCTGGCCGTTTGGCCAAACTGAGCTATCGGGGGAGAAAGGCCTTGGTGAGAGAGGTAAAGAAGAAACCAAAGATCACTGTGGCTGAGCTCCAAAGATGCAGTCGGGAGATGGGAGAAAGGTGTAGAAAGTCAACCATCACTGCAGCACCTCCACCAGTCAGGGCTTTATGGCAAAGTGGCCCGACACATGAAAGCCTGCATGGAGTTTACTAAAAAACACCCTTAAGGACTCCAGATGGGGAAACTAATAATTCTCTGGTCTGATGACAAGATAAACTTTTTTTGTTGGCCTTAATTCATAAGCGGTAATGTTGGAGAAAACCATCCACTGCCTCCACACCATGGTCCCCCAATACAGGTCCCCAAAAGTGAAGCATGGTGTGGCGCAGGCCATGCCTGTGGGGGTGTTTTTCCGCTGCCGGACAGGACGATGGTTCAACGAGGGAAGATAAATTCCGGCCAATTGTACAAGGGATTATTCTGGACGAAACCTTCTCCATAGTGGGCCAGGAGCGCTCAGTGGTCGCCGTTGGGTGCGCGGAAGTGTTTTTACCTTCCAACAAGACATGACCCTAAGCACACAGCTAAAATAAAAAAGGAGTGGCTTCACAACAACTCTGTTACTGTTCTTGAATGGCCCAGCCAGAGCCCCTGACTTAAACCCAATTGAGCATCTCTGGAGAGACCTAAAATGGCTGTCCACCAACGTTTACCATCCAACCTGACAGAACTGGAGAGGATCTGCAAGGAGGAATGGCAGAGGATCCCCAAATCCAGGTGTGAAAAACTTGTTGCATCTTTCCCAAAAAGACTCATGGCTGTATAAGATCAAAAGGGTGCTTCTACTAAATAATGAGCAAAAGGGTCTGAATACTTAGGACCATTTCAGTTTTTCTTTTTTAATAAAATCTGCAAAAATGTCAACAATTCTGTTTTTTTCCTTCCTCTCAATATTGGGTGCTTTGTGTACATTAATGAGGAAAAAAAATTAACTTAAATGATTTTAGAAAATGGCTGCAATATAACAGAGTGAAAAATTTAAGGGGGTCTGAATACTTTCCGTACCCACTGTATATCGTCTGTTCCTGTTTCCATTGACGCCGCGAACCATGCAGCTTCTTTTTTTAATTAGATTTTTATAATCTTTTAAAGATGTATTATATAAAATAGGACGCTGCACTACGGCTAAAATTAGCGCTTCCTCCATTTTTAAATTTCTGCACAGAGAGGTCACGCAGTGACGTATCGATCTTCTACTGGTCACACGTCTTCACGTGATGCGAATTCGCAGGTCAGAGTTCACCAGACTTGAAACTTTGGAACGCAACAACACTTTTCACATGAGCTTGCGTTTCCGGTCTTACGCATTCGCATGCGTATGAATGGAAGTCAATGGAACGAAAAGTGCAGTGTGACCGCCCCTTAATTCTGCCACAGATACACTAAAAACAGAGAAACGCCTTGGACTATGCACACAAATTGCACGCGGTATACAAAAGAACATGGAACAATACATTTATTAATCTGTGTTAATGTTAGTTAATAAAAAGTCAACCATTCAGTGTTTGTTTTTGTTGCCTGTTAACGTCGAGCGGTGTCCCTGAACTATGGTCGAGACTGGGCTTATGAACGTCATCGTTTCAGAAAATATACGGATTGGCTGTCCACACAAAAACGCAAGTGCAGCGTTATCAGATTTATCCACTCTGGGACCCAGTTTCAAAAAAATATCGGTTTCACTCACCCAAAACGCCGGATCCGTGTGGACGAAACGCCTACACGATACAAAATGTATGTGTATTCAGCTAAACACGTCTCCGTGTGGACAGGGCCTTAATGTGAATAGGCTTGTTGTGTTTAAAAGCAGGAATGACTTTAAGTGAACGAAAGATGAGTGTGATAAAAAGACTCATTTGAAAACAGCAATATGTTCACAAACAAAACAATTATTACAGTAAACAGTCCAATTAACAACGAACCACAAACTGTCACCTAAAATGCAACAGTGTGTTAAAAAAAATTCTCAGCTTACCTTTGTATAGGTTAGTGACAGCAGTTGCAGCATTTTGAAAGGGAACCCATAAGGAAAGCCCCTGTTGTTGACATACTCTATCTGAGGGAGTGAACAGACAGGAAATGTTTACATTGCAAGTGTAGATACATAATTTGTCGTCTTAATGAGACATATACGTTTAGCCACTGTGTTTAAAGTCGGTCAAGAAAACACCCAAGACAACTAAACCAACATCAGCTTTATATTTAGTACCTTAACAGCCTCTCACACCGGCTGTGTGTCATGAGATAGTGAGCTACCTACTTTAAACAGCACTTTTGGGCAGCATAAGCGCGCTTGGAATGTTCTAAAAGCGTCTATGATGACCATAAGTGTGGTCTACATAAGCAGCTCTCTATGTTTTGAGACACAGCCATTAATTACACGACGTCTAAATTTGATATGTAGCAAGATGACTCTACGCCATTTTGTTGAGTAGCTTTAGTGTATCTGATTGTACCGGGTTGTCCAAACCACAACTTTGTGTATGAATACGTGTACTCGCAAATTAAACCGGTTGTATAGTGTTTTATCTATTTAATAACAAATATGAACAAAACAAACTCTAGCACAACAACTCACAATCTTTAAACTTAGCCTGCTAATCCTGCCTTCGCCATTTTGTTTCGCATAGTATTATTATTGTTAAAGAATAATCACACGTTTTCATCAGTTCATATAGTTTGTATTCCTAGATCTTTTTCTCAACATACACGACGTCTGAGTTCATAACAGAGGAGTTTTCGTTCACAAATCGAGTTATTTTCATCAGATGAACTCCTCCCTGCACTTCGCCATTTTGTTTTGCTGGTAGACAACCAGCTGGGTGACGCTTTATACACCCTTAAAATATCGTGAAAAACGTTTAAATGTACTGTAACTAGTTTTATCAATAAATAAAGACGGGTAACCGGTGACATTTCTGGATAGTGTCCTCACAGAAACTGATCTGTGTCTCAGTTTACGCTGCTCGTCTGCCACTTAGCAATCAATGCTAATCTGTAAACGCCACCGACCTTCAAAACAGTCAAATAAGGGGCCGAAATAATCTTAATTGAGCCCTAAATATGTACTTTATTGTAAAACAGCTCCTCGGCATCTTAATTAGGTCGCATTAGATTTAGTTTGGTGGCTATCCGTTGAGCTTATGAGTTAGTGTCCTTTGTTTGGCAGTGTCAGCTAGCCAGCTAAGGCTAGCTCTCAGTGACATTTTATTACATATTTCGCACCTTTATACAGTTGTGCGACGGCGGTGGCGGAGTTCTGGAAGAGATGCCAGAGTTTTTGTTGGCTCTGCTCGGTCTCCTCCTCGCTCGGTTCCTCTTGCTCGGCCTCGGCTAGGCACTGCCGCTCCCATTTGGAGAACCAGTGCTCGGGTCCGTGTTCCTGAATCTCCGCTTCCCCCTCCTCCTTTTTCTTCTCCTCCATGGCTACAAAAACACTTAAACCGTTGCTGTAATGTTCTAACGTTCGCTTAAAAAGTTATCCGTGGTGATTAAACCCGGCCGTGGTCGATTGTCGGCGGCGGCCTCATCGACAGCTGTTAGTTTACGTCTGCATCGCGAACGGTGCTTGCACTTCTCCGCCACACAGTCGAAGAAAACAACTTAACGTTGCCGAGACTCAAACCCCGCCCTCTTGAATTATGCTCGACGCCGATTGGCTACAGAAACGCAGGGGGCGTGGTTTGTCGTCAACGGCTCAACTGTTCATTAGATGCGTCAACTGTCTGTCATCCGTCACGGAGCGACAATGAATGAAGACACCGCCCCTGTTTATGTGAACTGCCACTCCAGTAGCCACACCAAATACTTGAGCCTCAAGTAGACTGAATGGGAACGCAAGATTGCGCAAGTCCATAATGAGTCCCTATTCATGCAGCGAGTATCCTTTACAAAATATTTTCCTGTTGCTCTACTGTTCATTACAGTAGGCGTCTGTTAAACAAAGAAGGGATTTTGATTATAATTTATACAGCCTGTTGTGATGACCTTCTTTGGCCTACAGAGGGCGTCATTACACAAGTACACCAATGCATCTTTCAGCACCAAAGCCATTTAAAGTCACAGACATCTTGACAGGCAGCAAACGAATTCAGAGAAAATACAATTTCACGGTGGCACATTAATAAACACAAGACTAGATCATTCCCTCTAAAAAAAAAACATGATAGGGTCACTCTACGCTTTTATTTAATCCTGTAAAAACTGACGTATGAAATAATAGTCACACATTTTTAAATTAAACTTACATTTTTGATACATCACACTTTTATGGATAGTATTCTATGATGGAGAATATGAGGTTCACACTTGATTTTATTCAGAGGCCCAAACTGAGCAAACATATGCAACGTGGTGCAGTTGCAGATAAAAATAAAAGTAAGATGAAATTCTGATGAGATCTGTATAACAATCCTTCGATGTTATGTTGGGGACAAACTAGCCTAATTCGATGCAATCAATGGAGAATTAAAGATCTAAACGATCTGGACCGCCAGTGAGAAAGTATTTTTACTTTACGCAAGGAATTACAAATTAATCTGTACTTTATCAGTGTTTTTCTTTGGAAAACTTTTACTTCACTTCATTCCAAGCATAATGTCATACTTTTTACTGCACAACATTTCATAAATAAAAGTTGTTGTTGTTGTTTTTTTACCTTTAATAGGCTACTTAACATTAAAAATGTAGTACTTTCTTGTACTCAAGTAAATCTTACTTGATAAGTAGCAGTACTAGATTTCTCATGAATTAAGTCAGTAATTAAATTATAATTAATATGAAACCGTAAGCAGTTAAAAAGTCAATATTAGCGTTGGAATGTGTGAATAAAGTTTTTTCTAAAGATAACACTCTGATAAAGTAAAAAATGTACTTTAAAGCAAGGTAAAAATACTTCACTACTGTCCGCCCTGATATCAATGTTAGAAAGATGAACTTAAATATATATTTCTTTTATATATAAATAAAAAAATTATTGATAATCAAGTTGTTTCAGTCCAGTTAATGTTTATTGTTAAAAAATAAGTAAATATTTCACAACAAATAGACATGTGTGCCACAAACTATCAATCACATGACAGAAGGCATGTAGTAGATTGTGGATAATTTAGAAATTTAAATATGATATAGTAGTCTTAGTTCAATTAAACTCATCAATGAGCTATACTGAATTGTATACTGACGTTGAAAAAAGGATATTTAAGGAGGTTTTGATTGCATTTCACAAAAAGTTTTAAGCATGTAGATAGTCAAAATGTTATGTTGCTAGAAAACCATTAACATTAAAATTATATAGTGACATTTTTCCTATTACGTATAAACATTTAACATATTTTGAACTATGTTATATGTTGTTTCATAAGTGCAGGAGTTGCATAGCAGCAAGCGTTACGTAGAACCGGGGCGTGCGAGGACTTTGACAGGAGACGCGCAGTGACCTCTGGTTGTATGGGTAATTCACGTCTGGAGTATAAGGTCCTGAAAGGGTGGAGCATCAGTAGACTCTTAAATGTTCATTCCACCTGGAAGCTTGTCACTTTTTCTCTCCTCTGCTTCAGTCTCTCTGGCTCCATGGATGTGAGGGAGTTAAAAATGTTGCCTGCCGGGGAAAGCGATGGCACAAAGGTGTGTGTAAAGGTGCCGGGCCCAACTCTGACATACCAGAATATTCAATATTGCATTAGAGAAAGCCGTGGACCGTGCCGCAAGAGAGGTCCTGAGCGAGAAATCCTAAAAAATGTCAGGTTAGTGTCTCCGAGTGTGTGTTTATGTGCTGTAGAAACAGTTAGAGCAGATTCTTCATAAGAACTGACTTCAGTTCTTATGAAGCATCTGCTCTAACTGTTTCTACAGCACATAAACACACTGCTATATGCAGTCAAATTTGAGTTCACGTCATTTTGATACAGATAACACTTATCTTTAAGATAAGCAACCCAGATCCATTTTATATGCGTGTGTATATCACTGTCCTTCTATGTGTTTTAGTGTTTTTTATATCTGGAAAAGAAATGTTTTGTGACCTAATGCTAAAATATTTGTTCAGAGTTTAGATGTTTAGAGATTAAAATAAAAAAGAAGAACTGAAATTGTAATTCTCCATAGTTTTTGTGTATGTTAGTGTCTTTCTTTCTTTCTTTCTTTCTTAACGGTTCAGGCATATTAAAAATACAATTGATTTAATTTAGATGTTGCCACATAGAGCACATTTTTAGGTTATTTGATAAACATTTTTACAGTGCACTGTTTTGCTGTTTTGACTGTTTTGCTATTTCCCGTTTTAGTGGAATCATGAAAACCGGCCTGAATGCAATCATGGGAGCAACAGGAAGCGGCAAAACATCGTAAAACGCTTACAGAATCACAGACTGAAGGTTGACAATGTGGAAGACTTTGCAACTAAACTCAATTTCTAACCTTTATTTTGGTGTGTGCAGGCCTGTGTAGTGTATCGCCTTGAAGGAAAGGATCCTCACGTTTGCGTTCAGTCAATTTCTGGTTGACACAAGGTCTTACCTCTGCCGCCGTCCATGTCTTCCTATGTCTTCACAGTGAGAAGCAGAATTTTACAATCATTAGTTATGGTATTTCTTTAGATAAGGAATATTCTTCCTCTGTGTTGTCATATGTAAGTGTTAATGCAGGGAAGATTATTGTGGAATAGAGTTATTTTTGTCTCCTGTTCAAGAGCCTTTTGCTTAGCTCAAAATCAAACACATTCATTTAGTTTGTTTATTATTGACATTTTCTTTGATCTGTGTCCTGTCTGTCTGTCTGTGTCCTCTTAGGTGATATCCCTGAATGCACTCTGTGTGCGGGGAACTTTTATTCTCTGGACAATCTTGCGGTTGCCCCTAGGAACAGCATCCACTGCTGATAAGGATCAACATTGCAGAGCTCATTCAGGAGCTGGGATAGCGGACTGCGCATACCACCAAGGTTTAGTCCCCAATGCTACTGATGCGTTTTTAGTCCGGCTTCTTTTAATGCAGTTTTAAAAAAAAAACTATTTCTACACCTTGTCCTTAATAAACCACCAGCATTTGATAAGTTGTGTGGGGCATATACTCATAATGGACTGCGCGGAGATGCAGGAGAAAGGAAAAAAGGTATAATTTGGTATAGTCTTTTGTTTTAATGTAGTTTTTATTGTTTTAAAAAGTACTAGGCTAAGGAAGTAAATACATTGTTGGTTTTAATGAGCAATTATTTAAAATTATTTATCATTGAACAAATGGCTGTTCAGAAAGATTATTCACAAGGTTACAAATATCTTTTATAAAGGTATTTTTATGACAAGGTTTTCATGGTATTTATAATTCAAAAATCTTTTGACCTAAACATTGAATTACGGTCGGTCATTAATCAGGCTGTCAAAAATACAGTAACATGTTAATTTCTGTGATTAATATTTTCTGTTTAATACATAAAAAATATCAAAATGTTACCAAAAGTTTTGACTAGTAATTTTCTTATTTATTATGAAAATTAATGTGCAAAATAAACTTACAGTTATATTGATAGAAACAGAAATAATAAAGTTTTACTGTAATGTTGAATGGCTATATTTATGCATTGTATCCTCAGACATTGGTACATAATTCCATGCCATTATACATAGTACTTATATATAGATGCTATTAAACCAAATGTAAAATCATCCGTCCTTTCTGTTCTATTTGTTTTTACATTAATTTGGAGATTCAATGTAAAACTGTATTTATGATTACAAATTTGAATGTTATGCAAAAAAAACTTTTTGTTATTGATTGACAGCACTAATCGAAATGTGTTAAATAGATATATCTTTCTTCAAGATTGGTACAGAGTTTATACGAGGTGTATCAGGAGGAGAAAGAAAGCGCTGTAGCATTGGTATGGAGCTCATTACATCTCCTACTCTTCTGTTCCTGGATGAACCGACCACAGGCCTCGACTCCAATACAGCTAACAGCATCATTGCTCTCTTACACAGGTACAAACTTATTTTAATAACCCTCCATCGCCCAGCTTATTAAGTACCTCATATAGTGCCTACATGACCTGCTTGTTTGGTAACCACTTGAAATCTTTAAAGTGATACTCCACCCCCAAAATGAAAATGTTGTCATTAATCACTTTACCCCCATGTCGTTCCAAACCCCTAAAAAACTTTGTTCATCTTCGGAACACAAATTAACATATTTTTGATTAAATCCGAGAGGCTTGTACTGTGATTGACTTGCCAAGTAAATTACTCTGTCAAGGTACACTGTCAACAATAAAGTCATTATTTTTGTTTTCTTCGCACACAAAAAGTATTCTCGTCGCTTCATAACGTTACGGTTGAACCACTGATGACATATGACTATTCTGACGATGTCTTTCATACTTTTCTGGACCTTGACAGTGTGATTTACTTGGCTGTCAATGGGACAGTCACAAGCCTCCCTGTTTTCATCCAAAATATCTTAAATTGTGTTTCCGAAGACGAACGAAGCTTTTACGGTTTTGGAACGACATGAGGTTAAGTGATTAATGACAACATTTTCATTTGGGTTGGAGTCTTCCTTAGTTCCGTCTTTTTGCTTATCGCTTCAAACGGCCCTCCTTTCTCATCTTCTGGTCCAATCAGGGTTGTCAACGGGGTTGGTAGAACGTCATTTTCTCTATCCCACCCACCACGTTACCCTCAATATTCCGGCTCCTTTGATCACCTGACATGCCCATAAGGGAGAATCCATTTATGCTGGAGTGCTGGCAAAGCCATGTACTATTTCCCGAGTCTGGTAAAATATATACTCTATTGATTACCTGAATGATATGAATATAAATGAAAGAAAACTTTTATCCTATCGAGTGATCTCATCCACCCTTACAAAACTCACTGTTGTTTGGACACGATAAGATTGTATTCTTTGAAATCCCTATAAACACTGGTGGTATAAATAAGTAATACAGCATAATAGTTGTATTTTTATTTATTTATTTATTTTTTTGATCAACAACAAAGAAAATTGTTCTATTATTTGCTACACTAAACAACATTTAACATTTAGTTCACATAATGCATTTAAAAAAATAAAAGGTGCCGGGGTTGCCGGAGTTAAATAAAATCAAAACAACACATGAGTAGCCTTTTTGCTTCTTCCTGCAAAACATAAAAACTACGTAATTACATAAATATCAGTCAGTGCGAGTATCTTCACTACATTTTTCCTTGCCTATAATTAATAGCACAATATTGTATCATTAATCTTTCTTGTTTTTAGACCTTATTAATTACTTATTCAATATTCATTATTAATTTTCTCGCCTCTGGTGAGTAGGTTACACATGTGTAGCTTTCCACACCCCCTGCAGATTTCTGTTCTGACATAACAATGGGGAGGCCCTTTCTTTCAATGCCAACAGTGATACACATACACAGCCATGCAATTCTGAACACATCGAAATTAAAACTAGGCATCGCCCTTACATCAGTATTAAATGTTTGTGTATTGTTCCGGTCACAAATGGTTCAAAGGGTGCTCTCTGTTCCTTATAGAAGTCCATTGGCTGATATTTTCAGGAGTCCACTCTGGTGATGCCTGTCAAAGAGGGTTGAAATGTACACTGCACCGCAGAAATCCCTCATCTGAGCCAAGAGCAAGGCAATCATCCTATGCCACTCATGTTTGTCTACAGGTTTGTTTTCTAAGAAAAACATATTTTTTGCATGGTGTTGTCAGTAAATGATTCACCAGTACAATATTGGAACCTGCCTGTCACTTGTATCTCATATCTGTTATCATGTCCAGCTATGGGTGAAGGAGCGTGCGCCTAAACCGGTCTTTGAGATATTTCGTTTTTTTTGTGTATGAATCTTTTGTACTTACAGAATCATGCTTTGTGGTTTGTATGCAGTTAAAAGGTGGATGCTGAGGACAGGCGAAACGTTTTTCAGGCGAAGCCTCATACCTCATATGCGTCAATGGCAATGAACCCTCTCTTGTGCTCTGCTTATTGGACTCTCTACTCCAGATGCCTTTACTTTCCTGAACCTTGCCGAACAGTACTGACATGATCCACTGCATCCATCCATCAATCCATCCATTCTTCATTACAATTTGTGTGTGTGTGTGTGTGTATGTGTGTTGTGTGTGTGTATTTAGAATTGCTTGTCGGGTGCCCACATGTAACCCCTCCTAGTCAACGAGTCCTCACAATGTAGCAAAAACCAGTATGTGTGTTTGTGTTTGGTGTGTTTGTTTGTTGCAGTAATTTGGAAGCATTCTGTCTGCTTCTTCCTCCATCATCACCCATGGTGTTTGGGCACCCTATCATCAGTTTTGAACCTTCATTCTGAATAGATCAATCTTTGTGTTGAGTATAATATTAGCATTACGGTCTAGTCAAAGACAAGTCAGCTTTATTTATATAGTGCTATATACAATACAGATGGTTTAAAAGCAGCTTTACAGTTCATTCAGTTATGCTTTTAAGTGTGTTTATCTCTAAGTGTTATTTTAATATTATTTAGATAATATTATAGTATTTATAAATATTTTTAATTAGCTTTTATTTTTATTTCAAATATATATATTTTATTTTAATTTGAGTTTTTATTAACTTTGTTATGTGCTTATTTTTATTGATTTTTAATATTTAGCTTTAATTTATTTTTTATTTCAGTATCAGTAGTTTTAGTACTTAAACTTATTTTACTTCAGTTTGTTGCCAAGACAACAATTCTAATTTTCATTTTTAGTTCTTTTTTTTAATAAGTTGAGTTTAAATATTTTTGTAATTTTAATTTTAGTCATTATTTCAAACTACCAAAAAGGATTTTTCATAGTTTTAGCTTTAGTTTTGGTTAACAGTAACAACATTATGTGTCCAGATTCTGTATGTATGGAAATAAACTCCCTTTCATTCATTTTTCTTTTACAAAACCAAGTAAGTCTGTTTATATGCGTGTGTTTTAGGCACGAGAACTCTGGGGGATATTACCGTACATCTGTGTATTTCCTGTCCAAGGTGTTTGTGGATCTGTTACCAAATCGCATTGTGCCGATTTTCATCTTCTCCAGCATTTCTTACTATATGATGGGTTAGCAGCACACATAATACATTATTAGTATGCTAAACATGTGGCACATCATTAAAACTATCAGTAGCATGTATTCTATACTAAATAAAACGAATATGCACAGTAAGTGTACATACTGTATATATTTGTGAACAGGGTTGAATCCATCATTCCCGACCTTCCTGTGCTTTGCATTGACCATGTCCATGGTCAGTCTGGCAGGAGTCAGCTTGGCCTTCCTTGTCAGTGCCAGCGTGAGCACATTCGCCATGGCCAACGTCCTCATTGCCTTGCCTTTTGTCTTCATGATGGTCAGAATTCAAACATACGCACTAATATCACCAGTATGTTCTAGTTCCTTTCTTGTACCATTCTCTCTTTCTTATTCGCTCTTTCTTTCGGTGTCTTTGTTGCAGGTGTTTGGAGGGTTCCTGGTGAATCTCAACTCCATGCTCAACTGGCTGTCCTGGCTCAAGTGGGCCAGTATCTTCAAATATGGACTAGATGTAAGGAGGAGGAAAAGAATGCAATGCAAAAAATTTTGTTAAATTCAAAGAGTGCATCATATGGTTTTTTTAATACATCTTTATCAGATTGTTTAAAAAGTGCTGATTATTGTGTTTTGTTCTTTTGTAGGCTGTGACTATAAATGAAATGAAAGGGCAGGTCTTCTACAGTGGTAATGCGACGTAAGTTACTCAAACTGTAGATAAAGTGTAATCACAGTTCAGTTAAGGTCACACATTTTATAACTCAACCTCTTGCATCATGACAGACACACACACTACCGTTCAAAAGCTTGGGGTCAGTTAGATTCGATTTTTTCTTCAATACTTTTATTCAGAAGACATGCATTAAATTGATTAGTACAGACGTGCTACAAAAGATTTCTACCCCTCACACAAAATATATTCTTTGAGCCATTCATCAATTACGTTTTTGACTTACCAGTATTTGATTTCTTTCTCATGGTCAGACTAACAGGAGAGATGTATCTGCAGTCTCAGGGGATCGACTACAGTGTGTGGGGCTTCTGGCAGAACCAGGTGGCTCTTCTGGGCATTATACTGGTGTGTATGACGTTTGCATACATACAGTTGCGCAGGATCAACCGCTGGAAATAATGTGCATGTTCTTCATAACAGATTCACTCGTACACACATTATGTAATTTCATAAAATTCTTATTTTGTTACACCATGTCCATTTCTGTATGTTTAATTCACATTTAATTCACATTTTTAATCTAGGCTTTCTGGGTTTGACACTGATACATTTTTGGAAATATGAAATGCTCTGTAAAAAAGCCATGTTGAGTGCGACATATCTGCATCTAAAATTTATTATCAACTATTTAAATGCTTTTCTGCTAGATTTAGTAAAATGATTAGATAAAATGATAAACGAAAGGTAAAGTGACTAAATGTTTCAACTTTGTGCAATTGGACTATTAACCCAATTTTATAGTTACTGACATATAACCTTTGTGACATGTAAATGCAAATATATTAAATGTAATTTAAGTTCTCAATTCTGTGCACATGGAAGGCACGTACTTCAAAAATACAAGGTCATAGATTTGACTTTATTTAACCAAAAAGTTCATTATACTTTCAAATTCATTTTTCATATATTTTGATCTATATTTGTTTATCACATTAATAAAATCATAAACAATGCAAGGCATTTGTTTTCTGGATATTTTCATATTGCGAAAAATAAATTCTCAGCTCATCTCTCTTTGTTTATCTACAACACAATTTGAAGTGAAATCTCTCCATCATAGAATTTGTTCTCCAGTTGTTGCTGTAGTCTCTAAAACCCACAGAAAGCAGCTGCAGACATTTCTTTGTTATTGCCACATAGAATAGTCACATCTGTTAGATATTAGTAAATCCTTATGTGTGTTGTGTGTGTGTAGTGCGGTCTTCTTGGGTTTCATTCAGAGCCACACTGTCAGCGCAAAAAATCTTGGAAAGCGTTCAAGGTCGAGGTGGAGAGAATTAAGAGGAAAATAGTTAAAGCTGCTAAAGTAACTTTGGGCGCTCTAGTGGTTAATAAACAGAAGTGCGTGCGTCTTGCGGAAGAACATTGTAGCCGGAGCTACTTCTCTCTGTTTATGTCTATGGCGAATCACGCAGGTACTGGGCTACTCCGCAGCGGTACCTACCCGAACCAGTCTAAATAGTCCGAGTATAAACACTTATTATAAATCCATAATTTATAGTTTGGAAAATGGATTCATGGTGTACTCGCTTATTATATACATTTTGTAAATTTTGAACTCAAAAAAGTGACGGACTGTAGCTTTAAGGAATAGAGAAGAGAGACAAAGAGCCAGCAAGAAGAAACAAAATCTACTCACATTTACTTAGAAAATGTCAAATTCTAGTTAATTTTTTTTTTAATCATCGGTTAACTTAGGCTACTACGTGAGATGAACCTGCTTCTCTTAGAAAAACTGAAAGCACACTTTTTACTTTATGACATTTTCTGTTTATTTCATTGTCATGTCCAGTTGCAAATGGCACAGAATGAGAATTTCAAAAATGAATTTCAAAAAACTGCATTTTCACACCTTAGGAGATCTTATCCCACTAAGGAAGGCACAAACACTTTGTCTTTTTCTTTCAACACATTCACATGAAAAAGCTTTAGCCGAAAAAAGTGCAAATCAACATGTTATCATCAATAAGCTAAAACACACTGTTGTTCCAGAAGTCAGAATAATGCTGAATACAAGTCATGTTACCCAAAATAGCCACAAACCCCACAAGTAACAATTTGACAAACAAATGACTTTGTGTGCCTGTGTATGTGCGTGTAAGGAAATATGAATCTCTCTGATGTGAACAAGCATCTTTCTCCAGTTTTTCTGAGCCACGGTGTAGCTATTTAAAACCTGGCCTCATTACAAAAGCCAGTTCACTCTAAAAATGTTTTTGGGAGCAGAAACAAACCCTATGGCCGAAGGCTCGGCTTATGAGACACGGCTGTATGCCCATTTTGCATAAGCAAATTATTGACCATTATGTAATAGCACATTTAGATTCTAAATTTCCTTGAAACAGGTATAAGGAGCGAAATAAGGCCATGAAAGCATTTGAGAGGCAATGACAGTGACTTGAATGAGCCTACATGATGTGCAATAAATTGGTTAACGTATTTTTGCAAGATTTCATTCCATTAAACAGTTATCTTGGTAACACTTTACATAAGGTATATACTTTACATACTATATGTTAACAAATGAAAGCTTATTGTAAAGTGTTACTGCTATCTTGAGTTTGAGCAAAGAACATCAACAGTTTGTGTGACAATTATCCAGTTTTTACAAATATTTTATCAGTACACCATCAACTTGTGCTTCTCTTAAAGGGACAGTTCAGCCAAAAATGAAAATTCTGTCATCATTTATTCTCCCTTATGTTGTTCCAAACCTGTATCCATTTCTTTCTTCTGATGAACACAAAAGAAGATATTTTGTAGAGCGCTGATAACCAAACAGTTTTGGCTCCCTTTGACTTCAATTGTATTTTTGTTCATAAAATGAAAATCAAAAGGGTCCAATGCTTTTTTGGGGGTTTGCACCCCAGTGTTCTTCAAAATATTGTCTTTTATGCTGCACAGAAAAAATGTCGTACAGGTTTCAATAATATGAGGATGAGTAAATCATGTCAGAATTCATAATTTTGTCTGAACTATTTAATTTAATGAGTTTTAAAGTTTAAGCTAATTTGTGCATTTGCTTATACTTATACATTCAAATGTGTTTTTGTGCCTTGATCCATTAGATTATGTTGAGATATTTTTGTATGTTGTGTGATATGGACTGTATGTTATCATGTGCTTATGCTGTAGAGAATGTGTTATGTTTAAGTATAGGTTTAGAGAACACACATGTTTGTTTGTGTGTGTAGATTGCTGAATGTTTCTCAGTATTCCCACAATGTTGCATCAGCAATCCCCTGACCGCTGGCTTTGAGCACCCCAGCATGGTCTCCCTTAAGATACTTGCCCTCCTTTGTCTTAATGGCCACTTTATTATAATCACAGAACTCAAAGAGGAAATAGACAGGTGTGTCACTGCTGCTGATCACAGAGCCATCTGCCTCCACCGTCCAGTACTTCCCCACTGAGTCTGACCAGAGAAATGAGAGAAATAGAAAGTAACACACAACACAGAATTTCTGAGAGAGAAAAAAAACATTTGTAGGGCTGTATTATTGAATAAATGTTAATCAATCATTATGTTGTTAAAGTTTTATACATTTACGTGATTACACATGCATTTTGATTATTAACATTTTAATAAACCATTAAATTGGATTGCAGGAAAATGAAAAAAAAAAGGATAAAGAAATTAAACAGATTTCATAGGGCCCTAAAAAGTTTTTCTTTATTTATATTAATTTATTGTATGTATCTTAGAAAGCTATTTAAAAACACTTCTAGGCTTAAAATCTTAATGGCCCAGATTTGGAAAATTTAAAACAGCTATTATAGGCTTTTTGGGGGATTACAAAAAATGTATTTAACCTTAAAATAAATTCCAGGACACAAAAAGGAATCCTAAAATTATAACAGAAATTAGGGAAAAAAATTAAACAGATTCTTAAAAAATGTAAAATAAAAAATTAAACAGGGACCTAAAAATGTATTTAAGAAAAAAAATCTTTAGA